>JAZDUH010000199.1:0-202500 GCA_036419115.1 Scarus forsteni | reverse complement strand
CAATCCATAGCTATTGATGTAAGAATTTAATTTTGTTATCAAGAAAACCATGGAAAATGAATAGTTCTTAGTTCTTAAATTAAACTCTCATGAGCTATTTTTGTTGTTATCATTATAATTGTCCAAACAAATGTACCTTTAGTTGAGCAAGGCATAAAAATTAACAAGAAATTGAAGAAAACAAGGGTGGTCTAATAATTTTTTCCATGACTGTATATATATATATGTGTGTATATATGTATATATACACATATGTATATCAAGACAAAAAGAAAAAAACTACAGAGCATAAGAACCTCACAGGACAATCAGATCATTGGAAATTAAGTGTTAAATATGCACTAAATTTCTATTGATTGGGAATAGGTTGTGAAGGAATCTCTAGGAAGTTAGACATGATTCTATAGGTGCTTGGATTTAATGCATACCAGATTTATTGCCACACTTTTTTATTTTAATCTGATAGCAGATAGCACAATAACAATTATTTAAATTGAAACAAAAATGGTATATACCAGCCAGGGCTAATAATTCATAAACTAAGTGTAGAAAGAAACCAAACTAAGTTAAGTAAAATTCAGATTCAATAAATTGTGGAGCAAGGCCTCATGGGGACCACAATGGACAAAATGAAAGCAATAGGCTTACGACAGACACCTGTAACACTGATAATTACCCAGCATCCTGAACAAAAGAAATACATTTAAAAATGTATGAAAAAATAGCAAGATAGAACTACAGAGGACAGGGAGCGGGTGTGACGTAGTGATGTATTTACGTCTACCGGAAGAAAAATTCCAGTTCAGTGTCTTTGTCAGGGAAACCTTGTACAACTTGGACGTTACAGCGTCAAAAAGGTCCACATTTTAATGCTTACGTCTATTCACACTTTGATTACTTCCAAATCTTCCAAGGCTCTGTTTAAATAAATTGTCTGGGCTTGCGTGGAGCCCCATGTTTGCTTCAGGATCAGCCTTCCTTTGGAATTAATTTGGAATTAGGTGTTTACGTTGTCATTTTAAATCTTTTTAAAGAGGATTTAAGTTTTATTTGGAATTAAAGAGAAATTAAAGTTCTCATGTAAACGCAGCAATTTTTCTCACAGCAGAGTCCACTCTGCTGTGGAAACAGTTGGCTGACTAGACTTACCTAGCAACAGTTGCTATGGGAAAGGGTTCTTGGACTCTGATTGGCTGGTCAGTTGCCCAATCAAGATCAAGAGATTTCCTTTGATGTTTTGAGCCAAAGTCCAATGCTGTGTCCGAAATCACTCACTATTCACTATATAGCGCACTATATAGTGTATTTCTGTGTAGTGGTGTCAATTCTCAGCAGTTAATTTCATCCACTATATAGTGCACTACAAAATACCCACAATGCACACAAATTTGAGTGTACATGCGATGTACACTCAGACTCCGTATACCACAATGCAATGCGGTCGTGTTTTCCAGAAGAAGAAGAAGGAAGACTGTTACGCTGCTTTCATTCATAAATGTAAAAATGCTTGGAGTATCTTTAAAACCTTCACAGCGCTGCTTTTAACGTCTTTTAGCGGCTGTAAACAGCTTCAAATCTGCTACTTATCCTCCCAAATGCCGGTTTGTTAAAAATAAAAATTGGTTTGTTTAGGTGATTTTCACGCATCCACTTCGTCACAGGGATAACTCATCAGCTGGCCTTCGACGTTCAGAAAATTTCAGTGTAGTGTCCGAAATGTCGTTTGGTCATTCCCTATGTAGTCCACTATTTCATTTACACTATATAGGGAATAGTGAGTGAGTGAATGAGTGGACGATTTCGGACACAGCCCAAGTCACCCTTCAGATTTGAATGCTGATGCTGATGAGTGCATAAATACAGGCTGTGTGGCCAAGGTGAGTCATTTCTATGGAAAGCATGATTATGAGGAGTTCAAGTTCAGATCAGATGTTACCATCATTGGCCAAGGAGACCCTTCTTCAAACCATAAATAATAGCCTCAAAAAGCTCACAAATGAGCACTGGGCCAACCTCAGTATGGGGACTCAGGACCCCAGGGTCAGAGACATTGTTACTAGCATGTGTGTTGATATTGTCCATGTTTTATCAAAACACATTTACAAGATGCTGAAACTCAAACAGCAGAGCCATGAAAAGTCACAAGACTCCCATGGGTCCAGTAGCTCTCAGGAGAGCATAACAGAGAAAGAGATCCAGGACTGCCTGGGCAACTGTATTGCTCAGGCCCTTAAAAAAGGTCATGGGGTTGAGCAGGACATCAGCTGCAGGAACACAAAGGAGGTGACGGCACTTGTAGCACAAGAGTTAGCCCAGAGGATCAACTCAGGGAGTAAATCACACAAACTGCCAGCCTCAAAGAAATTCATGTTCCGACTCAAGATTATGGCAAAAAGGATCATCAATGTGCTGAAGAAATGGGCCAAAGAGATTTGATTCCCATTAGAGTCCAGCAGCTTGAGTTTAATGACCTTCTTCTCAGAGGATGACGGAAGCATTGATGAAATCATCAATGTTGCAAACACAATGACACAATGACAATGACAACTGTATAAACATTCCTAAGTCTGTTCGTCACTCTCTTATCATTGAATGTTCACTTTGGTGCCCGCCTGATGCTCGTGTTTGTTCTGAACACCTCATCCGGAGTTTTCTACATGACACAAAGATAAATATGCACAGTCGTATTCCTCTGGAAAGTAAACTGAATGAATCTATTTCTCCAGTTGTTATTAATGATTTGCTTGAAATTGTACATGAAGTATCCAAACATGAGACATCACCCAAACTGAAGTTTGAAACCTTGTCAGATTCTGACTGCCATGCATGGACTGGCTGGACATTGGTGCAATTTCAGAACATTGTATGACATGTGTGAATCTGATCTTGTTCAGGTTCAAGTGATAGTTCAGAGCAATAGATTTGCTTCTTTACTTTTGGGCAAAACTGAAAACAAACCTTTCATGATCAAATGACCATGCTTACTAATCTTTCAAGCTACACTGTCAAGATATTTTCATACCATTGCAGATATTTTGAACACAATAGTTGTTCAAATACCTTGGCACAAATCATATTTCCTGCCCCATGCCATAACTCACAACACTGTCTTTACTAAAGCTTTTTATGGTGTCCAGGTCACTCTTATCTTAGATGGTACATATATCTACCTCAACAAATGCAGTGATCATCAGTTTCAAAGGGCATCTTACGGAGGACAGAAAAAATGAAATTACCTAAAATTCATGTCAGTTGTACTGCCTGATGGATATGGTTTAGGCACTATTGGGCCCTACCATTATAAATGATGCAACAATAACTCGGCTCATCATGGAAAAAATTTAAATATTGAAATCTTGGTTAGAAGCAAATGACAATATGATTGTAGATCGCGGTTTCAAGGATGCCTTAGATCTTCTTGCTAAGTTGGGGTATGATGCCAGAATGCCGTCATTTTTACCAACTGGTAAATCCCAATTGGATTCCTCAACAGCCAATAGTGATTGTTGCTGTACCAAAACAAGATGGATAGTGGAGTCCTACCAGTTTAAAAGAAGTGGATGTTGTTTAACAACCTACCTCAAATTATTTAATTGAGGTCATTGGCAAATTAGTATAGTAATTGCATGTCTCAATGCCTTCAGAGGACCAATATATGTTTCAGATCCAGATCGAGAGGACAGATACTAAGATGCTCAGCATGCTTTCACTTTTAAAAAAGACAATGTTTTTTGGCAAAACATTGCAGAAGACCCAAATATGTCACGTAGAGCTCGTAGTGAATGGCAGAAGCTGAAGCATCTGATATCTCTTCCCTCATGTAGATCTGATACCTTGAGACCATAACATAGTACATACCAAATCAAACAGTCCCCTGGCTACATTGCTGAGCATCAAAAAAATGATGGTGACTATGAGATTTGGGTTTACCAGCATGATGCTGATCTCATTAGGGGACGGATCCATTCTCGTCACAGATCTCAAATAAAATACAATGTTTGGATTCAATTTGACGAGAATGCATCAGATGATCCTGTGAAGGCATATTATTGTCTCTGTCCTGCTGGAAAGAGAACCTCTGGCATGTGTGCACATGTTGCATCTGTAATCTATTATTTGGGATATTATAAACATTTTCAAAATCAGAAACCCCTCCAACCATACACAAGCAAATTCAAAGACTCCATTCCATGAAATAACCAGCCAATCATACATCTTATGGATTTCTCAGATCCCCTTTCCCTCACTATAGTTCCAGTCTACAAATTAAAATTGTCCAAGACGTTGCTATGCAAAAAGACACGAAGGCCATAAAACAGATTACATGTATATATAAGTACTAGAAACAGAAATTGACAGAAGTAATGTTTATGTATTGCTGTCATTGTAGATATATACAATCTGATTACAACAATCCAAAACTGCATCGGTTTTTACTTGTATCAATGGCTCATTATTATCTCATCACAAAGGCATAATATACAGGCCCTTTGTGGTTGTTCAATATTAAAATGAATAACATTTCATGTGAAGTGCTTGTTTTGACAAGCCAACCCAACCCAACCTGTTAATTGAACAACTTTACCGGTCTCAGAATTTGATGATTTTTTTCCCACGTTGAGAATATATATGTGGCCAAATAATTTGTAAGTATTTTAGTTGTACAGCAAATGTAAGTTGGTCAGACACATCTGTAAAGAATTGAATTTGTTGAAAAAATTATAAAAAAACTTCTTTTTTTTCCCAGTTAAAATTCAATAACTTCTTTCAATTGTAATACTTAGCTTTACATTTGATTTCAAAAGATGCACCAGACTTCAGTGAAGGTGATTTGACCTAATTTGATAATTTATTATTTGTGTTTGAGTAAGTCTGAGGGTAAAGTGTGCACCCTGGCTCACACCTATGGCAATGATCATGAAATAGGTCATAGTACAGGCCCTGGATGACTTTTGGATTTTCTAAAGGTATATTCTTAAGAGTCTCTGGGTGTACTACAAATACCACACAATAAACAAAAAATTGGGCTGTGGGCAAAATTACATGTATTGTGAAAGTGGTCCTTTAAAAATGTTTGAAAAAATGGGAAGATAGAACTACAGAGGACAGGGAGCGGGTGTGATGTAGTGATGTATTTACGTCTACCGGAAGAAAAATTCCAGTTCAGTGTCTTTGTCAGGGAAACCTTGTGCAACTTGGACGTTACAGCGTCAAAAAGGTCCACATTTTAATGCTTACGTCTATTCACACTTTGATTACTTCCAAATCTTCCAAGGCTCTGTTTAAATAAATTGTCTCGGCTTGTGTGGAGCCCCATGTTTGCTTCAGGATCAGCCTTCCTTTGGAATTCATTTGGAATTAGGTGTTTACGTTGTCATTTTAAATCTTTTTAAAGAGGATTTAAGTTTTATTTGGAATTAAAGAGAAATTAAAGTTCTCATGTAAACGCATTTTTCTCACAGCAGAGTCCACTCTGCTGTGGAAACAGTTGGCTGACTAGACTTACCTAGCAACAGTTGCTATGGGAAAGGGTTCTTGGACTCTGATTGGCTGGTCAGTTGCCCAATCAAGATCAAGAGATTTCCTTTGATGTTTTGAGCCAAAGTCCAAGTCACCCTTGAGATTTGAATGCTGATGCTGATGAGTGCATAAATACAGGCTGTGTGGCCAAGGTGAGTCATTTCTATGGAAAGCATGATTATGAGGAGTTCAAGTTCAGATCAGATGTTACCATCATTGGCCAAGGAGACCCTTCTTCAAACCATAAATAATAGCCTCAAAAAGCTCACAAATGAGCACTGGGCCAACCTCAGTATGGGGACTCAGGACCCCAGGGTCAGAGACATTGTTACTAGCATGTGTGTTGATATTGTGGATGTTTTATCAAAACACATTTACAAGATGCTGAAACTCAAACAGCAGAGCCATGAAAAGTCACAAGACTCCCATGGGTCCAGTAGCTCTCAGGAGAGCATAACAGAGAAAGAGATCCAGGACTGCCTGGGCAACTGTATTGCTCAGGCCCTTAAAGAGGTCATGGGGGTTGAGCAGGACATCAGCTGCAGGAACACAAAGGAGGTGACGGGACTTGTAGCACAAGAGTTAGCCCAGAGGATCAACTCAGGGAGTAAATCACACAAACTGCCAGCCTCAAAGAAATTCATGTTCCGTCTCAAGATTATGGCAAAAAGGATCATCAATGTGCTGAAGAAATGGGCCAAAGAGATTTCATTCCCATTAGAGACCAGCAGCTTGAGTTTAATGACCTTCTTCTCAGAGGATGACGGAAGCATTGATGAAATCATCAATGTTAAGTCCATTCTGCAGGAACAGGCAGAGGACATTCCCAGATAGCAGACAGTTCTGGGCCGATTCTGGCTAGCTTCCGCCAGTGTCGGCTGACAGACGGACAGATTATCTGTGTACACGCCAGAATCGTCCCAGATGTGGAAGCCACCTGCAAGTATCATCATCTAAAAGGTGTTGCTGGGCCAGTTGTTTTCACGCGGTTTATGGCCCATGACTGTACAGTAACTGTTGGCCCACATTGTTCTCTGAGTGTGTTGGTACACAATCGGAAAATCGTCTCTGGGCCGGAACAGATGACCAACATGTAAACCGGCGTTTTAATTCGAATCCACAACAGGAGGGTGAGCTGTTGTTATCTTACGGCCCGTCACAATTGAGGGAGGGCGGTGACCCAATAAGGAGCTCATCAGGAAATGTGTGAACCGTCACCTATTTTTATTCCTCAGTTAAAAAAGTAGAAAATCCCAGGCTGCAGTCATATTGCACTGGATCAAGTGCATACGAAAAGAAAGCTTAGAGCAACTGTCAACAAGACCATACGCTACCGTCTGCACGGGGCACCCCTGAAGCAAAAAGAAGCGCTCCCACAAACCTCTTGGAAAAAAAAAACAACCGCCCACATTCGGTCCTTCTTGGGTCACGCGCTCAAATCCAGGCAGACGCCGGGAGGGCTATACGGCAGATACGGTAAGTGGACCTCCTCTTTATTAATAAAATGTTTTCTCCCAGTCTACTTATGTAACTGAGAGCTGTGACAAAGTAAGAACCGTGTTTTCAACTTCAAATGTAGCTAACTATAAGGTAAAGTAATGAGTACCGACAAAAGCTTGACTAGAAAAGCACTCGGAGAGCGCAAATCACCGCCAGTTCAGGCTGATAGCCCGCTGTCCCAATGATAGGGAATCCTTTAAAAAAAAGCTGTATCCAGACAGCAATCCGGATTATTCCCAAAATCTAGTCATTTGTTCCTTTCCCCAAATTTCTTCAAAGTTCATCTATAGCTTTTTGAGTTATGTTGCTAACTAACAAAGAAACAGTCACAAACGTAACCTATTGTCAACGTTATTGTCAAGCTTCCTGAATGGGATTAATTTTAATTTTTACGTTTATAGTCTATCTAGAATTTAGTTCTGGCACAGTGTTGAGGCATATGTAGTTTGGAGCAATTTATGTGCCCAGCACATCTTCGATTTATCAAAAATTAATTGTTTTGCCATGTATGAACTGTAAATTTTACATATTTTTCTCAGCTAACTTACTAAAAAAAATTGGTGTGCAATGGCGCCTTTTAACGTCAGAAACGTTATGGGCCATATACAGTCTATCAACCATGGCCCAGCAATGAATAATTTAGGTGTGGGCCAGTTGTGGAAATTCTAAACTCAGCCTGAACATCACTTTATTACTCTTGGAGGGATCATTAACCTGCACCCGCCACATTTCAGAACATTTTGTAAGGGAAATTGTGACTACGGCTGTCACCTTGTATTCGATATTTGAATAACTGTTCGAATATGGGGATAAATATCTGTAACCGAATGGTAAATAAATATTTGAATGTAAAATGTGGAGTTCAGCAGCACATCAGGGCACCTGGAGCAGTGGGCCGTTTTATCCAGCAGAGGGCGCTCTGAGTACAGCTTGACCCTTTGACACGCCCGCTACTCTCTTGACCTCAGTAAACGGAATTGCCTCTCCAAGGGACATTAGCTCCAAGAGCTTCAACAGCTGAGTTTGATGTGTAAATCTGTTTATCTTCTAGTGTGAGCGGTTGACGGATCAATCTTAAGCCCCAGGGTCGCCTCACAGACTGTCTGATTATTTTTGTAAACGTGTTTGATATTTATCATGATGATTATACCGCTCATTTTCGCTGATGATGAAAATATCCTATCAGAGAGAGCCGCCGAACAAAAGGATGATAAAAGACATTATAAATGAGCAGGACAGTCATGAGTAATGTGTGGCATGCAGTGCATTAAGTTTTGGTTGTGTGTTTTAGGAGTCCAAAAGGGTCTAATGTGACATAAAATGCTGCTGTTTGTTGCTACTGTATATAATATAATTAATATAATTGGATTGAAGATGCCAAAATATGCAGTGCAAGTCTGTTGTTTATCTACGTTGTCATGACGCCCGTCATGGAGCGGCGGCATCTCTTTTATTGAAAAAAAAAAACTGTTTAAAGCTTTTTCTTTTAGAAAGGCTGACATATTTGTTAGTATAAAATGCTCAAAAAATGAATTATGAATAGCTTTGTGTTTTTGTTTACATTCGCTTCCATTTAAGATGACGGAGAATAAAAGTGGTGCATCGCTCTCTCTGATCTTAATGAAACCCTGTAGTGTGTGCTGGTCATTATTTTCAAATCTTGTAGTGTGTGTGTATTTTTAACATTTAAGAGAAGATAATCTGAGAAGATTCTTTTTGTGTGATACAAACAGATTTCAGAACCGTTTAAGATTTTTAAAACCCTGTAGTGTGACCCAGCCTTTAAAAAGTTATTGAGTTTTGAAGTATGAGTATATATATCACTAGTAACTGTATTATTAACAACAGATACAAGTACGCTCAACTTGTTTATCAGAAATACCATAAATTTGTTTGATTTTTAAATTAATTTGTATGTCTTTGTTTTTTAGAGGCTGATTTGTCCCATGATCCGTCTGGCACCACATCAGATTACAGGTACTACTAATTATTAGGTTGTGTAACCACATCCTAGAATACTGATTAGTCTTTAAACCATGGACAGAAGAAGTGTTAGAAAGCGAGCTGTCAAAGTAGTTAGTGCCATGTTATCATCCTTTCAGACTGAAACCAAAGTTGAGTCTAGAGAGGCTGTGCATCTTCAGGAACATCAATCTGCAGCTGGGGTTTATTGTTCTGTTGAAGCAGAGTCTGATGTAGAAGCAACGGCTTCATATGAGTCAACAGACTCAGACGAACAATCAGATGAAGATGAGAATGCCTGTGAGGATTCTTTGGAGACATCTTTGTGTGACTGGGCTGTAAATTTTAATGTGTCTTTGGTTGCTCTGACTGCTCTTCTGACCATCCTGAGAATCTACCATCCCTTGCTACCGCAGGATGCTAGGACTCTTCTCAAAACCAAGACCGTATACAATATACAGGGTCTCGCTGGAGGCAGATACTTTTACTTTGGTATATTACAGTCACTAAGATCAACCTTTGAGAGAGTCTGGTCTAAGCTCCCAGATGGACACATGTTTAGATTACAGCTGAACATTGATGGTTTGCCACTCTTTAAAAGTTCCAATACCCAGTTCTGGCCTGTTTTGGGGTTACTTCAGGGTCATTCAAAGAAACCTGTCATTCTTGCTCTTTTCTGTGGTGATACAAAGCCATCCTCACTGACTGAATACTTGAAAGACCTTATGAGTGAATTGCAAATAGTTTTCAAGGGCTTTGTTATAAATGGCAAGCAATTCTTTCTCAGGGTGAGCTTTGTTATTTGTGATGCTCCTGCTAGAGCTTTTGTAAAGGGAATAAAATCCCACACAGGGTATTTAGGGTGTGATAAATGCACTCAGACAGGGGTTTGGATCAACCATAGAATGACCTTTCCAGAGGTCAACAGTCCTCTTAGAACTGATGACTCCTTCATCAGAATGTCTGATGAAGGACACCACATTTCTGTTTCCCCTTTAAAAGATGTCAACATTGGAATGGTAACATGCTTTCCTCATGATTATATGCATCTAGTTTGTCTTGGTGTCATGAGAAAACTGTTGATCTTTGGCATGCAACAGGACCTCTGCGTTGTCAAATCTCTGCCAAACAGAGTGAACAGATTTCAAATGCACTAATAGCTTTGAAGGATTTCATTCCCACTGAATTTGCACGAAAGCCCAGAAAATTGTCAGACAGGCAAAGATGGAAGGCAACAGAGCTAAGGCAGTTTTTATTGTACACTGGTCCTGTTGTCCTTCGTGATATGCTTGCATCTCCATTATATGAAAACTTCATGCTGCTATCGGTATCAGTTTTTATCTTGGCAAACCCACTATTATGTCTGACTCTAAATGACTTTGCTCATTGTCTTCTTGTTTCTTTTGTGGAACATTTTAATCAGTTGTATGGAGAAGAACGTGTTGTATATAACATTCATGGACTGATCCATCTTTGTGAGGATGTGAGGTTGCATGGAAACCTGGACTTAATATCTGGTTTTCCTTTTGAAAATTACTTGGGAAGGATTAAAAAAATAATAGGAACACCTTGCCATCCTTTGTCTCAGGTAATTCGCAGACTCTCGGAAAGCAACAATTTGAATTCTATCAAGAATGAAAAACTAGAAAGAAAACAAACTTTACTGAGAGAGCACAAAGACGGCCCCACATGGGTCTGCAACAGTTAACACCACCTGTGAGAAAAACAGCTTTGTCAAAATAGGCAACAGCATATCTGTAGTGACAAATATAATTTTGTTAGATGATGGAGCCCATGTAGTGTACAAGGAATATGAGCAGCAAGAGCCCTTTTTTTCCCACCCAGTAAACTCCACTGATCTTGGTATATATCTTGTGAGTAATTTATCAAAGCACCTTAAGGTCCAAAAACTTGACAGAGTAGCTAAGTATGTGAAGTTACCATACAAGGGGAGATATGTGGCTATACCTTTGTTGCATACAAATAGTAAAAAAAAAAATGACCGTGCGTGTGTCTGTTAAACTGCCGTGTCAGGCCCACTACTGTTTGACCTGACAGTCATGAAGTATATGGGCCGGACTTGGCCCGTGGAACCAGCCGTATAGTGGGCCAGAGGAAACCCAAGTATGTGGCCCATGTGTGGGCCATAAGTATTTTGCTTGCTGGGTTGGCTTTTTATAGGCTGGCATGGAGCTTACCCCAGAGGAGATGGAGGTCATTCAGAAGAGTCTAGACGGCGATCTTCAAGAAGTATCATGCAGGATAACTGAGGTTATTGAGACTGACAGTCAGTTGAGGCAAGCCAAGTCAGAGTCCATGATCAAAAAAATTACAAGACAAGTCAAAACCTTTTTTGTGAGGAAATTTGCTAAAGGGGCAATCCTGAAATTCTTTCTTAAACTAAGGAACAAGGTTGGAAACAAGTATGCCAGAAAGAACAGGAAGACATTTATGAAGAATTTTGTTGGTGGCGTTGACAGCTTTGTGAATGACCTCATCGAGGACACGACCACCAGAAAGGGTAGAGATGTAATGTGTCTATACAGAAAAATGGCCAGAAACATCACTGGTGGAAAGTACCATCTCAAACAGCAGCGCCTTGTAGAATTCATCTTTGATCAACTCACCTCGGACAAGAAGCAGAAACTGTATCACATGGGTCTGAGCCGCTAAGAGGTGAACAAGTTGATGAATCTGATGTGGAATTGGCTCAACAAGCAGATACAGGAGCACAGAAAGAAGACAGGTTATGCTGCTGTTGCAGTAGCAAAGGTCCAGGAGGCTTTGGATACGTTCTCACACTCTCATGAGTGTGTGCCAGGCTCAGACCAGCAGGACAAGCTAATGTGGAAGAAAACCATATGTCAGGTTTTGATTACTGGCTTAGGCGGCTTGTCAAAGGTGGCCAGATTACCATTGCCTCACGACAAGGCCATCACAACTTTGACAGACCAACTGTGGGCAGAGATGAAGGGATCTGAGATAGTCTGTGACCTTAGCAAAGCACATAAAGAGAAAATCTTAGACAAAGTCAAAGTCTACTAACAGCTTTGTAAGGACTTTGGCAAGGGCTCCTGTGGTGGAAAATGGTGCAGAAGGACCAGTTCACCATCAGCCACACAGTTGGTTGCTTGAAGATACAACCTGGCCAAACCAAAGGAGACCAGCAAGGTTAAGGCTTTCTTCAACTGGATTTCTGAGAAATTTTAGTAGGAGAGTATGGGGGTTGAGTTTTCTTTGAATGGTTCAACTTTACCACAGGCCAACAACCAAAAAAGACCTTTAAACTCTGACAAAACCCAAATAAGACCAACAAGATTTGGGCTGTCACATCAGTAAGAGTGTATCTTACAGGGGGGGGGGGGGGGGGGGGGGTCTTCGAGTAATTCGATTTTCCCACCAGGAGCAAAGGTAAAAAAAAAAAAAGAGTCCTATTATGGAAAGACAGATCTAAGGATGAAGTTTTCCTGGCACGGTTGTGGGTGTTTCCAACCAATCAAGTCATGAATTTGATTTACAAGCAGATCAATTTCTCACAACAACATGGATGATATACTTATCTTGCCAAGTCTAATGAAAACTTAAAGACAAAAAAGTCTAATCTTACATGAAAAGGAACAGAGACGCAATAATATGTTCTGCACCTGTTTTACAATAATTAACAAAGTACATTATAACATCCTCACTTCCACTTATTAGAAAATTAGTTTAGATTAACACTTAACAGAAAAAGATTACAAAAAAAATAACCCTACACCACAATAGAAAACAGAACAAAACATCTAGTGTTTATATTTCATCATATCTAATTAATATGATGGTTTTTAGTTCATATTATGTTGTCATTTTTATTACTAAACAATTTATGTTTGCCATGTCTTTGGATGTCTTTTCTAATATACAAAAATTAAAAACAAAACAAGCATAATTGTTTTAAATGACCATTTGTTTTAGATTTAGGTATCTTTTGCCTCTGTTAACACTGATAGAATAACAATTATCTTTCTTTTTTAAAATTCCATTTAAAGATTATTAAAAGTGTAATACGTTCTATGTGACATTGCCTAGTGCACATATACCAAAGTTAATGTCACTTTCTGTAATTTGGGCTAGATCAGAAGATATAGTTTCGCTCAGGGAGGATAAATGTGACAAGGACAACGGTTTGGAAAAGAAAGCGTAACAAAAATATATTTATTGGCAGGACAGCCACTCTGAAATTTCAACAAACGTAAGAGATCAGCTATGACTGACTACTGTGTACTCCTTGGTATTTCAAAAAGAACAGTTATCACTCAGAATTCACCGTCAATTTACAAATAACAACCTCAGTTGTAAATAACCACAAAACAAATTCACAGTAAAGAGATATAATGTTCAAAATGCAAATAAAATAGAAAAATGGGCCCAAAATGGTAAATGAATAATTCCAAAAATAGTCAAATGTCCGAAACAGTCAGTGTCCAGTTGTCCAGAGTCAGTGTGTATCACTCATCTACCCGGGTAGTGTGATTTTTGTCTCTTATCTGTATGATATGATATGATGTGATCTCTCCAGATGCTCGATGAAGCTGTTCCCGTCGTTACACCCTCCGAAAGGCGGTTCCCTGCTCCACGTCTCACTGGCTCGGGCTCTGGCTCGCCATCGGAATCGTTCATACACAAGAAAAAAACCAACCTGCATAGAGCAGCAGTATTTTAGATCCATTAATTATCTCTTTCTAAACATCTTCTTAAATCAACTGTACAGTATTTATTCTTTCTTTCTTAAATCAATGAATGTGAACCACTCAATTTGACAATGTATCATTTACAGCTATAAAATAAACTTTTAACAGCCAACACACACAAAATGGTGTATATGAATTGTTTTTTTACTACTTTTAGCTGTTTTAAGCCTTTAACACCACATAGTGCACATAAATAATGAACTAATCACATCTGAATCATGTTTGAGGAAAAACCGGATCAAGTAACTGTCTCTCAGTAATACTCAGCTGCACACTGATGCATGGTTTAGCTCACAACATCAACTCCACTAGCTTTGTAGCTTTAGTTTGCATCTTACAATAGCAACGTTTCAATTTGCACATCAATTAGCACATTTTCTACACAGAAGTACAAAATAAACCCACATTCTCACATTCAACAACTCTTATATATCTCCGGTTGGTTTTTAAAACGTCTTCTAAGAAGCATGACAACATAACTAATGATATATCCATGTATTTAGTGAGCAACCAGCCATGGTCGGCCGCCGTTAGCATGCTATGCTAATGCTAATAGCTTCTACTCACCGGAGTTTTCCCTCGACAAAAACAGAATAAACGGCGATCTTCACAACCCAAAAACAAACTCCTCACGATCCGGATACTTCTCAGAATCGATGCTGTACAACAAAAATAGTTTTTATCCACTTTCATTTAGTTTTAAACACTTACTGCTCTCTTTTGGCTGTAGCCTGTCTGCTCTCATCGGCATCAGTGAAAAAAACGGGAGAGAAAGAAAAAAAACGAGCAAAAAAAAAACAAGGAAACTCAGACCGCGAGAGGCGCTGCATGTGTGACTGGTGCGCCCTCTGCTGGTGAAAATAAGGAACTACAACACAATACAAACATCAGCTCAACTGGTATAGTTTATCATGGTTAAACTGGAAAAATTGGGGATTACTCTGTGTGTGTAACTACAGGGTGTTACAAAAGGTTTGAGTTAAATCCATGGTTTTGTTTCACCAGATAGAACATTGAAATATTCTAGAAGAAAGTGTTATACAGTAAGAGAAATGTATGATCTTCAAAACTTATAAATCTTTTGAAACTGATTATATGATACATAAATACATTTTAAATGCGTCAGATGGTACAAATGCCTAAAGTACTTTAGTAGGCTACATAGGTTCATTCAACATTTATGATGATTTTATCTGAAGAGCGGTTTTCCCCACTGTTTGGAAGTTATATTATCTGCCACCCATTCTCACTCCTTTAATGCACCACACAACAACAGCAAGAAACATAAGATGCACTTCATTATTTTCAGTAAACGTTGAAATCTCATGTACTTGTTTATCAAGAACCTTACTTGATGCGTCTACCTGAAACCATTATTTAAATCCCATGAAGTTTTGGGCGTGAGAACCAGGATGTTATATATATTTGTTATATATATACATATATATATATATATATATATACAGTTTATAAAGACAAAAAGAAAACAAAAGAACTACAGAGCATAAGAACCTCACAGGACACCTCAGATCACTGGAAATTAAGTAAGTGTTAAAGATGCACTAAATTCTCTATTGATTTGGAATAGGTTGTATGAATCTCTAGGAAGTTAGACATGATTCTATAGGTGCTTGGATTTAATGCATAGCAGATTTATTGCCACACTATTTTATTTTAATCTGATAGCAGATAGCACAATAACAATTATTTAAATTGAAAAACAAAATGGTATATACCAGCCAGGGCTGATAATAGTACATAAACTAAGCGGCAATATTCAGACCTGGACTGTTTGGTCCACTTTAAACGGACCAGGTTCGCTTCTACGCTGGTCCGGACTTTCCATGCAGGTGTGTGAATAGACACAAACGAATCCCTCGGTGCGGATTCATTAACAACCTGACCGAGACCCACTTTTTGGAGGTGGTCTCGTCCGCTTCTTAACGTAACTCTGGTGCAAAGTGTTCCTGTGGTTCTCCAGTGCAGGTCTGAATACAAACCAAGGTCCATCCGAATCTAACTACAGGATACATACATGCGCCTTTTGGGTCGATAGCAAAGCCACCGCGAGCCAAGCATTGTGGGAAAATTATCCCTACAAGCTACGCTTAAGCAAGCTACATGCAACAATGAGCTGTGGACATACATGGGGGCGCATTTCGAGGAGACTCCTGTGCCTCCAGGATATTTGGGCAGAACCCCATATTGTCCGACTTCTTGAAAAGACACACAAAAAATGAGGTCGATTCATAATGTTTAATGAGAAATGAAGGAGAGGGGGTTCGAGCGGGTAAGCGCCTCAAACAATGTGCCACACGCCAAAGTGAAAAAAACTTCAGGACACACAGAGCATAAGGCCTCCTTGCTGCGCTGCCAAAGATTCGCTCGCTGTTCCAAAATTTGAAACAGAGCGTTGTTAAGCCTCAAGCTTTGAAGGAGCTGCTCTGAAACTGAAAACGATTTTGCAGCTCTATTAAGAGCACAAACACACAGACCAGGAGAGCGTATATGTAGGACTTCCATGTTTACTCTCCATTTCCGGGGTTCAGGTACTCTGTGTAAGCCGCCTCTTTGTCAGTGCTGTCCAATGAGAGCACCGATCGTCACACACGAGGATGTGTTTACAGAATATAGTCCACTTTGCAAAAAAGTACAATCTGAATACCTTAACCGCACTAAATTCAAAAAAAATAAAGTCCGCTTTTTGGTCCGACCAAACAAGTGACCAAAGGACTTTTCTGGTCTGAATACAGCCTAAGTGTAGAAAGAAACCAAACTAAGTTAAGTAAAAATTCAGATTCAATAAACTGTGGAGCAAGGCCTCATGGGGACCACAATGGACAAAATGAAAGCAATAGGCTTACGGCTGATAGACACCTGTAACACTGATAATTACCCAGCATCCTGAATAAAAAGAAATACATTTAAAAAATGTAAGAAAAATGGCAAGATAGAACTACAGAGGACAGGGAGCGTGGTGTGACGTAGTGATGTATTTACGCCTTCACCGAAGAAAAATTCCACTTCAGTGTCTTTTGTCAGGGAAATCCTTGTGTAATAACTTGGACGTTACAGCCAAAAGGTCCACATTTTAATGCTTACGCCTATTCACACTTTGATTACTTCCAAATCTTCCAAGGCTCTGTTTAAATAAATTGTCAAGCTGGCTTATGTGAGCCCCATGTTTGTTTTGTGATCAGCCTCTCTTCCTTTGGAATTCATTTGGGAATTAGGTGTTTACGCTTGTCATTTTAAATCTTTTTAAAGAGGATTTAAGTTTTATTTGGAATTAAAGAGAAATTAAAGTTCTCATGTAAAGAACGCAGCAGTTTTTTTTTTCTCACAGCAGAGTCCAATTTTGCTGTGGAAACAGTTGGCTGATCTAGACTTACCTAGCAACAGTTGCTATGGGAAAGGGTTCTTGGACTCTGATTGGCTGGTCAGTTGCCCAATCAAGATCAAGAGATTTCTTTGATGTTTTGAGCCAAAGTCCAATAGTGTGTCTCAAATCAAGATACTTCCATACTGTGTACTTAAAATTTTCTTAAATTGAGGTACTACATTACTGCATACCATTGGCTTAGTGCATGAATTCTTGAGGGTGTAGTACTGTCTCAAATCGCGATACTGCCGAAAAGCGCGTGACTTTCACCGAAATGACGACACGATGTGGACCTTTCTTCTTCTATGCCGACTAGACCGACGAGCAAGCGCATAAGCGTCTAATCAATCACGCATCATTTGCCCGCAAATTTTCAAAGAATTATAAATCATTTAATAAATATATTTTGTATCACATCACATCTTAATATATAATGTTAATATCCAATAGTAAAGTGAGTATTTATTGTGCTTTTGCTGCGCTGCAATCGTGCTAATAACGTCATGTCTCCTCCTACTGACTGAAGATGCACCCATGTATTGTTCATTTACAGACAGCAAAGCATTTGGTTACGTGGTCATTATATTTTTTAAACAAATTTCCACTTAGAAATTTAAACATGTCCCTGTTATATTAATATAAAGATAACTCTGTATAAGTTATTATACAAAAAGTTATAGTATTACAGTAGTTAAACAGGTATATTATTTACACCCATGACATAACCTCCAGCTCCCAGCCTCAACTCTGTTTGGCAGACGCTTATATATTCAAAAATATTTGTGTAAAAAAAACGCTTTGTTTCTGACAATGTCTTAGGATACAGACAGAACTGCAAACAAAACTAAAAAAGACGGATTTCTTTGTTTAGGATTTAAAATGCTAAAAGTTCTTATCATATAAATTATTTATATCTATATCTATATATATATCTATATTTTTATATATATATCTATTTATATGTGTATATATATGTATATATATATATACACACATGTATATATATATACACATATACATATATATATACATATATATATATATATATACACACACACACACATATATATATGTATATATATATATATGAGAAATAGAATATAAATTTATGAAATATATCGATACAGATAGCTTTATGTCTTATTCCTCTTCTGCAGTTGAGCTGGTAGTAAGGGTTAATATTGAAGCATCAGTGTTAAATCAGTGGCATGTTAAATGTACCACAAAGAATAGAACAAAAAACACACCACCATTAATATTAATTTAATTTTATTTAAAGACATTAGTACTGCATTTCAGCCTCCAAACCCCAGGCTGCACTGTGTTTAGTGCCAATTCTTGCTGATGTTCTTCGATGGGGAGAGTGACCTGTGGCCAGCACTTCTCCCCGCCTCACCAGGGGAGTCCTTTTGGGGGTCTGATGAGCCCCTGCACCCAAAGGACCATCAGGAGAGGACCGACTTCAATTGGGTGCAGGGTTTCACCTGGTTGGCTGGATCAGCAGCCTTCAGAGGGGTTGTTTGCAGCATTGATGTGTGGGTGAAGCCATCAGCCCAGCATGCAGCATGTTACCTGCACATTAAATTTTGTATTCAGTTCCTCAGTTTCAGGCTGTGTGTAATCACAAAAATTTTCAGGACATTTTTAGGGGCTTCCTAGGTCTGGGGCACACAACACAGGTGTGCTGAAGCACAGCCCCAGCTTCTACCTGCAGCAGAAGTATCCTCTGCCAGTCTTCTGCATCCTTGGTGATGGGGGGCTACCCCTGCCTCAAGCAGTGCCTCGCCATCACCCCACGGACAGCCCCTCGAAAAAAACCAGCACTTAATGGTCACCTGTCCAGAGCCAGATGTGTGGTGGAGAGAGTTTTGGTACCCCAAAGAATTATTAGGTGGAGGTCCATCTTTTGGGTTTTGGGCATTTTAGGTCCTGTGCAGGAAGGACAACACAATACAGAAAAAAACAGAATTATGTAATTAAGGACTGTACACTCACATCATACAGAATTAAACTTGTTGATCACATCACAGCAAAACAACCAAAGTTTTCCCATGTTTTTGACTGACAAGGGCTGGGGTGACTTCCTCCAGCCCCTTTCTGCAATGAACCCCTACAGGAGTTTATACAAAAAGTTAAATGCAAACCATAACAATAGTGTTGTATGATAACCTCGCTTTCACTTACTCATAGCAGTATTCTGTGGCATTATGCCTCCCTTGCAGTGAACAAGGAGCAACCCTCCAGGCTATCAGGCCCTGGGTTACCTTATATCCGCCCCAGAAAGAGCAAAACATTAAACCCATTAGACATCAAGGGAAAACACGGTTTACAGTAATGACATGACATGCTGCAGATAAACCTGGTATAGCGGATACTGGCTTTATTCACAGGCTATCTGCTGGGCTTAAAGGTAGCTAATAGCCGCCAGATCTCGTGAGTATTTATGACTGATAAAGTCCTCCCCTGCACTCTAACATCAGTATCCTCTACAGTGAAAGAGAACATTAATCGCATATTAACAACATCACAAACAGCGTGTAGAGTCACAGGTATCGGTAAGTTTTACAGATACCTGTGTATTTACAGGTATCAGTGCAGCTGACTGAGGCAGCCGAGAGCTACACGACGCCGCGACAATTAAAATAAAATACACCAGTAAACAGAGATGTCCGAGTGGTGCTTCTTGATCATATGTAGTCCTCAGCAGGGTCTAACCCGCTGGTTATTTTTAGCCAATTTACCCTATTATTCAGGTAATGCTCGGACACCCCCTCGCAGTTGTTAGCAATAACTAGCTGTTAGCATTCGAGATAGATGCTAGTCCAACTAGTGTTAGCATAACTGATAGCCGCACCATTCGTGGGCAATACAAAACAAACAAAACAAAAAACAACAACTAACACAAAAAATGCACCTCAAAAGGACGACAGCTTAAGGTGCTTGGTGTAAAAACACGGTTTATAACTTACATTTGAACAGCGCAGTCACATCCACTGTAGTCAGTACAGAGCCACAGCTCACCGCTGCCATCGCCGCTGGAGGAAATGAGCACGCTGAGTGTCCACAGCTGCATACTCAAAATCCGGCCGCATTTGAGTAGTACATCATCCGGTACTTTTGCATACCATTTTTTCGCACACTATGCATACTGTTTTTCATTTTGACGAGTATACTCAAAATTTTGAGTATTTGAGTATGGAAGTATGCGATTTGAGACATACCACAAGTCACCCTTGAGATTTGAATGCTGATTGCTGATGAGTGCATAAATACAGGCTGTGTGGCCAAGGTGAGTCATTTCTATGGAAAGTATGATTATGAGGAGTTCAAGTTCAGATCAGATGTTACCACATCATTGGCCAAGGAGACCCTTCTTCAAACCATAAATATTAGCCTCAAAAAGCTCACATAAAGGAGCACTGGGCCAACCTCAGTATGGGGACTCAGGACCCCAGGGTCAGAGACATTGTTACTAGCATGTGTGTTGATATTGTGGATGTTTTATCAAAACACATTTACAAGATGCTGAAACTCAAACAGCAGAGCCATGAAAAGTCACAAGACTTATGGGTCCAGTAGCTCTCAGGAGAGCATAACAGAGAAAGAGATCCAGGACTGCCTGGGCAACTGTATTGCTCAGGCCCTTAAAGAGGTCATGGGGGTTGAGCAGGACATCAGCTGCAGGAACACAAAGGAGGTGACGGGACTTGTAGCACAAGAGTTAGCCCAGAGGATCAACTCAGGAGTAAATCACACAAACTGCCAGCCTCAAAGAAATTCATGTTCCCACTCAAGATTATGGCAAAAAGGATCATCAATGTGCTGAAGAAATGGGCCAAAGAGATTTCATTCCCATCAGAGTCCAGCAGCTTGAGTTTAATGACCTTCTTCTCAGAGGATGACGGAAGCATTGATGAAATCATCAATGTTAAGTCCATTCTGCAGGAACAGGCAGAGGACATTGGCTTTTTACAGGCTGGCATGGAGCTTACCCCAGAGGAGATGGAGGTCATTCAGAAGAGTCTAGACAACGGTCTTCAGGAGGTATCATGCAGGATAACTGAGGTTATTGAGACTGACAGTCAGTTGAGGCAAGCCAAGTCACAGACTATTATGTTACCAGCTACCTCTAGAATATTACAGCATAGCATGACCTGTAGAATTCTGTTGGTGTCATACAATAACATTACTGTGTTGGTACACGTTTTTTTCCTGAATGTGCATATCACAGTTTTATAGACAGTGAAATGGTTTCTCTGAGGCTGAACTATACAGACTGCATTGGCCATAATTCTTTTATGGTTCTCTACTTTGTCACCTTAAAAACTACTTATTATTGACATTTAAGTAAAGTAATATCTAGTATTGGATTATTGGGAGCAAAATTGGATTGACTGGAATAAGGGATGTCAAAATCGTATTCTCAGCACTCTCAGGCATTTTCCTCTGCATGGTAGCAATGCAGCTCACATGTAATTGACCAAAACATAGGCTTATTATGTGATTTCTGAATGATACATTTAGGATCTCAATACTAGATAACTGTTGAAATTCTTGATGTTCTCTGTGTGTGTCAAAATGACAGTCATCATTAACGGTCCTCCTCCACTTCTCTCAATGCTACAGGCTCATGTGCCTTTCTACCACCTCACTGATGTTTTTTCTGTTGTGGTCAAACTGCTTGTCAGCTGCCATGTAAAGTCCATAGTAGACTCATTGTGTATCGCTAGCCATTTGAGTTGCCACAGTTATTGTGCCTAACTAATAATTCTTGGGTTATTAAGTTTATGATTTATTGTATAGCTCTTCTAACTTACTGCTCCATTTTATACTTTTGACAGGAGAGAACTCAGAAGTGGTCAATTCAGCGAGAGACCTCCTAAATTTGCTTACAAATTTAATATCTTCCCTGGCTCTGTTGGACCCAGTACCCAACACAGAGCCACCCCTCTTGGGCCTGGTGCACAACAGCAAACAGCCCCAGAGACTCTGAGGTGTCGTGTCTAGTCTCACAAGAAATAACACACACCCAGATTAACTGTTTATTAACCATTTAAATGTTGACTACTTAGCATAAAATTTGGTGCATTTACCAAACTTGGTGTCATTCTAGCAGACAGGGAAGGAGTCAGGAAAGAGGGAGAGATGGCCGACCCAGTGTTCACACAGAAATGACAAGGTCCTTCACTGTATTTGATTTCTTTGTCAGACTGACTTGTTGTCCTGTACATTCATCAATTTAAATTCTCACAAACTATAGCTAGTGAGATATATACTTGTATTGTGTAATGTCAAATTAAAACATTCTCATCGTCACAGGTCTTTTTCTGCCCTTTTTGGACCCAAGGGGAAGCGCCGGTGCCTTCGAGGGCCTTCCAACCACTTTACACCAGTCAAAGAGATACAACTTACATTTTATCTCTTACCCAAGCTTGCTGAACGCACTCCTAAAGGCAGTGAAGAAGTTTTTCATCTGCAAGCTGGTTTGGGGCGCAGGTCCACACTGATACCCGAGAACTACACCCATGATGAGGTGAGGCACCACTGACAAGAAAATCTTATTTTGTCATCCAATATAGTCCACTATCAAAACCAGTGTTCTTTTATCAATATGATGGTACGATTTATATTATTCTTGAAGGTATGTTCAACCCTCAAAGATCTGTATCCAAAACTGGAAAGTGTGTCTGGGGGTTGGCTGATTTACAAAGGAGCAGGTACATAGAACTTACCCATAGCTAATCCCAACCCAACCCAACTAATCTTGTTATAAATCATTTGGAACAATATCATGAGTGATGAGTGCTGTCACATTTCAATAGAATTCAACTATTAAATACTTTTCTTGTTAGGAGGATGGGGTTCTAAAACTATATATGGTGTCTCCTGAGGACAGTGGATATACAGGGCTAATGCTGAAGACTGCAAGTACAGGCGAAAGGGTGTCCTATATATTGCTCCAATACAGGAGGAACTAGACACTCAACCACTGCCTCCTGACTCCAGGTCCTTCTCCAATATGCCAAAGGCAATGTACCACTCCTGTCACACCAACTATCCATTACAAATCCTAGCGCTGCATGTTGAAACATGTAAGCCTTCAGATACTTATGCAGAGGAGGTATGTACAGACCCATTTTATTGATAATGTTGGGAGATCATATTATATTACAAATAGCTGTACTCTGTAAAACACAGAAACATCTTCCCCACACTGTTAATCTTGCTACTAGATATCTCTAATGGACAACATTTTGGTCCATCGATCTTGCCCGGTCCAACATTGTGAATGTTGCTTGCATAATACTTGCTTTATAGACTGTTTTCATATAATAGATGAGAACTTGCTACTCTCCTCCATCAGATTAGTGATGAAGACCTGGATTGCAGGCGGATGGAACCAGATATGGAAGACTTCAAAGAAAACACAAATCAGAAGGTGACATAATTGTACCTTTTCAAGCATCATATTTTGTTTGGGTTAAAAAAGTGTTTGGTACAAGTACAAGGGACATATTACACAATTACAGACATGAGACAAGTCTGTACTCTCAATCTTTTTTTTTCATCATCGTTGACTACTGAAATTGTTAGCTGCCATTTTTGTGTAGGCCTACAGAAAATTCTCTCTTAACACCTTAACTAATGATCTTGGACGAAATGTGTCAGATGGGACGTTGCATTTTTATGCTGATGACACCATTGTGTACTGCTGTGCTGCATCTCTTGCACAAGCTGCTGAGCGTTTGCAAAATGCCTTTGTGGTCCTTTAAAATGCACTTTATGAACTGAAACTTATGTTAAACCCTGATAAGACCAAGTTAATGCTTTTAACCAGATCAAAGACTGGGTCACAAGTTGTTCCTGCAATTTCTACTGTTGATGGAAAGCAGATTGATGTTGTACACTACTATAAATACATGGGTATAATGATTGATGACTCCCTTAATTTTAAATCACATGTACTGTATCTTGTCAAAAAGTTGAGACTGAAACTGGGTTTTTATTTTAGAAACAAGTTGTGTTTTTCTTTTACTGTAAAAAAGCGACTTGTTGCTGCAACTTTTTTACCTGTTTTAGATTATGGGGATATTTTGTACATGCATGCCTCTGCACAGTGTCTTCATATGGTAGATACCGCCTACCATGCATCCTTGAGGTTCATTACCAACTCTAAACCTCTGACTCATCACTGTGAGTTGTACACTCGTGTTGGATGGCCCGCTTTGGTGACCCGTAGGGCAATACACTGGTACACTTTCATTTATAAGGCAATTCTTGGTCTGCTTCCCCCCTATTTATGTTTTTATTATGCAAAGAACTACCGGACAGTATTCCTTGCATTCACAGGACCTTATCATGCTCTCTATCCCAAACGCACAAACTGAAATTGGGAAAAGGGCTTTTGCGTACTCTGCCCCATCAGACTGGAATGCTTTGCAGAATGAACTGAAGCTCAAGGAGCTGGTGTCCTTAAATGTTTTCAAATCGAAAATGAAAGACATGGAAGCAGATTCTATGCAATGCCGATGTTTTTAGCTAAGCTGTGATATGGCTCATAGATGTCTCTGTTTTTAATCCAAAATGATGTGCTTGTAACTTGTTTCGTCCTTTTTGTACCTGTATGCAACTTTGTGTTTTTGCTGCTGCCTGTCGTGGCCAGGTCTCCCTTGAAAAAGAGGTTTTTAATCTCAATGGGACCAACCTGGTTAAATAAAGGTTAAATAAATAAAATGAAAAAAATAAATTGTCTGGGCTTGCGTGGAGCCCCATGTTTGCTTCAGGATCAGCCTTCCTTTGGAATTCATTTGGAATTAGGTGTTTACGTTGTCATTTTAAATCTTTTTAAAGAGGATTTAAGTTTTATTTGGAATTAAAGAGAAATTAAAGTTCTCATGTAAACGCAGCAATTTTTCTCACAGCAGAGTCCACTCTGCTGTGGAAACAGTTGGCTGACTAGACTTACCTAGCAACAGTTGCTATGGGAAAGGGTTCTTGGACTCTGATTGGCTGGTCAGTTGCCCAATCAAGATCAAGAGATTTCCTTTGATGTTTTGAGCCAAAGTCCAAGTCACCCTTGAGATTTGAATGCTGATGCTGATGAGTGCATAAATACAGGCTGTGTGGCCAAGGTGAGTCATTTCTATGGAAAGCATGATTATGAGGAGTTCAAGTTCAGATCAGATGTTACCATCATTGGCCAAGGAGACCCTTCTTCAAACCATAAATAATAGCCTCAAAAAGCTCACAAATGAGCACTGGGCCAACCTCAGTATGGGGACTCAGGACCCCAGGGTCAGAGACATTGTTACTAGCATGTGTGTTGATATTGTGGATGTTTTATCAAAACACATTTACAAGATGCTGAAACTCAAACAGCAGAGCCATGAAAAGTCACAAGACTTATGGGTCCAGTAGCTCTCAGGAGAGCATAACAGAGAAAGAGATCCAGGACTGCCTGGGCAACTGTATTGCTCAGGCCCTTAAAGAGGTCATGGGGGTTGTGCAGGACATCAGCTGCAGGAACACAAAGGAGGTGACTTGTAGCACAAGAGTTAGCCCAGAGGATCAACTCAGGGAGTAAATCACACAAACTGCCAGCCTCAAAGAAATTCATGTTCCCACTCAAGATTATGGCAAAAAGGATCATCAATGTGCTGAAGAAATGGGCCAAAGAGATTTCATTCCCATCAGAGTCCAGCAGCTTGAGTTTAATGACCTTCTTCTCAGAGGATGACGGAAGCATTGATGAAATCATCAATGTTAAGTCCATTCTGCAGGAACAGGCAGAGGACATTGGCTTTTTACAGGCTGGCATGGAGCTTACCCCAGAGGAGATGGAGGTGATTCAGAAGAGTCTAGACGACCATCTTCAGGAGGTATCATGCAGGATAACTGAGGTTATTGAGACTGACAGTCAGTTGAGGCAAGCCAAGTCAGAGTCCATGATCAAAAAAATTACAAGACAAGTCAGAACCTTTTTTTGTGAGGAAATTTGCTAAAGGGGCAATCCTGAAATTCTGTCTTAAACTAAGGAACAAGTTTGGAAACAAGTATGCCAGAAAGAACAGGAAGACATCTATGAAGAATTTTGTTGGTGGCATTGACAGCTTTGTGAATGACTTCATGGAAGACACGACCACCAGAAAGGGTAGAGATGTAATGTGTCTGTACAGAAAAATGGCCAGAAACATCACTGGTGGAAAGTACCATCTCACACAGCAGCGCCTTGTAGAATTCATCTTTGATCAACTCACCTCGGACAAGAAGCAGAAACTGTATCACATGGGTCTGATCCGCTTAGAGGTGAACAAGTTGATGAAAATGATGTGGAATTGGCTCAACAAGCAGATACAGGAGCACAGAAAGAAGACAGGTTATGCTGCTGTTGCAGTAGCAAAGGTCCAGGAGGCTTTGGATACGTTCTCACACTCTCATGAGTTCTCAGACCAGCAGGACAAGTTCAAGGTGGCTAAACCAATGACCATGCTGTCTGGTTAACGGACAAATGAAGTAACATTAATCTGCATCAAGTCAAAATCAACACAAGCTTTGATAAATACTCAAATAAAATACTCACCTTTACTGAGATAACATCCAGGACAAGCACAGGAAAATGGCAGAACATGTAACTTGAATGTGCAGAAAGATCTGCAGATTTGAGTTGAAAGTTCTTTCTGAAAGCCAACTCAAAGAATTTAGTCATAGCCTCAAACCTACATTAAGTTCTGCCAACCTAAGTTTTGATAGGAGACCAACTTTACTCCAAACCATAAGGACAAAATAACAAACCTTGCTGTAAGTGGGGAGCTCAGTGAAATTTTGTGGCAGAGGATTAAAGGAAGACTCAGAGAAATGGCTTATCTGGCAGGTTGTGAAGTATGTAAGGAGGCACAGGAAAATTCACACAGTACAAGATTATACACACAGATATTACTTTTGTGAGAACTACATAGAATGAAACTGTTGACTGACAATAAGTGTTGGAAATGCAAAAGGACTTGGAACCTTTTTCACTGTATATGGAATGTACATTGGTTGCTCCATTTTCAGCAGTTTAACTTTGAGTGAATGGACGGTTCAGTGGTCCCTTGACTCCTGAGATGTTCTGATAGGGACAGATCTCAGTTACAAATGTATTTAAAGGAACATTTCTGTTATCGTGGTGGGCCTGATCACAGATAACTCTAAGACATTAAGACAGCTGTGTCACTTATATTTGGCAATGGTAGACAGCATAAAACCATGCTCTGACTGAAAGGCAAAGAAAAGTCTAACTTTTTGGAGCTATACAAAGAAACACCAAATGCAGCACCCAGCATCGTGTATTTGATGGATTTTTTTTCCAAAGATTCCTTATGCTTCATATTGTTCAAATTTCATTATTTCTCCTTTTGTATGTGAGAGATCAACATAAATCACACCAAAAGAAAGCATATATGAGCCTGATTTTTCGCTTTTTTTCTTTTGTTTGTTTGTTTTTGTTTCTCTGTTTTTTTGTTGTCTATTTTTTCTGAAAAATTCAATAAAAATTTGAATGAAAAAAAAAACAAAACAAACTTATAAAAGCTAGCTGAGATAACTGCTTTTATGTTGTTTGCAACACAACAAAACATTTAATGTTTGCCTGACTTAAAAAGCATTGTCAGGCCAACAATTTTAAGTTTTCATTTTTTACAGTGAAAAAGAACAAAAAACAAAAAATGGCAAGATAGAACTACAGAGGACAGGGAGCTGACAGGATGTATTTACGTCTTTGGTTTTTTTTGTTGTCTGCATTATCTTTACAGCTGAGCACTGTGTCTCGCAGCGCAAAGATAAATGCAATTTTTTTCTGATATTAGATATGTGAATATGATTATAATAGTGAATACCAGCTCCTGTCTACTCCATCATATAAAACTTTTATTTAACCTGATGGAGCATCACACACAGAAAAGAAGAAATAGTGACAGACAAGACAGGACAAGATAAGACAACTGAGAGGAACAAAAGGTATGTGATTTAAGATAGTTCAAGTGCTGAAATCATACTGGAAGTATGTGGTGAAGAGGGTGGCTCATGTAGAGTGAATGAAGACCCTGATTCTAGTGAGGTGGAGGGAGGTTAGAGAGGGAAAGATGGTCTTAGTGTAGGAGGTAGGAAGGGATAAAGACCTGGTTCTAGTGGGTTAGGACAGAGGGTTGAACATGAAGACCCTGGTTCTAGTGTAAAGGGATGAAGACCCTGGTTCTAGTGGGTTTAGGGAGCAAAAGGGATGAAGACCTTCGGGTAGTGGATGAGAAGGAGCCAGGACACCAGAAATTTCTTGATAGCAGTGGAGCCTACAATAAGAGATGGAGTGTATCCCAGGATGAGAAGACTCGAGTACGACTCAGCATATTCTGACGGATCTATCATGTCTCTTAGTTAGTCTCACAGGAGCTTGAGTTGATATGCATGCATGTGAGGTGCAACAAGTAGTTGCCCAAACCCAAAAACAGCCATGGGCCACCTGCCACCAGGGCAACCGAGACCCCACAGTCCCTAAACTACCAGGCAGGGACAGCCCCAGGACCCAAGGGGCAAGTCTTGCCGACACCAAAGACAGCACCCAGGGCCCAGAGCTGCAGTCAGAGACAGCATGTGTACACACAATGTACCCAGCACATTGCTGCATGAAGCCAAGGAGCCAGAGGGACCAGATAGAAAAACCATAGCAGGTATCAGATGTGGGTGTTTCTCAAGGCCCAGTGCCAAGGCCATGAGAATGAGACCGCTGCAAGGGTAAGAGGAGAGCCATGACAGGACAGCAAAGAGGCAGCCCACCATGCAAGTGAGATTTAAGGACTGACCAGCCCACCAAGGACACATGCAGTGAGTCATTAGGGGAACCTGCAGCCACTAGCCCAGAAGACTTTAAATGCAACCCATAGATAGCCATTGACAAAGACCAAGCCTATGCTAGTGATAAACCCTATATCACCAATATATTCTGCAATTTGAGACAAGATACATGATCCTACAATATAATTAAGTGCAGCTAAGTGTGATGTGGTGCATTAAAACTGGTGACAAACAGGTCAGTGTCCAGAACCTCTTTGCCTGGCCCAGAAAAGTGGATGTTGTGTTGCATGAAAAAAAAAAACAAAGGATATCAGGCAAGAAACAGATACAGCCCAAAACAGATTGGAGATTAGTGTATGTAGTGCAGTTAAAACAGGAGGACGGAAGAGACAGAATGAGCTGATGTATCATTGACCCCAGAATAAGTGTTATGAATGTGCCCAACAGTGAAAATATATATCCAAAAGTGCAATGTGTGAGTGGTGAAGTGCAATTAAGAGTGGGCTAGTGAGGGGGAACCACCCACAACAGAGCGGGTGCAGAAGCAGGATGCGGCCCCGAACAGTATTGGGATCCTGACAACCCAGGCCAGCTCAGTGAGAAAAGCAGGAAAACCCAGCAGACAAGCAAGACCAAAAAAAGGACCATTTAGGCGGGCCACAGGCGCCGATCAGGAGGAAGGGCAGTATGAGACAGCAAGTCCCGGATTCAAGAGCCAGGGAAGGAGACCACAACAGAGGACACCAACCACTATCTCCTGCTCATGGCAGGATAACTGCCCAGACCCAGTGATCCATCAAGATGCTGCAGTCCCATCTGGACAGGCAGAACAGCGGACCCCAGGCCCAGGGGCAACCCCAGCAAAGGGGAAGAGCACTGGGGAAGGAGGAGGAACCATGCAAAAGGGAAACAGGGCGATCAGAGGAGATCAAAAGCAAGGCCAGCCAAGGCACCAACAGGAGGCCGCCATCCCCAGGTCCTGACTGAACAACCCAGCAGTCACAAACAGGAAGTCACAGAGCAAGTACTCCCAGAGGAGGCCCAGGCCAGCCAGGCCTACAAGGCAGCGGTCAACCTGGGTACCTGGGTGAAAATATGTACCACCATCACCAGAGTATATTTACCTTCCTTGGGTCCCACAACTGTACTTTTAAACTGGTAGAAAGAGAAAAAAACCCAAAGAGAAGAACAAAAAATACTAGCTTATGAGAGAAATATTTGGCATAACATGCTAGAAAGGGTTGCCAAATTGAGTCCTGGTCTTCTGTCCTGCATGTTTGATTCAGGATTTTCCAATGATATGTAGTCTCAGGAGGTTTTCCATAATGTTTATCGCTGTGATTTCAGTTCATGAGGATAGTTTTCTTAGCATTAGGCCAATGATAGGTTTATTTATTTTCATATTATGGTTGAATGATGACAAATCTAGCAGGCACAGTGAACAGAATCAGCCCAGAATGTTTGAGAGAGATGATAATATCAACTCAAAAGTTTGAACAGGTGCAGTTCCACACAACTGGATTGACAGTGGGTGCATGTTGATTGTGCTAAACCCATTAAACATCCTGTGCCCTGTAAAGTGAACCCTGTGGATTATTTTAGATTAGTTGAATATTACTGTTAGTGCTCAGAGAAAAGGTGTTTTCACAGATTTGGTTCCAGAAGTCAGCATTGGGGGTGAGCCAGGGTTCTAATTTTATTGATGGTAGTGATATTGATTTGTCTGAGTAAGCAATTATTTTATATATTTTGGACAAAGATTTTTTTTTTATAGGGTTGATTTTAATAACCAAAGTTGATAAGTTTAAGTTTGTACATATTGAATTTAGATAACAGATTTTTGTAGGTATTCAAGAAAATGGTTTTAATACTGAACTCCTGACCTCAGAATGGCAACATAGTGTTATTTTTGAAAATGTGTCTAAAATGAGTGATTCCCTTCCTGGTCCATGCATGGAAGTTAATTGATTTTTTGTTGATTTGGATGCCTGGATTGTTCCAGATTGGTGTGTATTCTGACATTGCAAAAGAGGTGTTCGTGATTTTGTGGAATTTCCACCAAGCTGTCAGAGCCGTTGATATGGTTAGACTTTTAAAACATGGGTGGAGTTTAACTGATTGATTTAAAAATGGTAGGTCTGAAATTTTTATTTCGTTACAAAATGTTTTTTCTATGTCTAACCAAGTGTCGCATTGTTGACTATTGTGTATCCATTTTATGATATACTGCAGTTGGTTTGCTAAGTAGTGGAAGAATTGTGGGGCTTCTAAGCCTCCGAGATGTTTGGGTTTCTGTAGTGTGGATAATTTAATCCTTGCTGGTTTATTTTTCCAGTAGTATTTTAAAATGATGGAATCTAGAGATTTAAACCAAGTGAGTGAAGGTTGAATTGGAATCATTGAAAATAAGTAATTTATTTTTGGTAATATTGACATTTTAACAGTAGCTATTCTGCCTGTAAGAGATATTGGTAGATTCATCCATCGTTCAAGGTCATCCGTAATTGTCTTCAACAGTGGTGTAAAATTTAGACTAAACAGCTCTGACAACCTGGAGGAGATGTGAATACCCAAGTATGTCAGGTGACTGGTGCATATAGGGATAGGTGATGTGTGGGCTGCCACATCCCAACCGCTGTTTTTAATGGGAAGAATACTTGATTTAGACCAGTTTATTGAGTAGTCTGATATATGGGAGAATGATCTGATTAAATTGATTGTTTCTTTTAATGACCTAGTTTGGGATTTCTGATACAACAATATGTCATCTGCATATAGACTGATTTTGTGATGAGATGTTGGAGTCTCGATACCTATAATGTTATTATTCTGGCGAATGGCTGCTGCTAGGGGTTCAATAAATATAGTAAATAATGAGGGGGAGAGTGGACACCCTTGCCTAGTCCCCCTGTGCAATGTAAAGTTTTGTGATGTTTGCCCTTTAGTGATGACTGTGGCTGAAGGTGAGGTGTAGAGAGTCCTAATCCAGTGAATAAATAATGGTCCGAAACCAAACCTCTCCAGTGCGGGAAACAGGAAGTCCCAGCTTGATGTATTTACGTCTACCGGAAGAAAAATTCCAGTTCAGTGTCTTTGTCAGGGAAACCTTGTTCAACTTGGATGTTACAGCGTCAAAAAGGTCCACATTTTAATGCTTACGTCTATTCACACTTTGATTACTTCCAAATCTTCCAAGGCTCTGTTTAAATAAATTGTCTGGGCTTGCGTGGAGCCCCATGTTTGCTTCAGGATCAGCCTTCCTTTGGAATTCATTTGGAATTAGGTGTTTACATTGTCATTTTAAATCTTTTTAAAGAGGATTTCAGTTTTATTTGGAATTAAAGAGAAATTAAAGTTCTCATGTAAACCCAGCAATTTTCCCCACAGCAGAATCCACTCTGCTGTGGAAACAGTTGGCTGACTAGACTTACCTAGCAACAGTTGCTATGGGAAAGGGTTCTTGGACTCTGATTGGCTGGTCAGTTGCCCAATCAAGATCAAGAGATTTCCTTTGATGTTTAGAGCCAAAGTCCAGAGCTGTGTCCGAAATCACTCACTCATTCACTCACTCACTATCCCCTATGTAGTGTAAACAATATAGTGGACTACATAGGGAATGACCAGGCGACATTTCGGACACTACACTGAATTTTCTAAACGTCCTAGCCATCAGATGAGCATTATTCCTGTGATGTAATACAAGATTCCGTAAATAAACCGGACACTGGAGGATAAGTAGGAATTTTGAAGCTGTTACAAGCTAAAAGGTGTAAGAGCTAAACTACGATGTTTTAAAATAATTGCTTCTTTTAATTTATGAATGAAAGCAAGCGCCCTAAGCCTTCCTTCTCTTCTTCTCTGAGGCTCAGAGCATTGCATTGTGGTATCAGTACTGCGTGGGTATATCGTATGTACACTCATTTTTGCTGTGCATTGTGGGTATTTTTGAGTGCACATAGTGGATGAAAATAACTGATGAGGATTGACACCACTTCAAAAAAAAAACACATATAGTGCACTATATAATGAATAGTGAGTGATTTCGGACACAGCCCAGGTCACCCTTGAGATTTGAATGCTGATGCTGATGAGTGCATAAATACAGGCTGTGTGGCCAAGGTGAGTCATTTCTATGGAAAGCATGATTATGAGGAGTTCAAGTTCAGATCAGTTGTTACCATCATTGGCCAAGGAGACCCTTCTTCAAACCATAAATAATAGCCTCAAAAAGCTCACAAATGAGCACTGGGCCAACCTCAGTATGGGGACTCAGGACCCCAGGGTCAGAGACATTGTTACTAGCATGTGTGTTGATATTGTCCATGTTTTATCAAAACACATTTACAAGATGCTGAAAGTCAAACAGCAGAGCCATGAAAAGTCACAAGACTCCCATGGGTCCAGTAGCTCTCAGGAGAGCATAACAGAGAAAGAGATCCAGGACTGCCTGGGCAATGTGTATTGCTCAGGCCCTTAAAAGTCATGGGGTTGAGCAGGACATCAGCTGCAGGAACACAAAGGAGGTGACGGGACTTGTAGCACAAGAGTTAGCCCAGAGGATCAACTCAGGAGTAAATCACACAAACTGCCAGCCTCAAGAAATTCATGTTCCACTCAAGATTATGGCAAAAAGGATCATCAATGTGCTGAAGAAATGGGCCAAGAGATTTCATTCCCATCAGAGTCCAGCAGCTTGTGTGACCTTCTTCTCAGAGGATGATGGAAGCATTGATGAAATCATCAATGTTAAGTCCATTCTGCAGGAACAGGCAGAGGACATTGGCTTTTTACAGGCTGGCATAGCTTACCCCAGATGGAGGTCATTCAGAAGAGTCTAGGCACATCTTCAGGAGGTATCGTGCAGGATAACTGAGGTTACTGAGACTGACAGTCAGTTGAGGCAAGCCAAGTCAGAGTCCATGATCAAAAAATTACAAGACAAGTCAAAACCTTTTTGTTATATATATATACAAATATATATATATATATGTATATATATATATATATATATATATATATATATATATATATATATATATATATATATATATATATATATATATATATATATATATATATATATATAAAGACAAAAAGAAAACAAAAGAACTACAGAGCATAAGAACCTCACAGGACAATCAGATCATTGGAAATTAAGTGTTAAAGATGCACTAAATTTCTATTGATTGGGAATAGGTTGTGAAGGAATCTCTAGGAAGTTAGACATGATTCTATAGGTGCTTGGGTTTAATGCATACCAGATTTAATGCCACACTATTTTATTTTAATCTGATAGCAGATAGCACAATAACAATTTTTTAAATTGAAACAAAACACTTTACTACAATGCATCATGAACCATATCCTTCTAAAGCAAATTTTCTTTGCATTTAAGTGCGACTCCATATTCTATCTACACTTATTTATTTTCATGTTTCAAGTTGCCTCAAAGTAGCCTTGTTATTGCATTGTCCCATTTGTGAATGTGTTGTTCCCTGCCATGAAGAATAAATCTTTAATCAAGGAATATGATTGGCATTTTCTCTTTCATAAGAAAGATAGTATTTTCGTAGAAAGGAACCTATTGATTAAGAGGGAAATTCAGCTTTGCAGGAAAATTGCCGCTTATCAATTAATCGATAATCGATCGATAAGATGAAACAACTATCAATTCATGAATTACTCGATAATTTGCATCCCTAATATATATAGATAGATAGATAGATAGATAGATAGATATAGATATAGATACACATATATATATACATATATATACATATATATGTATATATATATATATATATATATTTATATATATATATATATATATATATATATATATATATATATATATATATATATATACACACATAAGTATATAAAGACAAAAAGAAAACAAAAGAACTACAGAGCATAAGAACCTCACAGGACAATCAGATCATTGGAAATTAAGTGTTAAAGATGCACTAAATTTCTATTGATTGGGAATAGGTTGTGAAGGAATCTCTAGGAAGTTAGACATGATTCTTGGATTTAATGCATACCAGATTTATTGCCACACCATTTCATTTTAATCTGATAGCGGATAGCACAATAACAATTATTTAAATTGAAACAAAAATAGTATATACCAGCCAGGGCTAATAATACATAAACTAAGTGTAGAAAGAAACCAAACTAAGTTAAGTAAAATTCAGATTCAATAAACTGTGGAGCAAGGCCTCATGGGGACCACAATGGACAAAATGAAAGCAATAGGCTTACGACAGACACCTGTAACACTGATAATTACCCAGCATCCTGAACAAAAGAAATACATTTAAAAATGTATGAAAAAATGGCAAGATAGAACTACAGAGGACAGGAGCGGTGTGGCGTAGTGATGTATTTACGTCTACGGAAGAAAAATTCCAGTTCAGTGTCTTTGTCAGAAACCTTGTACAACTTGGGCGTTACAGCGTCAAAAGGTCCACATTTTAATGCTTACGTCTATTCACACTTTGATTACTTCCAAATCTTCCAAGGCTCTGTTTAAATAAATTGTCTGGGCTTGCGTGGAGCCCCATGTTTGCTTCAGGATCAGCCTTCCTTTGGAATTCATTTGGAATTAGGTGTTTACATTGTCATTTTAAATCTTTTTAAAGAGGATTTCAGTTTTATTTGGAATTAAAGAGAAATTAAAGTTCTCATGTAAACGCAGCAATTTTTCTCACAGCAGAGTCCACTCTGCTGTGGAAACCGTTCGCTGACTAGACTTACCTAGCAACAGTTGCTATGGGAAAGGGTTCTTGGACTCTGATTGGCTGGTCAGTTGCCCAATCAAGATCAAGAGATTTCCTTTGATGTTTAGAGCCAAAGTCCAGAGCTGTGTCCGAAATCACTCACTCATTCACTCACTCACTATCTGATGTAGTGCAACATATATAGTGGCCAAGGTGAGGCATTTTTGGACCACTGATTTTGCGTGTCAAGATGAGCAGTTATTCCTGTGATGTAAGTGGGCGGGCGAGATTCATAAATAAACCACACTCAAGGATAAGTAAAATTTTGAAGCTGTTCTGGCCGCTAAAAGGTGTAAAAATAAACAAGCGTGTTTAAAATAATTGCTCTTTTAATTTATGAATGAAAAGCACGGCCTTCCTTCTCTTCTTCTTCTCAGGTAGCCGCATTGCATTGTGGTATCTGAGTACAGCGAGGGACATCGTATGTACACTCATTTTTGCTGTGCATTGTGGGTATTTTGTAGTGCACTATATAGTGGATGAAAATAACTGATGAGGATTCGGACACCACTTCAAAATGGCGAACACACTATATAGTGCACTATATAATGAATAGTGAGTGATTTCGGACACAGCCCAGGTCACCCTTGAGATTTGAATGCTGATGCTGATGAGTGCATAAATACAGGCTGTGTGGCCAAGGTGAGTCATTTCTATGGAAAGCATGATTATGAGGAGTTCAAGTTCAGATCAGATGTTACCATCATTGGCCAAGGAGACCCTTCTTCAAACCATAAATAATAGCCTCAAAAAGCTCACAAAGGAGCACTGGGCCAACCTCAGTATGGGGACTCAGGACCCCAGGGTCAGAGACATTGTTACTAGCATGTGTGTTGATATTGTCCATGTTTTATCAAAACACATTTACAAGATGCTGAAGTCAAACAGCAGAGCCATGAAAAGTCACAAGACTCCATGGGTCCAGTAGCTCTCAGGAGAGCATAACAGAAAGAGATCCAGGACTGCCTGGGCAACTGTATTGCTCAGGCCCTTAAAAGGTCATGGGGGTTGAGCAGGACATCAGCTGCAGGAACACAAAGGAGGTCGGACTTGTAGCACAAGAGTTAGCCCAGAGGATCAACTCAGGAGTAAATCACACAAACTGCCAGCCTCAAAGAAATTCATGTTCCACTCAAGATTATGGCAAAAGGATCATCAATGTGCTGAAGAAATGGGCCAAAGAGATTTCATTCCCATCAGAGTCCAGCAGCAGGTTTAATGACCTTCTAGAGGATGATGGAAGCATTGATGAAATCATCAATGTTAAGTCCATTCTGCAGGAACAGGCAGAGGACATTGGCTTTTACAGGCTGGCATGGAGCTTACCCCAGAGGAGATGGAGGTCATTCAGAAGAGTCTGACACGATCTTCAGGAGGTATCATGCAGGATAACTGAGGTTACTGAGACTGACAGTCAGTTGAGGCAAGCCAAGTCAGAGTCCATGATCAAAAAATTACAAGACAAGTCAAAACCTTTTTATATATATCATATACATATATATATATATATATGTATATATATATATATATATATGTATATATATATATATATATATATATATATATATATATATATATATATATATATATATATATATATATATATATATATATATATATATATATATATATATATATATATATAAAGACAAAAAGAAAACAAAAGAACTACAGAGCATAAGAACCTCACAGGACAATCAGATCATTGGAAATTAAGTGTTAAAGATGCACTAAATTTCTATTGATTGGGAATAGGTTGTGAAGGAATCTCTAGGAAGTTAGACATGATTCTATAGGTGCTTGGGTTTAATGCATACCAGATTTAATGCCACACTATTTTATTTTAATCTGATAGCAGATAGCACAATAACAATTTTTTAAATTGAAACAAAAATGGTATCTACCAGCCAGGGCTAATAATACATAAACTAAGTGTAGAAAGAAACCAAACTAAGTTAAGTAAAATTCAGATTCAATAAACTGTGGAGCAAGGCCTCATGGGGACCACAATGGACAAAATGACAGCAATAGGCTTACGACAGACACCTGTAACACTGATAATTACACAGCATCCTGAACAAAAGAAATAAAGGACCTCTTTCACAATACATGTAATTTGACAGCCCAAGTTTATTGTGTGGTATTTGTAGCAGAGACTCCCAAGAATATACCTTTAGAAAATCCAAAAGTCATCCAGGGCCTGTACTATGACCTATCATATGATCATTCCAAGGTGTGAGCCCATAAAAAATTAGTTTTTATGATTTTTTCAACAAATTCAATTCTTTAGAGATGTGTCTGACCAACTTACAGTTGCTGTAACACAATACCACAAATTATTTGGCCACATATATATTCTCAAAGTGGAAATCATCAAATTCTGAGAATAGTTGTTCAATTAACAGGTTGGGTTACTGTGGAGAATCAGGATGCTGTTCCATGCAGGGTGTCAAACTGACCATGCTTACTAATCTTTGCTACACTGTAAAGATATTTTCATACAATTGCAGATATTTTGAACACAATAGTTGTTCAAATACCTTGGCACAAATCATATTTCACGCGATGCCATAACTCACAACACTGTCTTTACTAAAGCTTTTTATGGTGACCAGGTCACTCTTATCTTAGATGGTACATATATCTACCTCAACAATTGCAGTGATCATCAGTTTCAAAGGGCATCTTTGGAGGACAGAAAGCGAAATTACCTAAAATTCATGTCAGTTGTGCTGCCTGATGGATATGTTTTAGGCACTATTCTACCATGGTACGTAAATGATGCAACAATAACTCGCTCATCATGGAAAAAATTGAAATATTGAAATCTTGGTTAGAAGCAAATGACAATATGATTTTAGATCTTTCAGGATGCCTTAGATCTTCTTGCTAAGTTGGGGTATGATGCTAGAATGTCATTTTTTACCAACTGGTAAATAATTGGATTCCTCAATAGCCAATAGTGATGTTGCTATACCAAAACAAGATGGATAGTGGAGTCCTACCACGGCGCTTAAAGTGGATGTTGTTTAAACTCTCAAATTATTTCGTTGAGGTCATTGGCAAATTAGTGCACATAGTAACTGCATGTCTCAATGCCTTCAGAGGACAAATATATGTTTCAGATCCAGATCGAGGAAGATACTAAGATGGCTCAGCGTATGCTTTCACTTTTAACCCTGGAGAACCCACGTCAAATTTGGCATGTTAATTGCTGCTACTCAAAATGAACAAACATTAAAAAAAAAAGTCAATTTAACTTCAAAGCCCAGAGTACCACTTCTGGTCTGCATAAAGACACCTAGTGGATGAACACTGAACTGATATGAGCCAGAGTGATAGTGACAAGATGGGTTACCACATGCTGATTTGTTGAGCTGAAAATCTACCCAAACAAAATCATCTTCTCAGCAAACCAGAGGTTGGTAAATTTTTTTTTTTTAATCTGTTCAGTGTAAGCTTGCAGAATGCCTAGAAGTAAGTTTATGTTCTTTTTGGATAAATTAGCCACTCTGAGCCAGTTCAAAAACAATGGGCCAAAAATGACCCTTTGGTTCATTGAGTGACTTTGTAGATGGAGAATGGTGACAGTCCTTATTTGGCTAAAGCTCTGAAATAAATTCATAATAATAATTTTACTAAGTTACCTTGGTAGTACAGGGCCAGAGACTAATAAAATAAATTCCTGTACCTTTTCAGGGAGTATGGCATCTCCTTTTCTGAAGTCAATTTCTGCCAGGTAAAAAAAAGACAAAGTCATAATTATGAGATAATAAAGTTATAATTATAAGATAAAAAGTTATAATTATGTGATAAGTCATAATTATACGATAAGAAGACATAATTATGAGATAAAAAATAGAAGTTATGAGATACTAAGTCATAATTATGAGGTAGTAACTCATAATTATGAGATAATAAAGTCATAATTATAAGATAAAAGTCATAATTATGAGATACTATGTCATAATTATAAGATAAAAGTCATAATTATGAGATAATAAAGTCATAATTATGAGATAAAAAGTCATAATTATGAGATAATAAAGTCATAATTATGAGATAATAAAGTCATAATTATGAGATAAAAGTCATAATTATGAGATAATAAAGTCGTAATTATCAGATAAAAAGTCCTAATTATGAGATAAAAGTCTTAATTATTAGATAAAAAGTCCTAATTATGAGATAAAAGTCATAATTATGAGATAAATAGTATAAGTATAAGTATAAAGTCATTATTTTCCTAAATTTAAACTAGTTTGCATTGACATTGTTGGTTGTTGTGTTTCTGTAAAATGATACGCCTAAAGCCCAATGGGTCAAATTTAGCCCAAATCCTAAATTAGAGAATAAAGGGTTAAAATTGAAAAAGTTGATATTTTGGTGTTCAGTGAACTTATAGCAGTCATTTAATGCATAGTTCATAATTTTCCAAGAAAGGGTTCTTGGGTTCTCCAGGGTTAAAAAAGCATGTTTTGGCAAAACGAGTTGCAGAAGACAAATATGTCACTAGAGCTCGTAGTGAATGGCAGAAGCTTGAAGCATCTGATATCTCGTTCCTCTTGTGGATCTGGAATACCTTGAGACCATGACATGCGGTACATACCAAATCAAACAGTCCCTGGTTACATTGCTGAGCATCAAAAAATGATGGTGACTATGAGATTTGGGTTTACCAGCATGATGCTGATCTCATTAGGGACAGATTCATTCTGTCTGATCTCAAATAAATACAATGTTTGGATTCAATTTGACAAGAATGCATCAGATGATCCTGTGAAGGCATATTATTGTCTCTGTCCTGCTGGAAGAATCTGGCATGTGTGCACATGTTGCATCTGTAATCTATTATTTGGGATATTATAAACATTTTCAAAATCAGAAACCTCAACCATACACAAGCAAATTCAAAGACTCCATTCTATGAAATAAAGCCAATCATACATCTTATGGATTTCTCAGATCCCTTTCTCACTATAGTTCCAGTCTACAAATTAAAATTGTCCAAGCCGTTGCTATGCAAAAAGAGGCCATAAAACAGATTACATGTATATAGAAGTACTAGAAACAGAAATTGACAGAAGTAATGTTTATGTATTGCTGTCATTGTAGATATATACAATCTGATTACAACAATCCAAAACTGCATCGGTTTTTACTTGTATCAATGGCTCATTATTATCTCATCACAAAGGCATAATATACAGGCCCTTTGTGGCTGTTCAATATTAAAATGAATAACATTTCATGTGAAATGTTTGTTTTGAATCTAGCATTCAAATTCTAAAAGAAATCATACTTAAAGGATGAGTTCTGAACAAATCTTTAAAAGTTCCCTGATATACAAGACATGGAACAGTATCCTGATTCTACCACAGTAAAACCTGTTAATTGAACAACTTTAGGTCTCAGAATTTGATGATTTTTTTCCCACTTTGAGAATATATATGTGGCCAAATAATTTGTAAGTATTGTAGTTGTACAGCAACTGTAAGTTGGTCAGACATATCTCTAAAGAATTTAATTTCTTGAAAAAATCATAAAAAAAACCTAATTTTTTTCCAGTTAAAATTCAATAACTTATTCCAATTGTAATACTTAGCTTTACATTTGATTTCAAAAGATGCACCAGACTTCAGTGAATGTGATTTGACCCAATTTGATGATTTATTATTTGTGTTTGAGTAAGTTTTGGGGTAAAGTGTGCACCCTGGCTCACACCTATGGCAATGATCATAAAATAGGTCATAGTACAGGCCCTGGATGACTTTTGGATTTTCTAAAGGTATATTCTTGAGTCTCTGTGTACTACAAATACCACACAATAAACAAAATTGGGCTGTGGGCAAAATTACATGTATTGTGAAAGAGGTCCACAAATGTATGAAAAAATGGCAAGATAGAACTACAGAGGACAGGGAGCGGTGTGATGTAGTGATGTATTTCTCTACCGAGAAAAAATTCCAGTTCAGTGTCTTTGTCAGGAAACCTTGTACAACTTGGACGTTACAGCGTCAAAAGGTCCACATTTTAATGCTTATGTCTATTCACACTTTGATTACTTCCAAATCTTCCAAGGCTCTGTTTAAATAAATTGTCTGGGCTTCGTGGAGCCCCATGTTTGCTTCAGGATCAGCCTTCCTTTGGAATTCATTTGGAATTAGGTGTTTACGTTGTCATTTTAAATCTTTTAAAGAGGATTTAAGTTTTATTTGGAATTAAAGAGAAATTAAAGTTCTCATGTAACGAATTTTTCTCACAGCAGAGTCACTCTGCTGTGAAACAGTTGGCTGACTAGACTTACCTAGCAACAGTTGCTATGGGAAAGGGTTCTTGGACTCTGATTGGCTGGTCAGTTGCCCAATCAAGATCAAGAGATTTCCTTTGATGTTTTGAGCCAAAGTCCAAGGCTGTTTCTCAATCCTCAAGTTCGCAAGTTCGAACTAGCGAACTCTGGAGTTCGGACTTGGCAAGTTGTTCTGAGTTAGGACTTCATTTCCACATCCTACCACTATTGGATGCGGACTTGGTCAGTTCCTGTTCCGTCATATCGTCATATCCGGTTGTCTTGCTAGTAGTTTGATAAAAAATACAATAATAAAACCATAAATTATAATATAAATCAATCATGTCTCATGTTGTAGTCATTGTTTAACAATTATTTATGTGCCAATTTATTTGTATCCATGAATAAATAAAATGGCTAAGTGAGAAAAAAAGCATGTGGTTGGGAGGAATAAAAAAGTCGGTTCAACATCTGCTTGGTCAGAATTAAAAGCTTTCAGTCGTAAATAGTTACCAAAATGGATGAAAATGATTTGATTATTGCTGTCGGCATCCTCTACATCGCTGCTGAAAGGCTGCCTTGATTGAGCAGATCCGTCAGGACCAGGATGAGGCAAAGGATGGCGAGCCACTGAGCCAGTTCGCTATCTTTGGCGTTCATTTCATCTCATTCAGATTATGAAGACAATTATTTATAGTTTGAACTTACTTAAATTAGCTCTATTCAGTGAAAGGCAAACTGATATCTTAAGTGGATATGGATATGTCAAGGCTCAATAAAGTGCTGAAAATATCAATATAAGTCACTCCACAAACTAGTGTTTACTGCCTGTTATATATTTCATCAGTCAAAAAACTGGCCATTAAACATTTCATTCCTAAACCTTTTGTAAACATATAAGACAGTGTGACTTTTTATGCTCAGGACAAAGACAACGGGAGCACCACTTACCTTTAATACATAATAATAAATGATACAAAACACTTAAATACATGTAATATATTCAAACATAAATGTTATGTAGAATACACCCTGAAAAAAGTAAATAATTTAAGTAAGTAAGGTAAGGTAAATGATTGAATTATCCAGAGTAAAAAATATTGAAATTCAAGTTTATTAATAATAATAAAAAATAAAAATGTTAAAAATTGCTCACATTAAAAACAACAAGAAATAAGTTTAAATTTACAAGCATCAAGAGTAAGAGTTGACTAATTAATGTGTTAAAAAAGGTAAATGTTGAATCAGGAACATTCAGAATAATAAAAGGAATAAATAATAAATACATAATTTTAAGTTACCAGTAAGAATAATTAAAATAGGTTAAAAAATTACAATTATGAATAAATACATTATAAAACATTAACATTAATAATAATTAAAATTACTTACAATAAAATGAAGAACAATAAATATAATAAATAGGTTAAAAAATCTAAAATCTAAATATAATAAATAGGTTAAAAATATTTAAAAATGTTTTTATGTTTTCCTCTTTCAGTGTGGCCAGGACCAGAGCCTGCCAGGAGGTATACAACTAAGTGGTGTCCCCATCCATGTTTTTTCTGAAGCAGACACCAAGCCAGCCTTCAGGCTCTCCAGGGACAGCATCAACATGCTGCTGCTCAGATGCTGCCCTTGGAGAGGACCCATGGATGGGGTGCAGAGATGGAGGTGATGGTGACCCATACTGGCTGGCGTGTCGTCATACAGTAGCAAGACATTTTCTGCATGCCGCTGGCCACTGTCTGCAGGTGGTCCATCGTACCATAATAAAATGATGGACACCCTGCACAGGGCCTACATTTCAAGGAAGGAAATGGTGAGGTGGGCTGGCTTTGCCGCCTTGCTGGCCTGGAGTTCCGCTGGGCTGCTGGTGCCATTGATGGGTGCCACATAAGATCCGGCCCCTGGAGACCCACAAAGGCAGGCCTACATAAATAGAGCTTTTTCCCTCAATAATTTTGCAGGCTATTTGTGACTCAAGCTTTTCCTCGATGTGTACATCGGAACAGTCTGTGCATGATGCTGGTCTTAGGAGGTCCCCAATGTACCAGCAGGCTTTATCCACCAGGGGTATTTCCTGCTGGGTGATGGAGGGTACCCATGTCTGGAGTTTCCGTGGCCATCATCACATATCGCAGCCTGTTCACAGTAGGACGTTCTTGCTAAACATATTTAAAAAAACTGTTTTGTTTTTCAATTATACATTTAAATATATATTTTTTAATGAATATTTATTACCAGGTCAGTAAAGCAAGGTTCAATAGATTACAGAACTCGAAATATAATTGTACTTTTGGTGTCCTGAAGACTCGCTCAATCTTTCTGAGCCTTGGAGATCCGGCCCAGTTGCCCAAAAGTGGTTGGGGCTTGCTGCATGCTAAACATCTACATGGCAGCAGGGGACATCCTGGAGGAGGAGCAGCTGGAAGAGGAAGGCCCAGACCAACGTCGAGTGCCCGGATGCCATCGGGCGACACACATCTGGAAGCATCTGGAGCAGGCTTGCTGCCCAGACATCTGCTCCAGATGTCTTACCACCATGTCTGGAGCAGCATGACTATCTGTGAAGGAGTAGTGTTCATGGCACAGTGTAAATAGTTAATTTTTATTGTTGTAAATAATCATTTTGAATCAGTTCTTTAATCAGTTCATTAATCAGTTCATTATAATCAGTTCTTTAATCAGTTCTTTAATCAATTCATTAATCAGTTCTTAAATCAGTTCTTGATTCAGTAATTTAATCAGTTACTAAAGTTCTTCAGTCAGTTCTTTAATCAGTTCTTGAATCAGTAATTTAATCAGTTACTTAATAAGTTCTTTAATTGGTTTCTTCTTGTTAAATGCTTACTAGAGGTAAATGTTATTGCACACTAAAATGTTTGAAGTTAAATGTTATTGCAGCTATTAAAAGCATAACCATTCATTTGTTTGTTATAATTTGTAAATTCCAAATATTACCATATTTTCCAATGAATATTGTACATACTTGAGCCTACAGTAAACTTTTTTTAAAATCACAATGAATGCCTTGTATTTTTTTTTCCTTCAACTCTGACCTACCTAGTTTATACATGGATAAATAGAGGCACCAGTATAAGTCCAAATGATAATGAATATTATGCATATCAACTTTGTTTTATATTTTTCTAAAATAGTCTGACATGGTTTAAGACCACATAAATGTCTCAACTATTGGGAAACCATATTTGAATGAATCATGGATAGAACTTTGAAAAAAAACAATTATTTATTTACAAGTTTTTCAAATAAAAACAAAAGTGTTCTGCTGCTGTTTCTCTCTTCCTCTCTCCATAGCCCTCCTCTTTCCTCATCCCTCTCTGCCTGCTCCCTCAAAAACTCCATCATGGCGCTTCCTCCCTGGCCCTCTTCCTCCTGGCTGCCTGTCTCTGGTTGGGTCTTGGGCTGGGGTAGAGGCTGGTGTCTGACTGAGCCACCTGTAGTGCAGTCAGACTGGATGCAACAACCAGGCGGACTGATTGAGTGCTGTGGAGTGCTGCATCCATGTCTGAATACCACTGCCAGGTGGCAGCAGTCACCTCCAGCCTCTATTTATGTCAGTGGGTCCCTAAGCTCCTGAGACAAAAAAGACAACTTCTAGCTGATACTGTATTTATATTTACAGTCTTTATGCATCATATACACAGTACATTCATTTTTCTTTTGTTATATTTAATATATGGCTTTGAAACACTTCTTTAACAGAACAGTACCAGAAACGGTTTCAGTAACCATTACAAACAGAGGAGGTCATTACCTTGTACTCCTTTAAATTACTGATTTCTTCTTGGCCTGCAGCTGTTATGGCAGGCCAGAAGTTCACAAAGTCTCTGGCAAAACAGAATATAAATCAACCTCCACATATATATATTGCCATAAAACATCTTTATAATGCCCTAAACGTACAATAAGTAACCAGACACATCATTACTTCAGCCAGTCTGGGCCGACCCCGTGAAAGAGGGCTTCATTGACGCCAGTGTATGAGGCCATCTCTCAGCTGTCCCTGGACAATAGAGTGATACCGTCGTAATAAAACAATGTAATTATTTCACATACTGAAACCACAGACATGTAACACTGCAACAGTTAGCCGAACAGTTAACCTATGAGGAACTTTTAGCTGTATTAGCTGTACTGAAATACCGACATGGCTCAGTTGTTGGTGCTGCTGAAGCTAGCTTAATGTCTTTTCGTTCAAAACCAGCATGTCTGTAGAATTCATCAGGATGACTTTTATTCAACATTGGTTTTAAACACAACTCCATCACAAATATGTATCTTATTCTTACTTATTCTTCTTATTACTTATTAATAATTTTAGGCAGCGTTATATGTGACTCTTCTCCTGCCATTTTCTGTTCTCTGCTCATTGAGCATATGCATTAATGGGATTGTTGCTGCGAGAAGTCCGCTCAAATTCGTTCGAAGCAGACTTATATCAGGCGGGCAAGTCCACATCCGGATGCGTACGAACTTGTCTGATCACGGACTTAGAAATGGAACAGGACTTCTGTGATTGATGGCGTATCACAAGTCCGCAAGTAGTATTCAAGTACATATTGAGAAACACAAGTCACCCTTGAGATTTGAATGCTGATGCTGATGAGTGCATAAATACAGGCTGTGTGGCCAAGGTGAGTCATTTCTATGGAAAGCATGATTATGAGGAGTTCAAGTTCAGATCAGATGTTACCATCATTGGCCAAGGAGACCCTTCTTCAAACCATAAATAATAGCCTCAAAAAGCTCACAAAGGAGCACTGGGCCAACCTCAGTATGGGGACTCAGGACCCCACACTGAAAAAAGTGATTTTGACCCCTAGTAAATGTTTCTTATATTTATTAACCATATTTTAATAGAAATATTTATGTTATTTAACTCAACTTATAAAATATAAGTAACTTCAACCTTTATCGTGAAAAAACATGATAATCTTATTTTATTTAATTAAATGTAGCTTAAAAAATCACCATCTGGTTTGGATTTTGAAGTTTGGGCATGCGCACGAACGTACCGCCTTTTGAGGATTTTGCGTGCACGTCGGTTACTCACTCTGGAGTTTGGACACTCTGCAGGTGTATGCTGCTGTTGCTACAGACTCAACTTCAAATTGCTGGGGTAAGTCTTTAATAATTATTGGTTTATCGTGTAGATTTCACCACTGTGTCAGTCCTTTTTGCTTTATTTAAATGATTATATACTCAAGTAGTTACAGCTATGGGCCTATCTAACTCGGTAGTTAAGCTAGCTATGTGAGGCTGTGTTAGCCTCTTAATGCTCCTGGTATTAGATTGTCCATGCGGCTAAACACGAGGCACTATGGCTCCAGGCAGAGTACCAGAAACGGTGAGTTAAGTTCAACTGGGGTGGGCTGGAGCGGCGGGGACCGCCGAGGAGAAGGCAGAGGAAGGCTGCGGTCCACCCGTGTAGAGGGTGGGGGACCTGCACAGGCAGCAGGTGTGTGTGTGCGGCCGTTAGCTCCTCCGTGTCCGTCTCTCAGCGGACCGTCCGACTCACATGCTGCCCGGTCCCGCGGCTCACTCGTTTAGTATGTTTCTGCATTTATCGTCGGTTTACCACTGAGGTGGACTCGTTTTACATGATCAATGTTTTAAAAACAACGATGTCTGTATAGCTCCTGTTAATACTGGCATGCAGAAGTTTAATGCCATAGTGTATTGTGTTTAGTCAGACATGCCATGCAGCAGGGGACATGACATTTATTACAACAATTTAAAAGAGTAACTTTAGGCTTGTGAGCATCTGATTGCACTGTAAATATGTTCTCCAGAAATGATGAAACAGCTAAAATTCTAGCATATTTTGTACATGGGATTTTATTTACTGTATTTAATATCAGTGATATTTAAAAAAATCATCATTATTAATATTAATAAGTTAAATATACATTTTTTGATTAATAATTTTGGCATTTTTGAATGCTGTGAAGTGATCTCTAGCCATTTATAATAAGTATAGCACATAAAAAGTTATCTAGTAGTGAATAGATAACACAGCATCTCCTTTCTTTCCCAAACTCTTGTGCATTTCCACTATGATTTCACTGTGTGTATTACAGGAATCGTCATTACGTAAATAACTGAGCACAGTGTTCTTTGTCTTCTGCCACTTCTTTTATGTGCATCAGAGAAATGCTGCATTTCAGTGAATCACAACATATCCACTGAGGCGACTTTCATGGCACGGTTGGACAGTCTTCAGCATCAGCTGACATCAGTTTTTCAGAAAAAGGATGTGTCACTGGCCAGAAACTAACTAAACATCTGCAGATCTTACAAGAGGTAAGTGTTCATTCATTGTAGTCTATATGTGTGCTTTATTGTGTTCTGTTTCAGTAAAGCCTGGATCATTAATGGAAGACACTTTCCAAAGTAATCTTTTACTTGGTTACATGTTCCAGCCCTGTTTTCTCTGGTGGTACAGTTAATGTTCACCACCGGCACTGAGCAAGATTTTGACCATGCTTAGCACAAAATATTCATACATGTTATTGTAACCACACCACAATCATTTTGTAATAAATGAATAAGATTATTTATAGTATAACTGTGGGTAGAGAAGTTTAAATATTTTTGTGATTACTTTTGTGCCTGGAAATGTTTTTCAACAGTTAAATCTCTTCACACAGGCTACAAGTGATGTTCATTCCAAAGGGCAGCAGTCCTTGAGCACTTGGCCTCTACCTTGGGGAGGATGATGGACATCTGATTCATGAGTATATGGTAAGTTTTATGTTCTGAATGTAACTCGTATTTAACCTTTGTGGGATGTTTTGTCCTTTCTGGCAGTTTTTTGTTCAACTTTTGGCCACAAATTGGTTTTGTTAATCACTGGAATGATTTTTGTAGGATGGTGTTATTCATGAAGAGCCTTTAAATTTAAAAGTTTCTTTTTTCAGAGGTCAAATGGTTAACTGGGGACAAATGTACAACCTTTTGATGTTACCAGAAAAAAACTGCTATAAAAACATAACTTTGTTTGCCCAAATAACTCAGTCAACTTCAGTCCTAATCCAAAAAAAACGCAATGTTTAATTATTGTTTACATTTTACCCTTTAAATGCAAATTCAGTTACATAATATCAGTGTTTTTATGAAATTAGCTCATAAAATTATTAATATTCAATAAAATAAACAGGAATTTTAAAAGATCAGGCATACAAATACATCAGATTAGTGATAAAATTGTTTTTCATGCATTGTTATTTTTTCAGTGTCAGATTTATAATTTTAGCTTTTTCGGTCACCAAAGGACACATATGTCACAAAAAGCTTCTAAAAAATAATGGATAACAAATTTAATTTCCTCTAACAGAGATCATTTGATCAACTTTAGCTTTAATCAAAAACATTATTTAACTGTTTTTATGAAAAACCACATCAAATTCCAGATCACAAATTTTAGATGGCTGGGAATTAAAAAAAAAAATATCAGGCTTAATTATTCATGAGATTGAGAAAAAAATATATGTTTTTTATGCCTTGTTATTTTTTTCAGTGTCAAAGGTAAACAGCACAAAAATGTCCAGTTGAGTCTCTTTAGATCCAATTCTTTTTAAATCCCACCACAATTTCACAATGAAATCATGCATTCTCTAATTTCAGGATTACATTTTGGAGAAAAGTAGGAAAAATGTCATTTTTACTGTTTACTATGAGACTGGACAAATTTCCTATTGTGTGTCTATGTCTAAAACAATGATCATTCATGATGCTAACAAAATATTAAAATAATGCAGAACTATTTTCCCCTTCCCCTGAATATGAACATATATCCTTTCATATTCCAACTATTATGTAACTACAATCATCACTCAGAGCCAGCTGTACGTAGAAGGAACAAACAATCTCATGGATTAAAGTTCCCGTCGCTGCGACGGATTTCCGTCAACCGGGCGGAGAAAGTTTGTTTGTGTGTGCGCGCGTGCGTGTGGGTGTGTGTGTCTGTGTAGGGGGGCAAGGAGCTGTCACTGTTTGTGATATTAACGGACTTTGATGGAGGACGAAGAGCGGCCTCATTTACTGTCTAAACTCTGGAGCCGCCTGCGGCTCTTTAGCTCGGTGTCGCTCCATGCCAGTGATGCAGCAGAGGGAGCGCCACGTTGTCTTCGTTTTTTTTATTATCCGTGCTTACGGTACGAGCCTGCGGGTGCCGGTTCTTTGCAGCGTAACGGCGCGTAAAGCCCGCTGTGACGATCGGCAGGTGCTAAATACCCCTTCTCTGATGTTGGCTCACTCCCCCCGCCTCCGCCTCCCTGAAGTTTACTCGCATCACCCTGCACCTGCGGCTCCGCACGACTTCTCCATAATCGGCAGCAGTATTGAAGAGAGGCTGAGATTAGCCCTGTGATGCATGAATTAATACTTAAAAATGGTAAAAAAAAAAAAAAAAAAATGTTTTGAATGCTTTTATTACAAAAATAGCCTAAATAATGGATAAATGACAAAAAAAATCGTTAAAAAAGTTTAAAGGGGGGTCTTTGATCAATTGTTGCCATATGGCAAGAATATGCAATCATGGAAGGTACCATAAAATCAACATTTTTGAGCAAAAAGGCATTTTATTTCAAACAAGACTCAACACATTTATGTTATACTCTTCCAAAATGAACAAATAGACATTTATACAGTGAAAACATTTTATAATTTCAAGTTATCTAAAATATCTGCTCATAAAAACCCAAAACCTTGAACCTGACTCAATAAAGTACGATTTATCATTCTTTATTTTCATTTCATTCAATTTTTTTTCTGTTTCATTTCATTTGACTTCAAATCATGTCAATTGAATTGATTTGATTTCATCCATTTGATCTGATTTCATTTCATGCCTTATGAAAGTCAACAAAGCAGTTCCTCTCAACGTCTGCAAATAGAAACCAAAAACTTGAACCTGGGTCCATTAAGTTCAATCTATCATCCTTTTTTTCAATTCATTCAGTTGTTTTTTTCTGTTTTATTTCATTTGATTCATTTAATTTCAACTCATTTCAGTTGATTTTGATCTGATTCCTCCTCTAGTTTGACAGTTTATTTCTACCCTGCTCTCTTTCCCTCTCCTGTAGAAGTAGCTGGGATGCATCTTTTATGGAGGAAAGTAGATACTATTTCAAAGATAGCCAGAAAACTACCTTAAATTACAAAAAAAAAATATATATATATATACAGTGTTATTAGTTTTGAAACATAAGCAAAAGGTGTAAACAGTCTCAGGATAGTTTCATGCTATGTAAGTGAATGGAACTCCATTAGGTTGTTTACACTAGGAATTTTCCATATTTGCATATTGTTGCCATGTGGCAACAAATCTGTTTTGGCATATTACAAAAAATGTATAACAACAAAATTTAATAATGTGAAAAAAAATAAAGTTTACTTACCCCAGATTGTGATTTAAATTTTTTTGTGTGAAAAATCTCCAAAAATTAAGAGAAGCTTGGAGAGCCCCAGACAATATTGTTTGGATGTCAAATGTCCATGAGCAAAAAGGACTGGCAAACAAGATCTCCTGGTCATGCGGCCTCATAAATTCTATTTCTTTCAAACTAAAAGTCCCCTCTTCACACCTAAATGTAAAAACATACATTTTATTTCACAGTTTTTAGAAAAATTAAGATAAAATGTTTGCTGCCATATGGCAACACTATGCAATAGAGGGTTAAATAGTCTGTAGGGCCTATTTTACAGGGCGATCTGCAATCACACTTTTTCTGCTGCACTATTGTTATCAAACTATTGTTACTGAAATACTAAAAAAAACAGAAGTTTTGTGATTTATATCCAATTAATGACAATAGTAAGGTCTATTGTTACATTATGAAAACTGATTACAAGTAGGGGCTTAGGAGGTAATGCAGCCCCTGACCCCTTATATACCACCACAACACAAAAAATAATTTTCAGTCAAATGATTTTTTCACTTTAATCCATGCAATCTGAAGAAGTGATGAGAGCTCAGCACACAGGTTCAGTTTTCCTGTTGTAGGTCTCTGCATGATCCATGTGTGTGTGTGACTCTGAGGTGGAAGTGACCTTTGACCTTATTGTAGGACTTGTATTGTCTGATAATGTGTCTTTGGCATACTTTCACACACATCCAACATGTACAGCTGGCTCTGAGTGATGATTGTAGTTACATAATAGTTGGAATATGAAAGGATATATGTCCATATTCAGGGAGAAAGGGGAAAAAAGTGCTGCATTATTTTCATATATTTTTTAGCATCATGAATGATCATTGTTTTAGACAAAGACACAATAGGAAATTTGTCCCATCTCATAGTAAACAGTAAAAACGATTTTTTCTACATTTCTCCAAAATGTAATCCTGAAATTAGAGAATGCATGATTTCATTGTGTAATTTGTTGTGGGATTTAAAAAGAATTGGATCTAAAGAGACTGAACTGGACATTTTTGTGCTGTTTACCTAAAAGGTTAGTTAAAATTTGACACTGAAAAAAATAAAAAAAAATAAAATCAGCTTTGTTCTGTATAATTAAGCCTGATCTTTTTTTTTTAAGTCCTCAGCCCTCTAAAATTCAATATATGGAAAATAACTCATTTTATATATTTTTTTTTCATAAAGAGGGTGAAATCATGTAATCAAACTGGTAATTAAAGGGTTAAAACAAAAGAAATAATTAATATTTGGTAGTTTTGATAAGGACTGAAGCTAATGATTTTAGCAAAATAGAAGCAAACATATGAATCTTTCATATTTTATAGCAGTTTTTGGGAGAGAACATTTTCTTCCTCTAGTGACCTCAAAGGTTTGTAAATAATGAATCTGACAGTGCTAAAAATAAAAAAAACATGCATGAAAATCAATTTTATCACTAATCTTAGGTATGTTTAAGCTTGATACTAAAAGAAATCCCCAGCCCTCTAACATTTATTTTAATGCATATAACTCATGTTATATGAGTTTTTTTGTTATGAAAACAGTGACATTATTTAATTGAATTGGCATTTGAAAGGGTTAAAACAATATAAACAATTACATATTTGGTATTTGGGCTGAAGTTAATTTAATGATTTGTGCAAAAAAAGTACAAAAATATATTACTCTGTTGTATTTTTTAGCAGTTTTTGTGAGAGGACATTTATGTCCTCTGGTGACCTCAAAGGAGCTTAAATTAAAGCAAACCCACAAGGGTTTAGATTCTGAAGGTGTTTGTCCTGTAGTTTTGGCTCCCTACTGGGTCTCTTCACTGTACAGCAGAGGTGTTGTGTTAAAAAGAATAATTTGCTGTTACTGTGCACCATTATAGAACCTTTGTAATGTCAGTTTAGTGAAATGTCTTTTTCCTGTTGCTTATAAGAGCCAGGCAAAGAGTCAAAGCACTAAAGAACACCTTGGAACACAGTGCCAGTAAAACACTTGATGCACAAGCAGACAGTACCTTTATGGAAATATGAAATTGTCTGTCATACAGATGTACAGTGTATGGTAAAACAAATGTTTATTTGTGGCAAAGCATTCTGATGTTTGCCCTTTCTCCAATTTACTTAAAATATGCAGGACATGGAAGGAAATGCCATCCCGACAGACATGCAGAAGTGGGCCACCATGGGCATTTCGTCATCGGCAAGGAGAATGGAGAATCTGGACATCATGATGACATCAGAATTTCTGTTGATGGATCGATCATCTTGGACAGCATTGGATCTGCAGCGCAGGCTTGTGCAGTGATGCTTGGGGTCATCTACGCATTAAACCTGGCCTACCCCAAGGAACTGAGACACTATTAGGAGTTCATTCAAAAAGTACTCATGGGAAAGCTTTCCCCCAAAGTCCTTGGACTAAAGAACTAAATCTGTGTTGGACTGTAGAAATTCTTCAGCCACAATTTTTTTTTGTGTTTTTTTAATGATTTAATGAATGTTTAATGTGATCTGAACATCAGTTTCACCAAGAGTTCAACACAAATGAGAAATGCTTTTTTAGAGGATAGTATTCATGCAGTCAGTGGTGAGGACACGACAACAAATAAACTTTCTGGTAGTTCTATGCGTTAGGGCAGTAATAAAGGATCGCCTCTTGTTCTTGTTCTCCTGTTTAAGGCCAACATCTAAAAGAGTGTCAGGATATGCACTTGAATAAATCTTATTAGACTCAACAAAGCCACTTGGTTTATCAGTTCAGTTGCCTCAGTGAAACATTGCCTTTCAATAATGTTTTGTCATTTCAGAGTCAGAGAACATGTGTGTTTTTTTTTTTCCAGATGTGGCCCACATAGTATGGTTTGGGTTTTGATTGTTAAAGTTTTTGTTTTTTTTACTCTGGGTAATGTTCTCAATTGAAGGCATAGGTGTATTTTGCAAAAAAGCTGTAAAGTAAACTATCAAGAGTAAAAGCCACTAAACATGTAACTGGGATGGAACTATTCTGCTGCCTAGTCTCTGATCAGGACTCTACACAAAAGACTTTATTTTGTTTGTTCCATCCTTTTGATTATGGTTGACAGTATCTGATTAGTGGGTTTCTGCTTTCTTGTGTTTAAAACCTTTAGTAGAGGCATTTATGATGTCAGGGTTTAAAGCTAAAACAATATTGTTTATGCAGTTTGCATTTCACAGTTTCTTGTATCGTACATGTTGAGAGCAGGCGCTGCCTTCTGTCTTGTCGCATGTCAAGAGACTTCATCTAACTTGTGTAAGTTTTTCTTTATTAACGGTTGGTTACACAATCAGAAATATTTTTCTTCTGCAGATTAATGTATCTGTGTATCTGTTAATAGTGTTGCAATCTATGCACTGAGTGTTTTACAGTTTTTCATGATAAAAACATTCATGGGCCATTAGACAGCTCTGATGTAAGGTGTTAAATATTTGTACTATAATAAAGTTGGTTGTCTCAACACATTTTTGATTCTGTGTGATGTATAATATCGAAAAATATTTCATTATGATCAGTTTAAAAAAATAGAATTCAAACAATTTAATTGATTTGAAAATGCTCAAAAAAACACAATTTATTTAAGTAAATTTAAAATGGGATTAATAGAAAATTTGAGTAAAGTCAACTCAAAATAGTTGAGGAGGATTTACATAATAAAACTTCTTCAGATTTACTTAAAAAAAAATTAGTTCAGTCAACATAATAAAAATATCTGGCTTCAGATAAAGTATTACGTGCAACTGCTAAAATTAAAATTATGTTCATTCAACAAAACATTTTTTTCAGTGTAGAATATTTTAATGTTCTATCTGGTGAAACAAAAACATGGATTTAGCTCAAACCTTTTAATAATCTTTAAATGGAATTTTAAAAAAGAAAGATAATTGTTATTCTATCAGTGTTAACAGAGGCAAAAGATACCTAAATCTAAAAAAATGGTCATTTAAAACAATTATGCTTGTTTTGTTTTTAATTTTTGTATATTAGAAAAGACATCCAAAGACATGGCAAACATAAATTGTTTAGTAATAAAAATGACAACATAATATGAAGTAAAAACCATCATATTAATTAGATATGATGAAATATAAACACCAGATGTTTTGTTCTGTTTTCTATTGTGGTGTAGGGTTATTTTTTTGTCATCTTTTTCTGTTAAGTGTTAATCTAAACTAATTTTCTAATAAGTGGAAGTGAGGATGTGCTATAATGTACTTTGTTAATTATTGTAAAACATGAGCAGAACATATTATTGCGTCTCTGTTCCTTTTCATGTAAGATTAGACTTTTTTGTCTTTTAGTTTTCATTCAACTTGGCAAGATAAGTACATTATCCATGTTGTTGTGAGGGGGGAAACTGATCTGCCAAAGTCCTTCCAAAGCTGTTTGTAGACTTTGTCTAAGATTTTCTCTTTATGTGCTTTGCTAAGGTCACAGACTATCTCAGATCCCTTCATCTCTGCCCACAGTTGGTCTGTCAAAGTTGTGATGGCCTTGTCGTAGGCAATGCAAGGGCGTCAGTTTGTTTTGAATAGTGGGGGGGACAGCTACTGGCAAAAGTGACTTTTGAAAAGTGCTTGTGATCAAAGGCACTACTGGGGATTTTTGCCCCATGATCAGAAATGTTGCTGGTTGATACCCCATCGCTGGGCGGTTATTAGTGATATTTTGACAATCATTCCCATATTTCTGAAAAGAACAACATGACAGCTAGGTAGGGAGGGCACTGAAAATACAATGAAATTCATTTAGATTTTATTATTTGCTGCAAGACTGATTCTCTATATTCCAAAAACCCATCTCTTTATTTAAATACTTGAACATAAAATTCTCTTTAGAATAATTAGTAGGAAAAAAAACAACCTAAAATACAAAATAACCTCTCCCTTTAAAATGAAATGCAGTTATAATCTGTGGAGAAAACACCATCAAAAACAAAATGGCCATTAGCCTTTTATGATACATTGTTATTTGAGCATGTAGCCCCACATGCAGGTTTAATTTATCTACAATACTGTGGGCTCAGGGGATGCCATTAGATTTGTGGTGAAAAGATACATATATGAGGCTATGTGGCTGCAGCTTTGTAATCTCCTGATTTCCAGAAAATGTAAATTTCTCTAACTGGATTGAGAGCAGTCACCCAGTCTGATCACAGATGTCTCTGTTCCTGCTGACGATCAGAGTATAAACTACTGACCAAACATGATACTACAGATGATGCTTTTAAATCATTCAAATTAAATTAAATTATTAGATTATTTTTAATTAGAAAATAAAGTAGATAAAATAGGCTTTTTATTTCAGAAGGATATTTTATTTAATAAAGTTTTTTCTCCATAATAATCATTTAATGTAACACACAGCTGCTCACCTCCTTCCTCAAGGAGTACCTGGTCGACTCAAGGAGAAAACGAAAAAATTACATAAACACAGGGAGCCAGCCCACAAAAATGCACCCACAAAGATCAGCCTCATGACTCAAACTTTGTAACAAAAACTCAGTGAAGCAGCAGGACAACGAATCAAAAAATTAAGCCTCAAGGCTTAAAACAGGCTTAAACAAGAAAGGTATGACAAGAATTCTTGTCATACCTTTCTTGTTTGTAGGCTAAACATTTATTATTATTATTATTATTATTATTATTATTATTATTATTATTATTATTTAGGCCTTATTATTATTGTTATTTAGGCCTAATTATTCGAGGAAAATACCGCCATAGACGAATAATCCGAGTCATGACTTCTTTTTCTTCTGTGGCGTTATTACATGGGATGATCACATGGTTAAACAAGCAAACAAGTTTTCTAGCTCACCCAGATGTTTTCAGAAGAAAAGCACACTCTGGGTCGGAACTTCAACTTGGCACAATTGCAAAATTATAGCAGCTGCACGCTTTTTCTATCCTCTCTGCTACTATCTCAACAGCTCTGTCTCCAACGAATGCGGATGGTGCGTTCAGGAGCATCGGAATTCTCTATACTACCGATATAACTGGGATTACAGTGGTTTACACGTTAAGGATTTGTGTGCAGTGGAGACAAAATGACCTCTGACAAAAAGTGGGGGGGACACATCCCCCCCGTCCCCCCCTAAACTGACGCCTATGGGCAATGGTAATCTGGCCACCTTTGACAAGCCGCCCAACTAAGCCAGTAATCCAAACCCCTCAAATTGTTTTCTTCCACATTAGCTTGTCCTGCTGGTCTGAGCCTGGCACACACTCATGAGAGTGTGAGAACGTATCCAAAGCCTCCTGGACCTTTGCTACTGCAACAGCAGCATAACCTGTCTTCTTTCTGTGCTCCTGTATCTGCTTGTTGAGCCAATTCCACATCATTTTCATCAACTTGTTCACCTCTAAGCGGATCAGACCCATGTGATACAGTTTCTGCTTCTTGTCTGAGGTGAGTTGATCAAAGATGAATTCTACAAGGCGCTGCTGTGTGAGATGGAACTTTCCACCAGTGATGTTTCTGGCCATTTTTCTGTACAGACACATTACATCTCTACCCTTTCTGGTGGTCGTGTCCTCGATGAGGTCATTCACAAAGCTGTCAACGCCACCAACAAAATTCTTCATAGATGTCTTCCTGTTCTTTCTGGCATACTTGTTTCCAAACTTGTTCCTTAGTTTAAGAAAGAATTTCAGGATTGCCGCTTTTGCAAATTTCTTCACAAAAAAGGTTTTGACTTGTCTTGTAATGTTTTTGATCATGGACTCTGACTTGGCTTGCCTCAACTGACTGTCAGTCTCAATAACCTCAGTTATCCTGCATGATACCTCCTGAAGATGGTCGTCTAGACTCTTCTGAATGACCTCCATCTCCTCTGGGGTAAGCTCCATGCCAGCCTGTAAAAAGCCAATGTCCTCTGCCTGTTCCTGCAGAATGGACTTAACATTGATGATTTCATCAATGCTTCTGTCATCCTCTGAGAAGAAGGTCATTAAACTCAAGCTGCTGGACTCTGATGGGAATGAAATCTCTTTGGCCCATTTCTTCAGCACATTGATGATCCTTTTTGCCATAATCTTGAGTCGGAACATGAATTTCTTTGAGGCTGGCAGTTTGTGTGATTTACTCCCTGAGTTGATCCTCTGGGCTAACTCTTGTGCTACAAGTCCCGTCACCTCCTTTGTGTTCCTGCAGCTGATGTCCTGCTCAACCCCCATGACCTCTTTAAGGGCCTGAGCAATACAGTTGCCCAGGCAGTCCTGGATCTCTTTGGCTGTGTCCGAAATGGCATACTAACATACTACATACTACCAACCCATTGTGTATATACTGTATACTACATACTATAAGTATGATTAGAACCAACCGTTCACACTGTAGTATACTACTAAGTTTCCCATGATGCATTTCAAACCTCCGATGACAAAAATCAGAAGCACACCAGGCTATCAAATATCTCTGTTGATTCACCACATTTGAAAGTTCAGAGAGCATTTTAGGCGAGAAAGTCACCACGTAGTATACCAAAATGTGGTCATTTGAGCCATAAAACGCACAGATACAAATTTCATTTCGACATTTCGGACATTCCGCTATGCCGCTATTATGCTATCGACGAAACTTCCGGTCGGCTCCAAAACAAGAGACGATTTACAAAAGCGTGAAAGAACTAAAGGGAGATCATAAAAGACGCATTTATTTTGAAAATGGGAAGTTTGCTAGTGGCCGATTTTTAGCTGAATGCCGGTCGGTCGTGTATGGCGCAATGCTTTATGGGGCTCGCAATGCATTATGGGGCGGTTGAGTGTGAGTAGTATGCCCACCTCGCATACTTAACATTTTTTCCAATATAGTATACATCCGGGTATTTCTCGCACACTCAATCTTTTCATACTATCCAGTGTGAACACACTACATACTCATTTTGACGTCACACTTAGTATGAGTAGTACGTTAGTATGCCATTTCGGACACAGCCTCTCTCTGTTATGCTCTCCTGAGAGCTACTGGACCCATGGGAGTCTTGTGACTTTTCATGGCTCTGCTGTTTGACTTTCAGCATCTTGTAAATGTGTTTTGATAAAACATCCACAATATCAACACACATGCTAGTAACAATGTCTCTGACCCTGGGGTCCTGAGTCCCCATACTGAGGTTGGCCCAGTGCTCATTTGTGAGCTTTTTGAGGCTATTATTTATGGTTTGAAGAAGGGTCTCCTTGGCCAATGATGGTAACATCTGATCTGAACTTGAACTCCTCATAATCATGCTTTCCATAGAAATGACTCACCTTGGCCACACAGCCTGTATTTATGCACTCATCAGCATCAGCATTCAAATCTCAAGGGTGACTTGGACTTTGGCTCAAAACATCAAAGGAAATCTCTTGATCTTGATTGGGCAACTGAGCAGCCAATCAGAGTCCAAGAACCCTTTCCCATAGCAACTGTTGCTAGGTAAGTCTAGTCAGCCAACTGTTTCCACAGCAGAGTGGACTCTGCTGTGAGAAAAATTGCTGCGTTTACATGAGAACTTTAATTTCTCTTTAATTCCAAATAAAACTTAAATCCTCTTTAAAAAGATTTAAAATGACAACGTAAACACCTAATTCCAAATGAATTCCAAAGGAAGGCTGATCCTGAAGCAAACATGGGGCTCCATGCAAGCCGAGACAATTTATTTTTTTCATTTTATTTATTTAACCTTTATTTAACCAGGTTGGTCCCATTGAGATTAAAAACCTCTTTTTCAAGGGAGACCTGGCCAAGACAGGCAGCAGCAAAAACACAAAGTTGCATACAGGTACAAAAAGGACGAAACAAGTTACAAGCACATCATTTTGGATTAAAAACAGAGACATCTATGAGCCATATCACAGCTTAGCTAAAAACATCGGCATTGCATAGAATCTGCTTCCATGTCTTTCATTTTTGATTTGAAAACATTTAAGGACACCAGCTCCTTGAGCTTCAGTTCATTCTGCAAAGCATTCCAGTCTGATGGGGCAGAGTACCCAAAAGCCCTTTTCCCAATTTCAGTTCGTGCGTTTGGGACAGAGAGCATGATAAGGTCCTGTGAACGCAAGGAATACTGTCCGGTAGTTCTTTGCATAATAAAAACACATAAATAGGGGGGAAGCAGACCAAGAATTGCCTTATAAATGAAAGTGTACCAGTGTATTGCCCTACGGGTCACCAAAGCGGGCCATCCAACACGAGTGTACAACTCACAGTGATGAGTCAGAGGTTTAGAGTTGGTAATGAACCTCAAGGATGCATGGTAGGCAGTATCTACCATATGAAGACACTGTGCAGAGGCACGCATGTACAAAATATCCCCATAATCTAAAACAGGTAAAAAAGTTGCAGCAACAAGTAAGTCGCTTTTTTACAGTAAAAGAAAAACACAACTTGTTTCTAAAATAAAAACCCAGTTTCAGTCTCAACTTTTTGACAAGATACAGTACATGTGATTTAAAATTAAGGGAGTCATCAATTATTATACCCATGTATTTACAGCAGTGTACAACATCAATCTGCTTTCCATCAACAGTAGAAATTGCAGGAACAACTTGTGACCCAGTCTTTGATCTGGTTAAAAGCATTAACTTGGTCTTATCAGGGTTTAACACAAGTTTCAGTTCATAAAGTGCATTTTGAAGGACCACAAAGATATTTTGCAAATGCTCAGCAGCTTGTGCAAGAGATGCAGCACAGCAGTACACAATGGTGTCATCAGCATAAAAATGCAACGTCGCATCTGACACATTTCGTCCAAGATCATTAGTTAAGGTGTTGAGAGAGAATTTTCTGTAGGCATACACAAAAATGGCAGCTAACAATTTCAGTAGTCAACAATGATGAAAAAAAAAGATCGAGAGTACAGACTTGTCTCATGTCTGTAATTGTGTAATATGTCCCTTGTACTTGTACCAAACACTTTTTTAACCCAAACAAAATATGATGCTTGAAAAGGTACCATTATGTCACCTTCTGATTTGTGTTTTCTTTGAAGTCTTCCATATCTGGTTCCATCCGCCTGCAATCCAGGTCTTCATCACTAATCTGATGGAGGAGAGTAGCAAGTTCTCATCTATTATATGAAAACAGTCTATAAAGCAAGTATTATGCAAGCAACATTCACAATGTTGGACCGGCAAGATCGATGGATCAAAATGTTGTCCATTAGAGATATCTAGTAGCAAGATTAACAGTGTGGGGAAGATGTTTCTGTGTTTTACAGAGTACAGCTATTTGTAATATAATATGATCTCCCAACATTATCAATAAAATGGGTCTGTACATACCTCCTCTTCATAAGTATCTGAAGGCTTACATGTTTCAACATGCAGCGCTAGGATTTGTAATGGATAGTTGGTGTGACAGGAGTGGCACATTGCCTTTGGCATATTGGAGAAGGACCTGGAGTCAGGAGGCAGTGGTTGAGTGTCTAGTTCCTCCTGTATTGGAGCAATATATAGGACACCCTTTCCGCCTGTACTTATAGTCTTCAGCATTAGCCCTGTATATCCACTGTCCTCAGGAGACACCATATATAGTTTTCGAGAACCCCGTCCTCCTAACAAGAAAAGTATTTAATAGTTGAATTCTATTGAAATGTGACAGCACTCATCACTCATGATATTGTTCCAAATGATTTACAACAAGATTAGTTGGGTTGGGTTGGGATTAGCTATGGGTAAGTTCTATGTACCTGCTCCTTTGTAAATCAGCCAACCCCCAGACACACTTTCCAGTTTTGGATACAGATCTTTGAGGGTTGAACATACCTTCAAGAATAATATAAATCGTACCATCATATTGATAAAAGAACACTGGTTTTGATAGTGGACTATATTGGATGACAAAATAAGATTTTTCTTGTCAGCGGTGCCTCACCTCATCATGGGTGTAGTTCTCGGTATCAGCGTGGACCTGCGCCCCAAACCAGCTTGCAGATGAAAAACTTCTTCACTGCCTTTAGGAGTGCGTTCAGCAAGCTTGGGTAAGAGATAAAATGTAAGTTGTATCTCTTTGACTGGTGTAAAGTGGTTGGAAGGCCCTCGAAGGCACCGGCGCATTCCCTTGGGTCCAAAAAGGGCAGGAAAAGACCTGTGACGATGAGAATGTTTTAATTTGACATTACACAATACAAGTATATATCTCACTAGCTATAGTTTGTGAGAATTTAAATTGATGAATGTACAGGACAACAAGTCAGTCTGACAAAGAAATCAAATACAGTGAAGGACCTTGTCATTTCTGTGTGAACACTGGGTCGGCCATCTCTCCCTCTTTCCTGACTCCTTCCCTGTCTGCTAGAATGACACCAAGTTTGGTAAATGCACCAAATTTTATGCTAAGTAGTCAACATTTAAATGGTTAATAAACAGTTAATCTGGGTGTGTGTTATTTCTTGTGAGACTAGACACCTCAGAGTCTCTGGGGCTGTTTGCTGTTGTGCACCAGGCCCAAGAGGGGGTGGCTCTGTGTTGGGTACTGGGTCCAACAGAGCCAGGGAAGATATTAAATTTGTAAGCAAATTTAGGAGGTCTCTGAATTGACCACTTCTGAGTTCTCTCCCTGTCAAAAGTATAAAATGGAGCAGTAAGTTAGAAGAGCTATACAATAAATCATAAACTTAATAACCCAAGAATTATTAGTTAGGCACAATATCTGTGGCAACTCAAATGGCTAGCGATACACAATGAGTCTACTATGGACTTTACATGGCAGCTGACAAGCAGTTGATTTGACCACAACTTAAGAAAAACATCAGTGAGGTGGTAGAAAGGCACATGAGCCTGTAGCATTGAGAGAGGAAGTGGAGGAGGACCGTTAATGATGACTGTCATTTTGACACACACAGAGAACATCAAGAATTTCAACAGTTATCTAGTATTGAGATCCTAAATGTATCATTCAGAAATCACATAATAAGCCTATGTTTTGGTCAATTACATGTGAGCTGCATTGCTACCATGCAGAGGAAAATGCCTGAGAGTGCTGAGAATCGATTTTGACATCCCTTATTCCAGTCAATCCAATTTTGCTCCCAATAATCCAATACTACATATTACTTTACTTAAGTGTCAATAATAAGTAGTTTTTAAGGTGACAAAGTAGAGAACCATAGAAGAATTATGGCCAATGCAGTCTGTATAGTTCAGCCTCAGAGAAACCATTTCACTGTCTATAAAACTGTGATATGCACATTCAGGAAAAAAACGTGTACCAACACAGTAATGTTATTGTATGACACCAACAGAATTCTACAGGTCATACTATGCTGTAATATTCTAGAGGTAGCTGGTAACATAAGAGTCTGTGACTTGGCTTGCCTCAACTGACTGTCAGTCTCAATAACCTCAGTTATCCTGCATGATACCTCCTGAAGATCGTCGTCTAGACTCTTCTGAATCACCTCCATCTCCTCTGGGGTAAGCTCCATGCCAGCCTGTAAAAAGCCAATGTCCTCTGCCTGTTCCTGCAGAATGGACTTAACATTGATGATTTCATCAATGCTTCTGTCATCCTCTGAGAAGGTCATTAAACTCAAGCTGCTGGACTCTGATGGGAATGAAATCTCTTTGGCCCATTTCTTCAGCACATTGATGATCCTTTTTGCCATAATCTTGAGTCTGAACATGAATTTCTTTGAGGCTGGCAGTTTGTGTGATTTACTCCCTGAGTTGATCCTCTGGGCTAACTCTTGTGCTACAAGTCCCGTCACCTCCTTTGTGTTCCTGCAGCTGATGTCCTGCTCAACCCCCATGACCTCTTTAAGGGCCTGAGCAATACAGTTGCCCAGGCAGTCCTGGATCTCTTTCTCTGTTATGCTCTCCTGAGAGCTACTGGACCCATGGGAGTCTTGTGACTTTTCATGGCTCTGCTGTTTGAGTTTCAGCATCTTGTAAATGTGTTTTGATAAAACATCCACAATATCAACACACATGCTAGTAACAATGTCTCTGACCCTGGGGTCCTGAGTCCCCATACTGAGGTTGGCCCAGTGCTCATTTGTGAGCTTTTTGAGGCTATTATTTATGGTTTGAAGAAGGGTCTCCTTGGCCAATGATGGTAACATCTGATCTGAACTTGAACTCCTCATAATCATGCTTTCCATAGAAATGACTCACCTTGGCCACACAGCCTGTATTTATGCACTCATCAGCATCAGCATTCAAATCTCAAGGGTGACTTGGACTTTGGCTCAAAACATCAAAGGAAATCTCTTGATCTTGATTGGGCAACTGACCAGCCAATCAGAGTCCAAGAACCCTTTCCCATAGCAACTGTTGCTAGGTAAGTCTAGTCAGCCAACTGTTTCCACAGCAGAGTGGACTCTGCTGTGAGAAAAATTGCTGCGTTTACATGAGAACTTTAATTTCTCTTTAATTCCAAATAAAACTTAATCCTCTTTGGTGACACTTTACTTGACGCATACCTTTATAATGTATTATAAGTACATTTATAAAGCATTATAATGCCATTATAGCGCTGTATAACTACAGTTATAAACACTCATAAATGATCATAATGCTTTATAACAATAATCATAACACACTATACAGCATTTTATCGTGGCTTACAAGGTCAGGTATTATAATACATTATAACTGTTATCAACTCACTGACAATGCCCACAGACATAATGAATTATACATATATTCATGATATGCTTATAAATGTCTATATCTATCAATATAAACACCCATAAATCTGAATAAGTCTTTATAAAAATGTGCTTAACACATTATAGAGCATTTTATAATGGCTTATAAGATCAAGTACTTGGCTTTTGACCAGCTTGTATTGTGTTACATTAGCTATCCCTGAACAGTTTCCTCACTTTACTTGAAGCACCCAATGAGCATTTAAAGTCTATTATATTATAGCATTTAGAGTCTATCTATCTATTATAAAGGTTTATAGTACTTGATCTTATAACCAATTATAAAATGTTTTAAAAGGTATGCGTCAAGTAAAGTGTTACCCATATATTAATTGATAGGTTATGGCCATAAAACATGTAATAAATTAAATGTTTATGGCTGTAGTGACACCAAATTCAGCCCGATGATCACACATCCATTGGGCTGAGTTTGGTGTCACTGTAGCCAGAAACAGTTCAGGTATACAGTTCTTATAGTCATAACCTATATATTAATATATACTAATATAAAAAAAATCATATAAAATACAGGGAAACTTTCTTTCAAGTAAGAGCTGTAGTATAAGGCAGGGGGAACTTTATCTCGTAATTTTTCAACTTTATTCTGGAAAATTTATGAGCTTATTCTTGTAACTTTAGGACTTTATTCTTGTAATTTATGGGATTATTCTCGTAACTTTACGACTTTATTCTTGTAATTTAAGGGATTATTCTCGTAACTTTACGACTTTATTCTTGTAATTTAAGAGATTATTCTTGTAACTTTATGACTTTATTCTCGTAACCTTACGTTTTTTGTTTTCAACATGGCCCTAATCGCTTTTTAACAAATTTAGGTTGATAACTTAATACTGTTGATAAATGTTGTTCTATATATAGCTTTGTCTTCTCTGTAGGTCTTGCACACCGAGTGCCTGAGTGATGGCCCTGTCAAGCCCTGGGCCATCATAGAGCCATCAGGGGCTGTATCATCAGGTCACTGTACATGTATGGCTGGTATTGCAGAGACATGTACACATGTGGCAGCTATGCTGTTCAAGTTGGAGGCAGTAGTCAGATGCAGAGAGAAAGTAACAGTGACTGGCCAACCTGCATATTGGATGATACCAAGTAACATCACAAAGGTGGGAGCAGAGGCCGGACACAAAATAGATTTCACCACTCCAAAATCAAAAAGACAATCTTTGAGTAGACTCCTGGGTGGTGAGGGAGCAAGCATAGTAGATCTGAGAACCTCCTCAAAAACCTGTGCATTTGGCATTTCCTCAGAGGAGCAGTGGGCTTCATATCTTCTAGAAATGCAGAAAGTGTCACCAAAAGCAGCCGTTTTGTCAAATATGCCTGATTTTTGTGATGCATTTGTAGATCCAATACAGCCATTCTCAGCACCACAATCACTGCGCTGTCTCCATGACAAGAAACTGGATGGATGTAAACTTTCTGTGTTACAATTGCATTGCAAAAGCTTAGCCAGCAAGGTTGAAATTTCACATGAGCAGGCACACTACATTGAGGGGAAAACCAGACAGCAGCACATGTCTTCAACTTGGCACCACTTTCGTGCTGGAAGAATAACTGCATCAAACATGCATTCAGTGTATGTGTCTGACTTGAACAAGCCTGCACAATCTACAGTAAAATCAGTGTGCTATCCTAACAGCTCTACAGTAAAACAAAGTGCTGCTGCTGCATGGAGAATACAAAATGAGGAGAATGGGAGAACACAGTATAGACTGCAGGCTGAAAAACATCACTGTGACTTTGAGATGACACAGTGTGGCTTCATCATAAATCATAAACTTTGTGTTATGGACAGTGAAAGATTGTGTTGTGGTGCGGGTTGCGCCAGACCCACAGCTCTGGAGTGCTCTCTTGGAGAAAGCACAGAAATTTTGTGTGTGTGTGCCTTCCAGAACTAGTAAGCCTTACTCAGGGTGCAGGAAAGGCCACTTCATGAGGTTGCTGCCCAGGGTTCAAATCAGATAAAAACATACCTGAGCGCTAGTCCAGTAAAAAAAAAGTGCAGAGAGAAATGTGTGAAAAAAAGCCCTTGTGCCTCTGTGGTGGAACAGAGATGGCATGCCTGAGTGTTGCATCAAAAATGCACTAAACATGGCTGTGTTGGTTCAGTTGTGGGGTGTGTGTATGCACACACTAGTGTTACTCCATGCCACTGTGATGGAAAGTACTTGAACATTGTTGTCTCAAAATGTAATATCGTTATGCAGTTTGCATTTTGCACTGTTTGTACTATTGTTATGCACTTAACATCGTTAATTTGCACTATTGTTATGCACCTTGCATTATTGTTCCTTGTTGCATTATCCTTCCAGAGTTTGCACTTTAGTCATGGCATTGTCAAAATCTAACTTACCTTTGGTTTACATCTTGTCTATAAAAAAAAGAAAATATTTTAGATCAACTTTTTTGAAAATGTAACTGTACTCAGTTCATTGTTAAAACTTTTTAAAATACAGTTTTGCACTACAAATATAGAATAACTATGTACATAGCATTAATTATTACCTTTAAAACCTAACATTTTATTCAACCATTCATGCTGTGATGTATGCCTTTTTTGAACTCTGCCTTAACGGGTAACTAATCACAAGAGTTTTGTCTGAAGGGCTTGTTTGTATGTGAAGTTATGGTTTTGTAAATATACAATTCTACAAATCTGTAACAATGAATTTCTACATTGTGGACCTTTAATGTTGTTGTGTCCTTTCTGAAGAATCATATTACTACATAGGGCTGGAAAATTAAGCACAAATTAGCATTCACAATATTACCTGCTGCAACTTTAAAATTGCAGAAGATAACATTTTTCTTTATCTTGAAATTAATATCAAAATACCAGTTTAAAACCCTTTTTGCAGAGAAGATAGAATGTATTGAATATCCAATCATTCAAATACCATAGTTTGCAAAAATAAATATGCAATTTTCAATGAGTCAGAATCATCACAATGTCATATGTATTCAAAATTGTGTTTATTATTTCATAGAATGGCTTATTATTGCATAGATGATAATTTTTTGATACATACAATGAGGACCTGAAGAAATGACTGCTTTTAAAACACATTACTGAAGTGAAAGAAATAAAATGAGGGAAAATGCTCTTAATTCTTTCCACATCGTTCAGCCCTGCTACTAGGCCTGTACTTAAAATATCAATACAGCAAAATATCGTATGGCACTCCTTTGGGATACGTGTATCGATACTAGGGCTGGGTTAAAAAATCAATTTAATCGATTTAAATCGATTTTCCTTTAACTGGTTCATAATCGATCCATAAAATCCAAAGATCGATCTTTTAACTTGGGTAGTTTTTTCTTCTTTGGATGTGCAGAGAAGCAGCCTGTGGTATCAACCCTGCTCGTCTCGTGTTAGCAGCGTTTAGCTTTGCTTTCTACTGAACAAAATCTCATGAGATGTTACTGCAAACAAACATGGTGGAAGCACTATATGGGCACCACTAGCAAGTTTTAAAGCTGATGTTTGGATGTACAGTATTTTAGATTTAACAAGTACAAAGGAAAATATGAGTTGGACAAAAACAAGTAAAATGCAGAATATGCATTAGTGCATATCATTAAAATATGATTAATGTAACTGCTTTGGGTTTAGTTCTTCATGTTAAAACAATTTTTAATGATGTACCAGGTCAAAAGGTCACTTTTTAGATGTACAGCACTATTTTAACTAAGATATCCCAGACTGAATAAATATCGAATCGTGAATCGTGAATTGTGAATCGAATCGATTTGAGACCTTGTGATATCGAATCGAATCGATCCAGAAAATCTGAATCGATACCCAGCCCGAATCGATACGGATTCTACAGAATCAATACACACATCAAAACTACATCTACGTAACTAGAAAGAGATACATTACGTCGTCGCTTTGCATCCTGTAATTTGTTGAAAGAAGAAGTTGTAAAGCAATGCAGAGTTCTGTCCAAGCTGCAGTCATTGTATCAAAACAAACACAAGATGTGGATTGTACACACCTTGTGGTGCGTTCCAGTTGTAGTCAGAAGCAGGAATTTTGAGTTCCAAGTAGGAAACTGCAACTGCAACAAATATGCTACCAAACCGAGCAACATTTATGGCTTTGTTTAATTTTTTGCTGCCCCCAGTGTGAACAGTTATTTAGCTCCTGTAATAATGAATTTATTTTCACTTCTGACTGGGGTGTGTCGCTCTAGATCAGCTGTGTACATCGTATTGTTAGACTTATATTTACAAAAATGCTGCCATAGTGATAATCACATTCTTCATACAACAACGCAGGGCGTGCTAACAACAGCTAACAATAGCCTGGTAGATCGGCATGTTTTTTTACTGGAATGGATTTTAACTGGAATGCTGACAAGTCGGAGATGATGTCACTCCCAGTTCCACGGTTACTGGAATGCAGCATTACGACAGTCGCCGCGCGTGCTCATGGGTAGCAGAGTCTTTTATGTTGCCAGTAATAGATTCTCCTCATAGTCCCTTTAAAGGAAAAGTTTGATTCCTGCAGCTTTCACATTGTTTATAGAATGAAGAAGAACAATATACTCATGTGGATATATTCTTATATATATCCTTCTTCGCTCGAGGTTAGTCCTCCATTACAGTCCGTGTCACTCCAGACAGCGTTGTGTGGCTGTACTGACCTCTGAACTGAAGAAGAAGAGCGCTTGCTCCGCACATGCGCAGTACGGCTCATTGTTTCAGGGGAAGACGGTCAGCTACACAACGACTTTCTTCTTCCAGTTTTGTGCAAAATGGATGAATATCTATTCGGATGAAGATGTTGTGGAGGAGAACTTTGAATATGATGGGTGTCCTTCCAGTTTCGAGCCAGAGTATACAGATAAGGAGCTCATAGAAAGGAGAACGCGAAGGCAGCGCTCCAGAGAGCACTGCACAGGCGCGGAGGCAAGAGTTCTTCTTCTTCAGTTTAGAGGTCGGTACAGCCACACAACGCTGTCTGGAGTGGCACAGACTGTAATGGAGGAGTTCCCCGAGCGGACCATGATGGAATATTTGTGAAAAACATGAGTTTTTGGACAATTAATGCAGTTTTAGGAGCGGCGCTGTATGCCCTATGTGCTACCATTATACAGATGTCCGCTGCTCGATTTGATCTAATCTAAATATCTCCCGAAGCACTGTTTGGATCAGGAAAGCCTTCTGGGTGAGTATATTGTTCTACTTCATTCTATAAACAATGTGAAAGCTGCAGGAACCAAACTTATCCTTTTTAAAACACATCCTAGTTCTTTTTCTTCTTATAAGAAAAAAATAAACTTGTCAAGAATTTTGCTTAAAGCATAGTCAATGTTCACAACTTACGTGTATTGGGATACGTATTGTGAAGTTGCTGGAAATACCCAGTCCTACCTGCTACCAAACTAAACTATAGTGGGGCAATGGTTTGTCAGTGCACAACACACGGTGACAATTTTATCCAGTGTAGTGACCTCTTCCCCTTCACATGGTAGTACCATGTTGATAGGTAGGGTTCCTGTTAAGATTTTATATTTTTGACAAACATTTCCAATTACTCTTTCAACATGGATCCTTAGATGTGCTATTTTTCTGGTATTTTCAACGTCTCTTGCAGCTAGCTGACAGTGGCCTTTGTAAAGGCAGGAGTTTGACCTCTGCACACAACATGCCCACAGTTCCTGTATGTCAAAACCTCTATCAGCAAGGACAATGTCCCTGGCAACAAATTATCAAGAAAACCACTGTTCAGCGTTATGTGTTTGTCGCTTGTACGCCCTCCCCACCCTTTTGATATAAAACGAATAGCTCCTCTTGGTGTAATGCTGATCAAATACTTCATGGTGTGATTGTGTTTGTAGCTGGAAAACATTTGTGCTCGTGCTTTTAAATTTGATGGTTTCTCTGTGAAAATTTCAGAACAGTCAATAATCACTGCCACTCTGTGTCCAAAGGCCTCCACAAACTGATGGGGCATAATTTTGTACAAAGTCTCTCTATCTGGCCATACAATTGCACGTTTTAGGTTTGCATGTAAAAAGGATACCATCTCACTGAAGGTTCTGTACACTGTCTTTGGGGAAACCTGAAATAGATGGGCTAGATGTTGTGCAGGCAGATCCAGTCTGAGGCGCATAAAGGTTAACAGAAGCATTTGAAAGGGGGTTAGAATTTTTTTGTGGACAGACATAAGGGGCAGCAAAAAATTGAACAAAGCCATAAATGTTGCTAGGTTTGGTAGACCAGTATAGTACCTCACTTTTTTTTATCATCATCACCAAAAAAATTGTCTGTGATCCTAAGCTTGTCGAGTTCACGCCTCAGCGCTCGATTTTCCTCCAGCAGACGGTTCACTTCAGCATGCCTGAGGACACACATGCTACATTCAGTCTGTCCCACCACCTGTGTGGTGAGTCCTCTGCAGCCTCCTGTGACCCCTCAGCATCGATGTCCTCTGCAGCCTCCTGTGACCCATCAGCATTGACGTCCTCTGCAGCCTCCTGTGACCCCTCAGCATTGACGTCCTCTGCAGCCTCTTGTGACCCCTCAGCATCGGCTAGCTCACCAGCATCGCCTTGTGGAGTGTGGATGTTCCTCAGCTTCCGGTTACCTCTTCTGGAAGAGCGTGCAGTGTCTGTAGGTCGGATGTCAGAGTGACCCAGATGCAGGGATGGAGCCCAGTCTGGGGCAGTTTCCATCATCTCATATGCAGGTTGACCTATAATAACATTAGAATTTAAGTACATTTTAAAATGCAGTAAAAATTCCACAATTTCCTTTTGTAATATATCACAATTACTTATGCATACTTATTAGTGTAGTTAGTGAAATAGGTGAGGTAGTCAAACATTGTATGAGCTTGGAAATTAATTAAAAATAACGAGGCGAGGCTTATGTGAGTACTTTGTGCAATCTCAACTGAAGTCATATAAGATTTTGCTTAACAAGTATAATTTAATAAGATTTAACAAGATTAAATTAATCTAGATGTGTTCCGTTACACAACATCAAAATACATCAGCTCTCGCGAATTTTACAGGTCAGACAACTGGCCCAGGGACTCATTACTTAAACTAACAAAAAAACTTGAATTTACCGTTGTGAAAATGCAGGGAACAAACCCGTACAAACGGGGATATCTGTTCGAAAGTGATGTCCTTTTGCCTCACTGCTGCAACCCAGGCCATCCGACGCCTCTTCGTGATGTCCTCCACTTGCTGCCCATAACCTTTTTTCCAGGTGGGAAAACGGAAAAATCGTACCCCACGGCTGTTTTTCCTTCAACTCCTACTGGTGCACCCTTTCACACAACACCAGTGACCTATTTCATCAAACTAAACGTTCAAATCAAAGCTCAATCAAAATCTTCTTCCACGCGCTGAATTGTTTTTACAGCTTTACCCACCAAAATGGCGAAATGACCCAAAATGCACTGCGGCGTTTGCGGATGTGACGTCACCTGACAAAGTCCGATAGGTGCTTGGATTTAATGCATACCAGATTTATTGCCACACCATTTTACATTAATCTGATAGCAGATAGCACAATAACAATTATTTAAATTGAAACAAAAATGGTATATACCAGCCAGGGCTAATAATACATAAACTAAGTGTAGAAAGAAACCAAACTAAGTTAAGTAAAATTCAGATTCAATAAACTGTGGAGCAAGGCCTCATGGGGACCACAATGGACAAAATGAAAGCAATAGGCTTACGACAGACACCTGTAACACTGATAATTACCCAGCATCCTGAACAAAAGAAATACATTTAAAAATGTATGAAAAATGGCAAGATAGAACTACAGAGGACAGGGAGCGGGTGTGACGTAGTGATGTATTTACGTCTACCGGAAGAAAAATTCCAGTTCAGTGTCTTTGTCAGGGAAACCTTGTACAACTTGGACGTTACAGCGTCAAAAAGGTCCACATTTTAATGCTTACGTCTATTCACACTTTGATTACTTCCAAATCTTCCAAGGCTCTGTTTAAATAAATTGTCTGGGCTTGCGTGGAGCCCCATGTTTGCTTCAGGATCAGCCTTCCTTTGGAATTAATTTGGAATTAGGTGTTTACGTTGTCATTTTAAATCTTTTTAAAGAGTATTTAAGTTTTATTTGGAATTAAAGAGAAATTAAAGTTTTCATGTAAACGCAGCAATTTTTCTCACAGCAGAGTCCACTCTGCTGTGGAAACAGTTGGCTGACTAGACTTACCTAGCAACAGTTGCTATGGGAAAGGGTTGTTGGACTCTGATTGGCTGGTCAGTTGCCCAATCAAGATCAAGAGATTTCCTTTGATGTTTTGAGCCAAAGTCCAAGTCACCCTTGAGATTTGAATGCTGATGCTGATGAGTGCATAAATACAGGCTGTGTGGCCAAGGTGAGTCATTTCTATGGAAAGCATGATTATGAGGAGTTCAAGTTCAGATCAGATGTTACCATCATTGGCCAAGGAGACCCTTCTTCAAACCATAAATAATAGCCTCAAAATGCTCACAAATGAGCACTGGGCCAACCTCAGTATGGGGACTCAGGACCCCAGGGTCAGAGACATTGTTACTAGCATGTGTGTTGATATTGTGGATGTTTTATCAAAACACATTTACAAGATGCTGAAACTCAAACAGCAGAGCCATGAAAAGTCACAAGACTCCATGGGTCCAGTAGCTCTCAGGAGAGCATAACAGAGAAAGAGATCCAGGACTGCCTGGGCAACTGTATTGCTCAGGCCCTTAAAGAGGTAATGGGGGTTGAGCAGGACATCAGCTGCAGGAACACAAAGGAGGTGACGGACTTGTAGCACAAGAGTTAGCCCAGAGGATCAACTCAGGGAGTAAATCACACAAACTGCCAGCCTCAAAGAAATTCATGTTCCCACTCAAGATTATGGCAAAAAGGATCATCAATGCACTGAAGAAATGGGCCAAAGAGATTTCATTCCCATCAGAGTCCAGCAGCTTGAGTTTAATGACCTTCTTCTCAGAGGATGACGGAAGCATTGATGAAATCATCAATGTTAAGTCCATTCTGCAGGAACAGGCAGAGGACATTGGCTTTTTACAGGCTGGCATGGAGCTTACCCCAGAGGAGATGGAGGTCATTCAGAAGAGTCTGACGACCATCTTCAGGAGGTATCATGCAGGATAACTGAGGTTATTGAGACTGACAGTCAGTTGAGGCAAGCCAAGTCAGAGTCCATGATCAAAAAAATGACAAGACAAGTCAAAACCTTTTTTGTGAGGAAATTTGCTAAATGGGCAATCCTGAAATTCTTTCTTAAACTAAGGAACAAGTTTGGAAACAAGTATGCCAGAAAGAACAGGAAGACATCTATGAAGAATTTTGTTGGTGGCGTTGACAGCTTTGTGAATGACCTCATCGAGGACACGACCACCAGAAAGGGTAGAGATGTAATGTGTCTGTACAGAAAAATGGCCAGAAACATCACTGGTGGAAAGTACCATCTCACACAGCAGCGCCTTGTAGAATTCATCTTTGATCAACTCACCTCAGACAAGAAGCAGAAACTGTATCACATGGGTCTGATCCGCTTAGAGGTGAACAAGTTGATGAAAATGATGTGGAATTGGCTCAACAAGCAGATACAGGAGCACAGAAAGAAGACAGGTTATGCTGCTGTTGCAGTAGCAAAGGTCCAGGAGGCTTTGGATACGTTCTCACACTCTCATGAGTGTGTGCCAGGCTCAGACCAGCAGGACAAGCTAATGTGGAAGAAAACCATATGTCAGGTTTTGATTACTGGCTTAGTTGGGCTGCTTGTCAAAGGTGGCCAGATTACCATTGCCTACGATGGCCTCATCACAACTTTGACAGACCAACTGTGGGCAGAGATGAAGGGATCTGAGATAGTCTGTGACCTTAGCAAAGCACATAAAGAGAAAATCTTAGACAAAGTCTACAAACAGCTTTGTAAGGACTTTGGCAAGGGGCTCCTGTGGTGGAAAATGGTGCAGAAGGACCAGTTCACCATCAGCCACACAGTTGGTTGCTTGAAGATACACCTGGCCAAACCAAAGGAGACCAGCAAGGTTAAGGCTTTCTTCAACTGGATTTCTGAGAAATTTTAGTAGGAAAGTATGGGGGTTGAGTTTTATAATAATAATAATAATGATAAATGTATTTATATAGCACCTTTCAAGAACAGCAAAGTCACAAAGTGCTTCACAAAACAAATAAAAACAATACAAGCAATTTTTAAAGGTACAATAAAAGAAAACACAGCACACAAGACATATTAAGTAAAAGCCAGACCAAACAAATAGGTCTTTAGTTGTTTTTTAAAAGAATCAACTGTTTCAGCCGATCTTAAACCCAAGGGGAGTGAGTTCTACAGAGTTGGAGCCATGACACTAAAAGTACAGTCACCTTTAGTTTTTAATCTGGAGTGAGGAACGACCAACAGGTTTTGCTCAGTGGACCGAAGAGGCCTACCAGGAATGTAGTGTTTTAAAAGTTCTGAGATGTATGCTGGAGCCTGGCCATGGAGGGCTTTGAAAGTGAGCAAAAGTATCTTAAAATGTATTCTGAAATGTATGGGAAGCCAGTGGAGTGAAAACAGAATCGGTGTGATGTGTGACCTTTTTGGAGACCTGGTAAGTAGTCTAGCTGCAGCATTTTGTACTAATTGTAGACGGTTTATGGATGTTTTACTGAGACAGGTGAAAAGTGAGTTACAGTAGTCTAAACGGGAAGAAATAAATGCGTGAATAACCATCTCCATTTGAGCTCTAGAAACAATGTGTCTGAGTTGTGCAATATTTCTGAGACGAAAAAAACAAGAACGGACCAGGTTCTTAACATGATGATCTAGAGAGAGTGAGTGGCTGAAAGAAACACCAAGATTGCGAAGAGTTGGTTTTGTAAAAGTGGACAGGGTTTCCAAGTTTCTGAAGTATGTCTGGCACTAAGCTCTCTGGAGCCAAGACAAGGACTTCTGTTTTTTCAGAGTTTAGTTGTATAGAATTATCTGACATCCAGTCTCTAATGGCACTTAAACAACTGAGCAGGGTTGACACTTGAGAATGATCATTGGGTGAAAAGGATATATGTAGCTGGATATCATCTGCATAACAATGGTAAGATACATTTTTAAAACTGTTGATTAGGTGGCTTAATGGGAGCAGGTACAGAGACAATAGTATTGGGCCAAGTACTGAGCCTTGAGGGACTCCACAAGCTAGAGGGAAATTTGAAGAGGTGTGGGGGTTGACAGTAACAGAGAAAGTTCTCTGTGACAGGTAGGAGAAGAACCAATCAAGGGCAGAGCCAGAAATGCCCACCCACTGCCTTAGTCTATTAATTAAAACATCATGATCCACAGTGTCAGATGCTGCACTGAGATCCAATAAAACCAACACAGAACGTTTTCCTTTGTCACTGCTAAGAAGAAGGTCATTGAAAACTCTGAGAAGAGCTGTTTCTGTGGAATGGGACTGACGAAAACCAGACTGATACTTATCCAGGATGTTATGAGTGTCCAGGGCAGTTGAAAGTTGATTGGCAACCACTTTTTCTAAAATTTTTGAGATAAAAGGTAATTTTGAAATGGGCCTATAATTTTGGGGCAGAGAGGGGTCCAGATTTGTTTTTTTGAGAAGTGGTTGAATGGCGGCATGTTTAAAATATGATGGTACTTGTCCAGATTCTAATGACTAATGATTCTAATGACTGTAGTTTTCTTTGAATGGTTCAACTTTACCACAGGCCAACAACCAAAAAAAAGACCCTTAAACTCTGAAAAAACCCAAATAAGACCAACAAGATTTGGGCTGTAACATCAGTAAGAGTGTATCTTACGGGGGGGTTTCTTCGAGTACTTCGATTTGCCCACCAGTAGCAATGCTAACAAAAAAAAAAAAATCCTATTATAGAAGGACAGATCTAAGGATGCAGTTTTCCCTGGCACGGTTGTGGTTGTTTCCAATCAATCAGTCATGAATTTGATATACAAGCAGATCAGTTTCCCCCCTCACAACAACATGGATAATATACTTATCTTGCCAAGTTTAATGAAAACTAAAAGACAAAAAAGTCTAATCTTACATGAAAAGGAACAGAGACGCAATAATATGTTCTGCTCCTGTTTTACAATAATTAACAAAGTACATTATAACACATCCTCACTTCCACTTATTAGAAAATTAGTTTAGATTAACACTTAACAGAAAAAGATGACAAAAAAAATAACCCTACACCACAATAGAAAACAGAACAAAACATCTGGTGTTTATATTTCATCATATCTAATTAATATGATGGTTTTTACTTCATATTATGTTGTCATTTTTATTACTAAACAATTTATGTTTGCCATGTCTTTGGATGTCTTTTCTAATATACAAAAATTAAAAACAAAACAAGCATAATTGTTTTAAATGACCTTTTTTTTAGATTTAGGTATCTTTTGCCTCTGTTAACACTGATAGAATAACAATTATTTTTTTTTTTTTAATTCCATTTAAAGATTATTAAAAGGTTTGAGCTAAATCCATGTTTTTGTTTCACCAGATAGAACATTAAAATATTCTACACTGAAAAAAATGTTTTGTTGAATGAACATAATTTTATAAATTTTAGCAGTTGCACGTAATACTTTATCTGAAGCCAGATATTTTTATTATGTTGACTGAACTAATTTTTTTTTAAGTAAATCTAAATAAGTTTTATTATGTAAATCCTCCTCAACTATTTTGAGTTGACTTTACTCAAATTTTCTATTAATCCCATTTTAAATTTACTTAAATAAATTATGTTTTTTGTGCATTTTCAAATCAATTAAATTGTTTAAATTCTATTTTTTTAAACTAATCATAATGAAATATTTTTCGATATTATACATCACACAGAATCAAAAATGTGTTTAGACAACCAACTTTATTATAGTACAAATATTTAACACCTTACATCAGAGCTGTCTAATGGCCCATGAATGTTTTTATCATGAAAAACTGTAAAACACTCAGTGCATAGATTGCAACACTATTAACAGATACACAGATACATTAATCTGCAGAAAAAAATATTTCTGATTGTGTAACCAACCCGTTAATAAAGAAAAACTTACACAAGTTAGATGAAGTCTCTTGACATGCGACAAGACAGAAGGCAGCGCCTGCTCTCAACATGTACGATACAAGAAACTGTGAAATGCAAACTGCATAAACAACAATACTTGTTTTAGCTTTAAACCCTGACATCATAAATGCCTCTACTAAAGGTTTTAAACACAAGAAAGCAGAAACCCACTAATCAGATACTGTCAACCATAATCAAAAGGATGGAACAAACAAAATAAAGTCTTTTGTGTAGAGTCCTGATCAGAGACTAGGCAGCAGAATAGTTCCATCCCAGTTACATGTTTAGTGGCTTTTACTCTTGATAGTTTACTTTACAGCTTTTTTGCAAAAATACACCTATGCCTTCAATTGAGAACATTACCCAGAGTAAAAAAAACAAAAACTTTAACAATCAAAACCCAAACCATACTATGTGGGCCACATCTGGAAAAAAAACACCACAGGTTCTCTGACTCTGAAATGACAAAACATTATTGAAAGGCAATGTTTCACTGAGGCAACTGAACTGATAAACCAAGTGGCTTTGTTGAGTATAATAAGATTTATTCAAGTGCATATCCTGACACTCTTTTAGATGTTGGCCTTGGTTTTCTTCCACATTAGCTTGTCCTGCTGGTCTGAGCCTGGCACACACTCATGAGAGTGTGAGAACGTATCCAAAGCCTCCTGGACCTTTGCTACTGCAACAGCAGCATAACCTGTCTTCTTTCTGTGCTCCTGTATCTGCTTGTTGAGCCAATTCCACATCATTTTCATCAACTTGTTCACCTCTAAGCAGATCAGACCCATGTGACACAGTTTCTGCTTCTTGTCCGAGGTGAGTTGATCAAAGATGAATTCTACAAGGCGCTGCTGTGTGAGATGGTACTTTCCACCAGTGATGTTTCTGGCCATTTTTCTGTACAGACACATTACATCTCTACCCTTTCTGGTGGTCGTGTCCTCGATGAGGTCATTCACAAAGCTGTCAACGCCACCAACAAAATTCTTCATAAATGTCTTCCTGTTCTTTCTCGCATACTTGTTTCCAAACTTGTTCCTTAGTTTAAGAAAGAATTTCAGGATTGCCCATTTAGCAAATTTCCTCACAAAAAAGGTTTTGACTTGTCTTGTAATTTTTTTGATCATGGACTCTGACTTGGCTTGCCTCAACTGACTGTCAGTCTCAATAACCTCAGTTATCCTGCATGATACCTCCTGAAGATGGTCGTCTAGACTCTTCTGAATGACCTCCATCTCCTCTGGGGTAAGCTCCATGCCAGCCTGTAAAAAGCCAATGTCCTCTGCCTGTTCCTGCAGAATGGACTTAACATTGATGATTTCATCAATGCTTCCGTCATCCTCTGAGAAGAAGGTCATTAAACTCAAGCTGCTGGACTCTGATGGGAATGAAATCTCTTTGGCCCATTTCTTCAGCACATTGATGATCCTTTTTGCCATAATCTTGAGTGGGAACATGAATTTCTTTGAGGCTGGCAGTTTGTGTGATTTACTCCATGAGTTGATCCTCTCGGCTAACTCTTGTGCTACAAGTCCCGTCACCTCCTTTGTGTTCCTGCAGCTGATGTCCTGCTCAACCCCCATGACCTCTTTAAGGGCCTGAGCAATACAGTTGCCCAGGCAGTCCTGGATCTCTTTCTCTGTTATGCTCTCCTGAGAGCTACTGGACCCATGGGAGTCTTGTGACTTTTCATGGCTCTGCTGTTTGACTTTCAGCATCTTGTAAATGTGTTTTGATAAAACATCCACAATATCAACACACATGCTAGTAACAATGTCTCTGACCCTGGGGTCCTGAGTCCCCATACTGAGGTTGGCCCAGTGCTCATTTGTGAGCTTTTTGAGGCTATTATTTATGGTTTGAAGAAGGGTCTCCTTGGCCAATGATGGTAACATCTGATCTGAACTTGATAAGATAAGATAAGATAAGATAAGATAAGATAAGATATACCTTCATAAGTCCCACAGGGGGAAATTTCAGCTTTACAGCAGCAGCAGGATGCAAGAGAAACATTAGAAAGTTTTACAAATGAAACTATAGGTAATTAGAATAAAGTAGACAATAGCATAAATACAATTCAATGAAAATAAATGAAAGAGCATGAGTCTTTCAGGAATATTAACCATATTAACAATATATAAAAAATCTGAATGAGAATAAGTGAAATGAAAATGAAATAAATGAAATAGCATGAGCCTTCCAGCAATATTAACAATATTAACCATATATAAACAGATCGGAATGAGAATAAGTGGATTGAAAATAAAAATAATAAAAGAGCATTCGCCTTTCCGCAATATTTACAGTATTTACAATATATAAGAAAGTCAGTGTATATTCAGTAATACACTAAACAATATTATATAGTGCACTATAATGTCATAGAGGACAACCAGAGAATTTGAAGAAAGTAGATCCAGTTTATTTATCCAGATTATTGCACACTGGAGAGGTTTTTGTTGTAGAGTCTAACAGCCGCAGGAAGGACCTACGATACCTCTCTGTCACACACTTCGGGTGGAGCATCCTGTCACTGACAGAGCTCCTCAGTGCAGTGAGTGTGTGATGGAGTGGGTGAGGGTCTCTGTCCATGATCGCGGACAGTTTGGCTGTAGTCCTCCTCTCCACCACCTCCTCCACAGGCTCAAGAGGGCATCCCAGGACCGAGCTGGCCTTCTTTATGAGTTTGTCCAGCCTCCTCCTGTCAGCTGCTGTGATGCTGCTGCCCCAGCAGACCACTCCATAAAAGATGGCAGAGGCCACAACAGAGTCTTAGAAGGTCCTCAGGAGTGCCCCCTGCACCCCAAAAGACCTCAGCCTCCTCAGCAGATAGAGTCTGCTCTGACCCTTCTTGTAAAGTGCAGCAGTGTTTACAGTCCAGTCCAGTTTATGGTTCAGGTGAACACCCAGGTACCTGTAGGATGTCACCATCTCGATGTGTCTTCCCTGGGTGTTCACGGGTGATGGGGGGGAGTGGGGGCGCCTGCGCAAGTCCACAACCAGCTCCTTGGTCTTTTCAGGGTTAATCTGCAAGTGGTTCCACTGGCACCAGTCCACAAAGTCCTGGATGAGTACTCTGTGCGACCTGTCGTCCCCCGTTTGTGATGAGGTTGACAATGGCAGAGTCGTCAGAGAACTTCTGCAGATGGCAGGTGGGGGACAGGTGGGAGAAGTCAGCAGGGTAGAGGGTGAAGAGGAACGGCGCCAGCACCGTTCCCTGTGGGGCCCCTACGCTGCAGAGGACAGTCTCCGACACCCTGTTCTGGGTCCTCACGTACCGTGGGCAGTTTGTGAGGTAGTCAGTTATCCAGTTTGTGAGGTGTTGGTCCACGCCGGAGAGCTCCAGCTTGTCCCTCCTCATAATCATGCTTTCCATAGAAATGACTCACCTTGGCCACACAGCCTGTATTTATGCACTCTTCAGCATCAGCATTCAAATCTCAAGGGTGACTTGGGCTTTGGCTCAAAACATCAAAGGAAATCTCTTGGACTCTGATTGGGCAACTGACCAGCCAATCAGAGTCCAAGAACCCTGTCCCATAGCAACTGTTGCTAGGTAAGTCTAGTCAGCGAACTGTTTCACAGCAGAGTGGACTCTGCTGTGAAAAAATTGCTGCCTTTACATGAGAACTTTAATTTCTCTTTAATTCCAAATAAAACTTAAATCCTCTACCCTCTGGGATCCCTCCAGAAAGACTCACACTTAGCCCCTAAGGACCCTCGAGGTCCCCACTGAAAAGTGCTATAAAAATCACAAAAATTATTATTTTTTAACACTTTCAAAGCCTAAACCTGTTAACTAGCTTCAGCCCTACACAAAAATATGAAGTTTGTCTTTAGACTTTAAAAATATCTCTAATTTTTATGGCATTTTTTGGCGTAATAGCGTCTGGTATTATGACAACAAAAAAACAAAATAAAATTAGGAAGTGCAAAGTGGATTGCTTAGTTTGAAGATGTTAGACACTTATGTATGTTGATAATTCATTAAGCCAATCACATTGATGCATTATTATTTTTGGAGATATTAAGGTTTATTTTAAAAAATCACACTTAGCCCCCTAAGGACCCTCGAGGGTCCCCACTACAAAGTGTTATAAAAATCATAAAAATTATTATTTTTTCCACTTTCAAAGCTTAAACCTATTAACTAGCTTTAACCCTACACAAAACTATGAAGGTTTTTTTTAAACTTTAACATTTTCTCTAATTTTTATGACATTTTGTGTCATAGTAGCAGACGCTATCATACTAACAACAACACAAAATAAAATTAGGAAGTGCAAAGTGGATTGCTTGGTTTGAAGTTGTTAGAGCCTTATGTATGTTGATAATTTATAAGACCAATCATATTGATGCATTATTATTTTTGGAGATATCAAGGTTTATTTAAAAAAAATCACACTTAGCCCCCTAAGGACCCTCGAGGGTCCCTACTACAAAGTGTTATAAAAATCATAAAAAATTATTATTTTTTCCACTTTCAAAGCTTAAACCTGTTAACTAGATTCAGCCCTACACAAAACTATGAAGGTTGTTTTTAAACTTTAACATTTTCTCTAATTTTTATGACATTTTGTGTCGTAGTAGCAGATGCTATCATACTAACAAAGACACAAAATAAAATTAGGAAGTGCAAAGTGGATTGCTTGGTTTGAAGTTGTTAGAGCCTTATGTATGTTGATAATTTATAAGACCAATCATATTGATGCATTATTATTTTTGGAGATATCAAGGTTTATTTAAAAAAAAATTCACACTTACCCCCCTAAGGACCCTCAAGGGTCCCCACTGAAAAGTGTTATAAAAATCATAAAAATTATTATTTTTACTTTTAAAGCTTAAACCTGTTAACTAGCTACACAAAACTATGATGTTTGTTTTTAAACTTTATCTCAAACGAAAACATTTTTTTAAAAAATCTTAAAAAGTGGATATTTCACACAAATAAATCAGTGTTTTCATTTACATGCAAATGAGTGTATATTTGTGTCGGATGTGTGTGTGTCTGTATGCAGAGGTGGGTAGTAACGAGTTACATTTACTCTGTTACATTTACATGAGTAGTTTTTTTGATAAATTGTCCTTTTATGAGTAAATTTAATGAACAATACTTTTTACTTTTACTTGAGTATTTTTGTGGAAATGTAACGCAACTCTTACTCCTTTACATTACACTTCACAGCTTGTTACTTCTCTTGTTATCCAAGTGATAACGCATATACTTTTTTTTTTTGGTAGATACACACGAAAAGATCACGGCTCCACTGCAAGGACCTTGAAAGTCAACTACTGTTGAATCTCAACAGTCACTTCACTCAATGAACATGCAGAAAAATCATTTTTATTGAACACACACACACACAAACACATACATTCTGTCTGTCTTTCTCTCTTTCCCTCTGTCTGTCAGCTCTGTCTCTGTGTGTGTCTCTGTGTGTGTCTCTCTCTCTATCTGTCTTTCCCTCTGAGTGTCTGCTTTCTCTGTCTGTCTCTCTCTGTGGCTGTCTGCTCTCTCTCTTATTTGGACACAGACACCTGTTATACTTAAAGACTGCCTTGTTCTAAATATAATCTACCTGGTTAGCCCTGACGTGCCATTTGGAGGGCAGGCTAAAGGTTAATGTATCTTTTCACTGCAAGTTTGCAGAGTTATTACTTTTGTTTTGGTTTTGTGTTGTGGAAAAACTGCTGTTGAAGGAGGTTTAACAATTGGTAAACCTTAAGTTACATGTTTAGTTACAGTCTTTCAGTATGTCTAATATTTTTAGGTTAAACCTCAGGGACAGTCTTAAAGACTATTTTGCAAAGAAAATGTTTGAAACCTGCAACCTGCAAGAACGTGTGTCTTGTGATATAATTTTTGTTTCATATAAAGATGTAATTTGTCATTTAAGTTAGAGGTTTACCTGAATATACACTTTATTGAATTTACCTTTTTATTGTATGTCTGATTGAATTGCACAATTCTGATTGAACTGCACAGAAGACAAATAAATCAGATGTTTCTGTTACTCACTACTTGAGTAGTTTTTTCACCAAGTACTTTTTTACTCTTACTCAAGTAATTTTTTAGATGACTACTTTTTACTTCTACTTTGAGTCATATTTTTCTAAAGTAACATTACTCTTACTTGAGTACAAATTTTGGCTACTCTACCCACTTCTGTCTGTATGTGTTTGTTTATGTGTGTCTGTGAATATAAGGTGCACAAAAAGATGAGGTGCAGCTGGAAATAGTATTGTTGCACATGCTGCACTGTCTTCTCCATCATTTTGGCTCTTTGCAGAGGCATGAGGTTGTCTTTTCCTGAAGGGCTTCCTCCCTCCTGTGTTCTCCATCCCTGCCTGCTCCTGTACAGCCTGAACCTGAGCCTAGGCCTAGGTCTGAACCTGAGCCTAGGTCTGGACCTGAATCTGAAGCCTTTTTCACATGTCTAACCCTGATATTATGAGGGTAATGTTGGGGCAGTTCACACTTGGTTTTCTCACCAGGGAGAATGCCATGCTGGATGGGGAGAAGGTTGCTGTCCATCACCAAGTTAAAAATACACATCAGCAGTTGTTATACAGCACCAAGGCAAAGCACAGCTTTGTGTTTTTACTACAGTGATACATGTTAAAAAGTACATGAACAGCACTGAGGGAAGAGTTGAGAGGATCATTGTAGCACACAGAAGTGGATATGAAGCAGTTTACACCACAGAAAAAAGCTGCAGAGTTTTAGCTTCACACAATCAACAGCTGCGCAAGAATGCTCTTTGGATGCACAAGAGACCCAATGATGATCGTTTTAGACCACATGTACCACAGAACTTTGGTGATGTGCAATGAAAACAACACTTACAAATGTCCATATGCATATTTGAGTATAGTTTACTCCCCTTACAGTCAGATCAACTTCTCACTCTACAGTGGGTGTTTTTATTTCATCCTGTCAAGTCTTCCTTTTCCAGTTTCGTCCCCCGCTTGCTCCAGTGAATAATCCAGGCAATTCACTGCTGCATTCAGACATCGACTCACTCAGGTTTTACATTACTAAGGGGGCCTTGGCCTGAGCCTTAGTCTAAATATTAGCCTGGGCTTGCCTAACCACTGAACTTGCACCAGCGGTCTGTGGTAGGCATTTTCTCAAAGCAATTGCAGGAGCCATAAGACTTTTTTCTGGTTCTTCAAGGAAGATTGATTGATTGACACTGATTGATCTGTGGAGAGTAGACCCAACTTTGTTTGAAAGTTGCTGATTCTGGTTGCAACAAAACATGTTATCCTCGAGGTTAGATTTGAAGGAGGCACATACTGTGAACTCTCCTGACAAGTTGGGGCCCAAATTACTGCTCCATTTCTAGACCTCCAGCTGACAGTAACATCCTCCTCCTTGCCCTCATTTTAGATTTCATCCATACTGGGAATCTTCTCTAGAAAGGACTCTTCTTCTGGTTGATAAGTTGAGCTTTCCTCCTCTTCCAGCTCCTCTTCTTCACTGCTGAAGTCCTCTTCATCTGTAGCAGGCCTCAGAACAGCTGGGAGCGCCTCCTCTGTACTGTGCCTTCATTTCATTTTCTTTATCATATACTGCTGCTAAAAAAAAATGACCAGCCAGTAAAACTACATTTTTTTGTTATAGATTTACAGATCAAACAGATCTTTGATCTTTTTGACAACCACAAGATGTTTTGTTATGGGTTTGTCTCAGGACAGTTTTGTATGTTTGTGTGTGGACGAATCAAAATGTGTAATTTCTGTTGCAATGTGAAAGTGAGAACTTAAAACACAAGTACTCACACATGTGCACAAGATTTTTGCTCAAGCACATACACAGCACACCTTCACCTTACTACCAACTCATCCAGACTATTTTTATTGAGATAATCAATTTTATTTCGATGCAATAATAGAAAATAATGTAATGGATGGGGCTCCATTTAGACCCCTATATTGGCTCTGCGGCCATCTAAGGGTTAAATATGTAATTTTATGAAAATTGTCAAAAAATTAAATTTTCAACCCAGAGGCTTAGATTGAAAAGGTAGTCACAGGTATTACATCATGGGATGACTAAACAAGAGTATATCCAAAAAGAGTAGTTTGAATGGCCGTCAATGGGGACCCTCTTGGGCCAAGGGAGTTAAGTGTGCAGTGTACGTGTAACTTTGAAACTGTGAGGGTGCGATGAGAAGTGAGGTTGGAATTTTTAACTTTGGTCTATACCACTAATCTTTGGAAAATGTCAGATCAATAGCATTAACACAGGCAAAAATATTGACTTTTGAAGATTTAAAAGTTGCAAAAAGGACCCTGTTGGGTCCTGGGGATCCCAGAGGGTTAAAAAGATTTAAAATGACAACGTAAACACCTAATTCAAAATGAATTCCAAAGGAAGGCTGATCCTGAAGCAAACATGGGGCTCCTCGCAAGCCGAGACAATTTCTTCAAACAGGGCCTTGGAAGATTTGGAAGTAATCAAAGTGTGAATAGACGTAAGCATTAAAATGTGGACCTTTTTGACAATGCTTTTGAGGCTATTATTTATGGTTTGAAGAAGGGTCTCCTTGGCCAATGATGGTAACATCTGATCTGAACTTGAACTCCTCATAATCATGCTTTCCATAGAAATGACTCACCTTGGCCACACAGCCTGTATTTATGCACTCATCAGCATCAGCATTCAAATCTCAAGGGTGACTTGGACTTTGGCTCAAAACATCAAAGGAAATCTCTTGATCTTGATTGGGCAACTGACCAGCCAATCAGAGTCCAAGAACCCTTTCCCATAGCAACTGTTGCTAGGTAAGTCTAGTCAGCCAACTGTTTCCACAGCAGAGTGGACTCTGCTGTGAGAAAAATTGCTGCGTTTACATGAGAACTTTAATTTCTCTTTAATTCCAAATAAAACTTCAATCCTCTTTAAAAAGATTTAAAATGACAACGTAAACACCTAATTCCAAATGAATTCCAAAGGAAGGCTGATCCTGAAGCAAACATGGGGCTCCACGCAAGCCCAGACAATTTATTTAAACAGAGCCTTGGAAGATTTGGAAGTAATCAAAGTGTGAATAGACGTAAGCATTAAAATGTGGACCTTTTTGACGCTGTAACGTCCAAGTTGTACAAGGTTTCCCTGACAAAGACACTGAACTGGAATTTTTCTTCCGGTAGACGTAAATACATCACTACGTCACACCCGCTCCCTGTCCTCTGTAGTTCTATCTTGCCATTTTTTCATACATTTTTAAATGTATTTCTTTTGTTCAGGATGCTGGGTAATTATCAGTGTTACAGGTGTCTGTCGTAAGCCTATTGCTTTCATTTTGTCCATTGTGGTCCCCATGAGGCCTTGCTCCACAGTTTATTGAATCTGAATTTTACTTAACTTAGTTTGGTTTCTTTCTACTCTTAGTTTATGTATTATTAGCCCTGGCTGGTATATACCATTTTGGTTTCAATTTAAATAATTGTTATTGTGCTATCTGCTATCAGATTAAAATGAAATGGTGTGGCAATAAATCTGGTATGCATTAAATCCAAGCACCTATAGAATCATGTCTAACTTCCTAGAGATTCCTTCACAACCTATTCCCAATCAATAGAAATTTAGTGCATCTTTAACACTTAATTTCCAATGATCTGATTGTCCTGTGAGGTTCTTATGCTCTGTAGTTCTTTTGTTTTCTTTTTGTCTTTATATACTTATGTGTGTGTATATATATATCTATATCTATATATCTATATCTATATATATATATATGTGTGTGTGTGTGTGTGTGTGTATATATACATACATATATATATATATATATATATATATATATATATATATATATATATATATATATATATATATATATATATATATATATATATATATTATATATATATTAATGGTTTCAGATAGACTCATCAAATAAGGTTCTTGATAAACAAGTACACAAAATTTCAATGTTTATTGAAAATAATGAAGTGCATCTTATGTTTCTTGCTGTTGTTGTGTGGTGCATTAAAGGAGTGAGAATGGGTGGCAGATAATATAACTTCCAAACAGTGGGGAAAACCGCTCTTCAGATAAAATCAGAATAAATGTTGAATGAACCTATGTAGCCTACTAAAGTACTTTAGGCATTTGTACCATCTGAAGCATTTAAAATGTATTTATGTATCATATAATCAGTTTCAAAAGATTTATAAGTTCTGAAGATCATACATTTGTCTTACTGTATAACACTTTCTTCTAGAATATTTTAATGTTCTATCTGGTGAAACAAAAACACGGATTTAGCTCAAACCTTTTAATAATCTTTAAATGGAATTTTAAAAAAGAAAGATAACTGTTATTCTATCAGTGTTAACAGAGGCAAAAGATACCTAAATCTAAAAAAAAAAGGTCATTTAAAACAATTATGCTTGTTTTGTTTTTAATTTTTGTATATTAGAAAAGACATCCAAAGACATGGCAAACATAAATTGTTTAGTAATAAAAATGACAACATAATATGAACTAAAAACCATCATATTAATTAGATATGATGAAATATAAACACCAGATGTTTTGTTCTGTTTTCTATTGTGGTGTAGGGTTATTTTTTTGTAATCTTTTTCTGTTAAGTGTTAATCTAAACTAATTTTCTAATAAGTGGAAGTGAGGATGTGTTATAATGTACTTTGTTAATTATTGTAAAACAGGAGCAGAACATATTATTGCGTCTCTGTTCCTTTTCATGTAAGATTAGAGTTTTTTGTCTTTTAGTTTTCATTAAACTTGGCAAGATAAGTATATTATCCATGTTGTTGTGAGAAACTGATCTGCTTGTTTCTCAAATTCATGACTGATTGATTGGAAACACCCACAACCGTGCCAGGGAAAACTGCATCCTTAGATCTGTCCTTCCATAATAGGACTTTTTTTTTTTTTGGTAGCATTGCTACTGGTGGGAAAATCGAAGTACTCGAAGAAACCCCCCCGTAAGATACACTCTTACTGATGTTACAGCCCAAATCTTGTTGGTCTTATTTGGGCTTTGTCAGAGTTTAAAGGTCTTTTTTTGGTTGTTGGCCTGTGGTAAAGTTGAACCATTCAAAGAAAACTCAACCCCCATACTCTCCTACTAAAATTTCTCAGAAATCCAGTTGAAGAAAGCCTTAACCTTGCTGGTCTCCTTTGGTTTGGCCAGGTGTATCTTCAAGCAACCAACTGTGTGGCTGATGGTGAACTGGTCCTTCTGCACCATTTTCCACCACAGGAGCCAGTTGCCAAAGTCCTTACAAAGCTGTTTGTAGACTTTGTCTAAGATTTTCTCTTTATGTGCTTTGCTAAGGTCACAGACTATCTCAGATCCCTTCATCTCTGCCCACAGTTGGTCTGTCAAAGTTATGATGGCCTTGTCGTAGGCAATGGTAATCTGGCCACCTTTGACAAGCCGCCCAACTAAGCCAGTAATCAAAACCTGACATATGGTTTTCTTCCACATTAGCTTGTCCTGCTGGTCTGAGCCTGGCACACACTCATGAGAGTGTGAGAACGTATCCAAAGCCTCCTGGACCTTTGCTACTGCAACAGCAGCATAACCTGTCTTCTTTCTGTGCTCCTGTATCTGCTTGTTGAGCCAATTCCACATCATTTTCATCAACTTGTTCACCTCTAAGCGGATCAGACCCATGTGATACAGTTTCTGCTTCTTGTCCGAGGTGAGTTGATCAAAGATGAATTCTACAAAGGCGCTGCTGTGTGAGATGGTACTTTCCACCAGTGATGTTTCTGGCCATTTTTCTGTACAGACACATTACATCTCTACCCTTTCTGGTGGTCGTGTCCTCGATGAGGTCATTCACAAAGCTGTCAACGCCACCAACAAAATTCTTCATAGATGTCTTCCTGTTCTTTCTGGCATACTTGTTTCCAAACTTGTTCCTTAGTTTAAGAAAGAATTTCAGGATTGCCCCTTTAGCAAATTTTCTCACAAAAAAGGTTTTGACTTGTCATTTTTTTGATCATGGACTCTGACTTGGCTTGCCTCAACTGACTGTCAGTCTCAATAACCTCAGTTATCCTGCATGATACCTCCTGAAGATCGTCGTCTAGACTCTTCTGAATGACCTCCATCTCCTCTGGGGTAAGCTCCATGCCAGCCTCTAAAAAGCCAATGTCCTCTGCCTGTTCCTGCAGAATGGACTTAACATTGATGATTTCATCAATGCCTCCGTCATCCTCTGAGAAGAAGGTCATTAAACTCAAGCTGCTGGACTCTGATGGGAATGAAATCTCTTTGGCCCATTTCTTCAGCACCAGGGGCAGCTGGCCCATAGTGGGCGATAGTGCATCGCCCTCCTTAATCCACATGAAAAAAATGACGAGAAAAGAGTTTATAGTGCCTTGATTGTTCCTGTCTCAGTTTTCATATTATTGTTTAATCAGCAGCCCGACTATCGCTGTGATGTCACTGTCCAACCGAGTCGAAATCGCCCCAGGCGCTCTCATAGACTTACATGGAGAGACTCTTTTTTTTCAAATTTTGGACCTCACAATGCATTTCTATGGGCTCAGGGAGGGCTTGCCCCAACGTGATAACGTCATACGCCAGCGCCTGCTCGGACCAGACGCTGGCCAGCGCGCATCTGAGAGATGATTCAAAGTTAACGTGAGTGATTTATCGGTGGATTATCAGTATTTTCGGAGTAAATAGTGTACAAGTATTGCAAATAATAGCATTAGTTTAACTCTGGGGTGTTTCCTTGTTGTTCTTTTGGCTAATTTTTGCCGTGTTTTGCCGTTGATTTGCCGTTTTTGCCGTGTATTCGCCATATTTTTACCGTGTTTTGCCGTATATTCGCCATTACGTGCACATGTTAACATACACACTAAAACCGAGGACGGGTATAAAAGCAAATTCCAGTTGAGGATCGATAAAAACTCCCTAAAAGAACAATAGAAGAGAGCATATTGAGAAATGACAGAGGGAGGAAGGGGAAGAAGCAGTGAACTGTGCAGAAAAATCCCTCCATGGATGTGAGGACAGCAAACTTGGACTCTGTCTTCATATGGACAGGAACTGCTTCAGGAACTTATTGTCAATAAAAAACACCTGGACATGGTCTAATATAACAAACTGTAACATGGACACTAAATACAGTAGGCCAACAGAATGTTTGAGTGCATGCTAATATGTTTTTATCATCTCAAAAACATTTGTACATGTTCATTTATAATATTTATAAAGAGAAACCTGTTGAAAATTCATATCAGTTTTCTTTTCTTGTAATTACACACTTAGCATTTATTAGATAATTCTGCCAAATACTTGCCAGACTTGTTTACATTTATTTGTTATGAACATAGGGTGAATAAAATTTGTCGAAAGGACATTTCCATGGACATTTAATACATTTTTTGACAAAGAAAGACCAGGCTGCCTGTTATAATTACTAGGAGTGGGAGAAAAAATCGATACACCTAAGTATCGCGATTTTTTGTCTGCCGATTTTAAAATCGATATTTTTATTCAAAAATCGATATCCCCCCCCCCCCCCCTACACACGCACGCACACACACACTATAGGCGCAAAAGTCGCCAAACTGAGGCAAGCGACATTGCTGGATAAAACAGGCCATAGCTGTTAAAATAGTGCTGAGCAGATTTACTACTTTTCACCAGCAGATAGTGGACAGGTGACAGGTTTCTATTTAAAGTTTTAGCGTCGCTATATTTACATTAAAACACACACACCGGACCGAGGGACGCGAGTGTGGCTGTAGAGGCTGTGGAGCGGAGCAGAGAGAGAGACAGAGTGATAGAGACTGAGTAAGTACTCACGATGCCGAGAGTACTTTGTCAAGTACTGTCTGACTCTGAATCTGAGGAATATTTACTCTCTGAGGATGACGGTCAGTCGTCCAGTGAGGACCAAACTGGCAGCGTGTGCGCGCAGCGGGAGCGGCTCCGCGCGCCATTACACTCCCGGAGCCGTACATACCGAGAGCTTTTCCTCTCCCTGGTCGGCGACTGCCGAAGAGGGGACTGGTCTGGGATGCAGGGAAGCTCAAAACACCGCGAAAAGTGACGGTGTTAGCGGAGAATGAGACCGCAGAGCTCTGGTCAAACGAGGGAGAAGCCGGGGGTAAACAGTGCAGGCAGCAGAGGCGTTCATGCTCGGCCCGTAAATTACAGTGATGACGATGGCTGGGAAAACTAACCACTTTGAAACTATAGCCTTTTGAAATCTTGATAGCAAAATTGAATATTTCTTGAAAAACCTCTGTTGGCTGAAGGGATAATAAGCCACTTTTTATGTGCAATCCAGGCTTTTGAAGAGAGGGAGCATAAATAGCTGGTTAAAATATATTGCTGAATAAATCCTAAAAACAGACTCACATGTGATGTGTATTTTTCCTGATATAGTCTGGAGGCATCATCATTGTTCATCTTTTTCACTGGTTTTAAAAAAGTTAACTAAAGATTGCAAAAATCGGCAATATCGTAGAATCGCAATTTAAATCGTATCGGCACCTAAAAAATCGTAAAAAATCGAATCAGGAGAAAAGTGAATCGTCCCAGCCCTAATAATTACAGTATTCAAAGAGTTATTTGGGACCACCTAATAAGTAAGTGTGTACTGTGGAACCAAATGTATAGCATTTTAGACATTAACTTGATTTAGCTTTACAAAAATACTGTACAGTATGTACATTTTATGTCTGGTGTTGCCATCAACAGGGAAAATAAATCAAACAATGTAACTATAACACTGTAAAGTAAGCTATCTGCCTTAAATTATTATTAGCTATTGAAGGGGTGATCGTAGCCAGTACCACGTCTGTTGCCCCCCCTGAAAATGTTTTCAGGAGCCGCCACTGTTCAGCACATTGATGATCCTTTTTGCCATAATCTTGAGTGGGAACATGAATTTCTTTGAGGCTGGCAGTTTGTGTGATTTACTCCCTGAGTTGATCCTCTCGGCTAACTCTTGTGCTACAAGTCCCGTCACCTCCTTTGTGTTCCTGCAGCTGATGTCCTGCTCAACCCCCATGACCTCTTTAAGGGCCTGAGCAATACAGTTGCCCAGGCAGTCCTGGATCTCTTTCTCTGTTATGCTCTCCTGAGAGCTACTGGACCCATGGGAGTCTTGTGACTTTTCATGGCTCTGCTGTTTGACTTTCAGCATCTTGTAAATGTGTTTTGATAAAACATCCACAGTATCAACACACATGCTAGTAACAATGTCTCTGACCCTGGGGTCCTGAGTCCCCATACTGAGGTTGGCCCAGTGCTCATTTGTGAGCTTTTTGAGGCTATTATTTATGGTTTGAAGAAGGGTCTCCTTGGCCAATGATGGTAACATCTGATCTGAACTTGAACTCCTCATAATCATGCTTTCCATAGAAATGACTCACCTTGGCCACACAGCCTGTATTTATGCACTCATCAGCATCAGCATTCAAATCTCAAGGGTGACTTGGACTTTGGCTCAAAACATCAAAGGAAATCTCTTGATCTTGATTGGGCAACTGACCAGCCAATCAGAGTCCAAGAACCCTTTCCCATAGCAACTGTTGCTAGGTAAGTCTAGTCAGCCAACTGTTTCCACAGCAGAGTGGACTCTGCTGTGAGAAAAATTGCTGCGTTTACATGAGAACTTTAATTTCTCTTTAATTCCAAATAAAACTTAAATCCTCTTTAAAAAGATTTAAAATGACAACGTAAACACCTAATTCCAAATGAATTCCAAAGGAAGGCTGATCCTGAAGCAAACATGGGGCTCCACGCAAGCCGAGACAATTTATTTAAACAGAGCCTTGGAAGACTTGGAAGTAATCAAAGTGTGAATAGGGTATATGCCCGAGCGACGCTGACGTACTTCCGCTAAATTCTCGGCCAGCACAACCACTTCCGGTCACTCGTTTAAAATGGCGAAGCGGGAGAAAATCAAATTGCAGCGTGTGGTATCTAGCACTTCAGCGGAGCATTGCTGTGTTCCGCTATGTCAGGCATCCAGCAGGTATAACTCAGTTATAAGTTTTTACTCCGTGCCTGCTGATCCCGAGACGAGAAGAAAATGGGAAGTTGCTATTCGCCGGGACAGCTTCACTATCACCGACTGTACCCGGGTTTGCAGCCGGCATTTAACTACCGACGATTTCCGTAGCACAGCAGGGCGGCGGCTCTTGAAAAAAGGAGTCGTGCCCTCGCTGTTTGAGTGGAATTCCTTTTCCCTACCCCCACAAAGACCGGGGGTTTGGCAGAGGAGAGAGCGACCGGCGGTAGTGGCGGTGGACTCGGAGCCTGAGGATGCACCGGAGGAGGCAGCAGCGAGCGTAAACTCTGCGGGTCACCATGACTACACCTCCCTCCCAGATCCCGCAGTGGTTGATCTTGCCCTGGAGGAAAATCGGTCACTCAGAGAGGAGATCAGTCACTTGAAGGAAGAGATGGAGAGGATGACAATGAGGCAGCGGTTTGGCATCCATCGCTTTGCCCACTCAGACCGAGATATTCGCTTTTTCACAAGGTAAATAATATATATCCTCCAGTTAGTCTCAATATGTTAAGCCTGCTGTAGCTGCAGCATTTAAGTAGTGATGAATGATCCTTGTAACGTTACTTGGAATGTGATTATTATGAATATGTAACCCTGATTATTGTTATAAGTCAGTAACTTCAGGTGTGTGTGTGCGTGGTTGGTGAAAGGTAGTAGGAAATAAGAATAGTCCATAAGGTGAACCATGTTTTCACTAATGTTACAAAATGTGTCCTTTTAAGGTTTGCATCCTATTCCTATTTCATGCGCTTGATCGAGCCTGCACTACCATCCATGGTCCATGTGAGACATGCACATCAGGGAACCTTCCCAGAGCCCAGTTCTGCAGCAGTAAGAGCAATTTACAATACATCACTATGATTATAGGTTATTCTTGAAAAAATAAATTGTCAATGACTTTCACCCTGCACACAGACTTTTTAAACTGACAACTGCCAGAGAAAAAAATCCTTGCATTAGTCCTCACACTTGACGAATAAAGATGATTTTAATTCTGATAATTGAGAGAAACATCATGTAACATTGATTTTCTTTTTAACAGGCACGATCCCTGCAACCCATAGATGAGCTATTTCTATTTTTAAACTTCCTGGCCCTGGGTTCAAAACAGCGTGACCTAGCTGACCGTTATGGAGTTCACCAGTCCACAGTCAGCCGAGTCATCACAACATGGAGCAACTTCCTATACACTGTCCTGGGCGCAATCAGGATATGGATCCCTGCAGAGAAAATAAAAGATCACATGCCAGCAGAGTTCAAACCCGACTATGCAGACACTACTGTAATCCTGGACTGCACAGAGCTGAGGTGCCAGTGCCCAACATCTCCTCTCCTCCAGAGTGAGGTGTTCTCTTCATACAAGTCACACTGCACTCTGAAAGGGCTGATTGGTATCGCCCCGCATGGGCCGACCACATTCATCTCTCCACTGTATGCAGGATCAGTTAGTGACAAGCAGATTATGCGAGAGTCTGGAATCATCCCCCTGTTGAAACCTGGAATGGCCATCATGGTTGACAGAGGTTTTCTTGTTGATGAGTTTGTCCCTTGTAAAATCTACAGGCCACCCTTCCTCTTTGGCAGATCTCAGATGTCTGCTGCTGAGGTCAGGCAAACACAAGAAATTGCACACCTCAGGGTGCACGTGGAGCGCTCTGTATGCAGGGTGAAGGAACACAAGCTTTTTGACACTGAGATTCCGCTTGCTATTCGGTAATATCAATCAGCTTTACACTGTGGCTTGTCTCTGACAAACTATGAAAATGGACCTCTTGTAAAGGATTGGGCAAAAGGCCATCATCATCATAGAGTAGTGGGTACATGGTGATGTTATTACAGCAGAAAAGCACTGAAGTGTTTTTGTATTATATGTTGTTTACAATTTCATTGTTGACATTTTGAAAGTTTTCTCTTCATTCTAGGAATTGCTTGATGAATTTATTAATAACTTGCACAATGTTTGTTGGCTGTTACTGACCGATAAGAATGAAAATGATCTGAATTTGGACCTACTGTTAGTGTTAACTTGTCTTACAATTTTGCACTCTATTAGCTGCACTTTCTAACTCGCATGGGATATTTTGTTCATATTGCACTTACACTGTATAGGTTGTATACATTTCGCATTACAGCTCTACTGTCAAGTGTCTTTTTGTTCTCTTGTACTTATACTTCTTGTATTTAATGTTGTTAGAGGGACAGGTGGGGAGAAAAAATCCTTGATTCTAATTAATTACAATGATCTGTTGTCTCAAAATTTTATCTTATTGAATAGTGTGTAATTAAAGTACACTTCCTTTGACCAACCTGATATGGCGTATGTTTTCTGCCCCCCTCATCTATCTGTAACAATTATCTTAGTTAACCAAGCAGTGACACTCATATGCTAATTATCCGTTGTTTTGACAGTGATGTTTAACTGATGTAAACAAACAAAAAAATAATTTTTCTAGCCTGTGTGTCTCAATAGGCCTCTACACGCACATAAATCCACCTCAATTCAGGAGCGATGATGACCTGTTAATCCAAATTTGTTGGCAGTGCATTGTTTTATTTCATATAACATCAAAGTACATCTTAAGATTCCAGACACTCTTAAAATACATGCAAAACTGAGCTCAACAACATTGTATAACACATGGAAAAAGCAACAGCTCTCTCCCCAAGATTTTGGCAGGAAGGCAGGTAGGGATGGGAATCGAAAACCAATTCCAGTTGAGAATCGTTAACAGCTCCATCAAAGAATCGATATCATTAATTTTATTGCTTATCAATTCCCTTATCAATTCCAGTTACTGACAGGGTTTAAAAGCATCAGAATTGTGACTGCACCTACTACACAACCCTAAGTGAGTGGACTAGGGCTGAACAATTTGAGAAAAATATCTGATAGCCATTTTTTCCGCAATATTGCGATTTACTCTGCAATTGTTTTGATGTTTCTTATCTTTTGTATTCTTAAACAAACATAAGCAGTATATGTTTTTATAGTAAATCCAATATAACATTAAATTAATCTAAGGATAAAAGATTTGAGAAAAAGTGGAGAATGAAGAACAGAAGCAAAATAGGTATGAAATTGTAAAAACTGGGTAAAAATGGTATGAAAGTGGAAAAAGGTTAATAAATAGGTGCAAAATAAGTATGAAATTGAAAAAAAATGGGGAAAAATAGGCAAAAAAATCCAAAAGTGGATTAGGAAAATTGATTTTGGCAGCAAAATTGAGAATTTAATTTGAAATTAAATTTCAAAAACCATGTAAAAATTCCCAAAATGGTTCTGACAGTGGCCAAAATAAGATGAATGGGGGCAAAATAGGCATGAAGTTGTAAAAACGGGGTTAAAAAAGGTAAAAAAAAATGGTCCAAAAAAGGGGGAAAAAAAGTATATGAATAGAGGTAAAAAAATAGGCATGAAATGGCAAAAAACTACATCACAATGCCAAAATGTTCAACACATTTTGGGCTAAAAAATTTGAACCTCCTGCGATTTGAAAAATGCAACAAGCCATACTGTGATCTAATCTAATTTGCAATTAATTGTTCAGCCCTAGTGGACACACCAGCAATTTGCAGAGGCAGTTAGACGTGCTGTGACATGTGTTTGACATCGTTACCTCGAAAATCAGACCAACATTTGATCACATGGAAAATCTGCAGGAATCGATAAGGGAATCCTTAAAGAATTGGATCAATTAGCAGGATCGTTAACAGCATCGATATTGATAAAATCTTATCAATTCCCATCCCTAAAGGCAGGAAAGGTGGGTGTTTATAGTGTTGTGTCTTAGATATTATTGTCTTTGTCACACAGTGAAACATAAACACACTGGAGTTGGTGGGCAGGGCAGAAGTAAACCTAAGGGCAATATCTCTATTTGCTCTGTCCTTCTAGGAAAGCGGGGAGGTAAAAGTTGAAAAGAAACTGTCAACTTTTTCTTTAATTTTTCTGTGACCTCCTCATCTCTGGGGATCCTCTGAACAAACAGGTCTTCCAGTGTGTAGACCACAAAGTCACACCAGTCAAGTCCAGAAATCAACATCTGTCCCTGGATCTGCCAATAGTATGGGTGAGATTTTCTCAGAGTTTCAGTGCCTTCACTGATTTTAATGTATGGGCAATCTACATAGCTTGTTGCATTTGGACATTTAACCTCAACAAGCCCAAACACTGGCTGCCCCCGTGGATCAAACACAATACCATCAGGTGAAGAGCCCATCCACGGTGCATCGGGATGGATAAGGAAACCACATGGATAGTGGTTAACCTCCATTAGTCTGCAGTACTCCTCCACTGCAGCAGGTTCCTTGTCCAGCCCCCGCTTCATATCTTCAGTCTGATGAGAAGGTCCTAGAAGCCTTTTGGCTAGATTTCTGGCAGATGTCTCTCCTCTGTAATGACAAATCTCTCTAAATTTGGTGGAAGTGACACGGGGCCGCCTTAGTTCATGCCACTCATGGCAGGAACTCTGCTGTTTTGTAGAATTTTCAATGGTGTGTGCTTGTTGGAGTGTTGTTTGCAAAGTGCTCATGTGCAATTTCTGATGCTGAGTGAAGACAAAAGAGTCCTCTGCTTGAGAGGGTGCCAGTCTATAATTAGCAAGAGGCAGCTGAGGTGGAGTAGGGGCATTTGTGTGTGGACAGGTTTTTGGCACTTTCTTTGCTGGCATGTGATAGGACAACACACTTCCTTCTGCACTTCACCAAACTGAGAGTCAACCAGAGGAACATCATTAGATATTGCCATAGTAGTAATCAACGGAGCTATATCACTGGGAAGATCACGGTAGACCTCATCCACCCGGAGTGTCGAAAGCGCAGGGAGAGGTGAGGTGACTCCCCTGTACAAGTTGCTCCTATGAAGAAGAAAGGTTTGAATTAACAGCTGAAAAAAGCTTAGGAATGGTACATAGCATTATTATTAGTATATTAGTAGTAGTATAAGTATTTGTAGTATAACTTGCCAACTGCAGAATGTTTTGCTTACTTGTATTATGTATATAATGAACGGTTCATATTCTTGTACTGTGTACTTTTTGTTGACTTCCTTTTTCCTCTTCTTCTATTTCAACGTCACCCTTTCATAGGACTACAAACAGAAACTAGCAAATGGCTATAATCTGGCATATTCACATGTTTGTGTTCGTTAGTATGCACTGTGCCTTTTTAAATAAATCAATTGAAACTGAAATACGATGATAAAAATAATAATAATAATAACAATAACAATGATAACAATTAGATGGAAAACACAGCCTTTATATTCACATATGATTGCTAAATAAAAGACTGGCATTAGTGATATTATTACAAAATAACAATACTAACCTGATGCCCTCTCCCACTCTTCTTTCCTTGGGTCTTGCTGAGTGAATCACCATGTCATTTACGGGACCAGGTTTGACACCCTGTGAAAAAAGAAAAAAGAAAAAAAGGGTGGGGACTGTTTAACTATCTATCATTACACAATCAAAGGATAGTGGCACAGTAAATAGTTACCCTGGTTCTCGGTTTGTGCCATTTCTGTTCAGTTTCTGTGCAGCTGTGTGTCGGAGGAACAGCAGTGATCTTCTGTTGACAATAGTGCGCAGTCTGGTACAGTAGGGCTGCCACATGGTTGCACATGGCATTACTTGACATACCCGCACCAGCTGTGCAGGAACACTTGTAACTTTGTAGCTGCACAGGACAGCAATCCCTCAGCACAAGCTGAAAATATATACATATGTTAGAATATATGTGTTTTCACAATTTTAAACACACTTTAAAATGAATGGTTTTTGAAGTTTTTCAGAGATCCTCCACCTACACTAATTAGACCACTGATCCCTATGTGTTTAAAATTTAACCCAATGCACAAGTCATCATGCAGGCCCTCTGAATCTCTGAAGGATTCCCTGAATCCCACTTCAAAAACCACTATTTTAAAATGTCAAATTGATTCACTTTTGTACATGAATGCGGTACATGAACAGCCTGCAGAGAACTTGCAGGATATATTTTGATTAAATTAATTAAATTAGATTAGAGATTAAATTAGATTAAATGGTTTTTTGATTAAAAAACTTTCCAGACACAAAAACGTGTCTCGTCCATGAACAACAATCAGCCTGCAGGGAACGTGCAGAATATATTTTACTTACAAAACTTGAATTCACAGACAAGAACTTGTCTCATGCATGAACAACCAGCCTGCATGGAACTTGCAGGATAACTTTTCCTGACACTTAAACTGTGGGGCGCGTTGCTTTTCCTCATAGATCTGTAGCATTCAGCTCTAACAGATATTTCTCCTGTCTGAGGATCTTTATTTGACACTGACAGTAGAAATAATATTTGAAAATGTACAACAATGACAGGCACATGATCATATAAAAATGCATCAAATATGTGTACATGTGTACATTAACCATAAATGCTTGCAATATAAATAATTTGGACTAAAACGTCTGCGACGAATGCTAGCTAATGCTAAAAACAACACAGTTTCGGATCTTACCTTCGTACTTGTGAATGTAGCTTGTAACGTAAAGTTGGAATCCTTTATTTTTTTTACAAGATGCAGCTCTTGTCGATGCTTGGATGAAACGATTAACGTCACTGATTGTTAATTTAGGTAGATCCTGGAGCGACCGCGTAAAGAGTGCCATACTAGCTGCTACGCTGGAAACAGTTGGAAGACGAGTGACCGGAAGGGGTTGTGCTGGCTGAGAATTTAGTGGAAGTACGTCAGCGTCGCTCAGGCATATATCCTATTAAAGTTCTCATGTAAACGCAGCAATTTTTCTCACAGCAGAGTCCACTCTGCTGTGGAAACAGTTGGCTGACTAGACTTACCTAGCAACAGTTGCTATGGGAAAGGGTTCTTGGACTCTGATTGGCTGGTCAGTTGCCCAATCAAGATCAAGAGATTTCCTTTGATGTTTTGAGCCAAAGTCCAAGTCACCCTTGAGATTTGAATGCTGATGCTGATGAGTGCATAAATACAGGCTGTGTGGCCAAGGTGAGTCATTTCTATGGAAAGCATGATTATGAGGAGTTCAAGTTCAGATCAGATGTTACCATCATTGGCCAAGGAGACCCTTCTTCAAACCATAAATAATAGCCTCAAAAAGCTCACAAATGAGCACTGGGCCAACCTCAGTATGGGGACTCAGGACCCCAGGGTCAGAGACATTGTTACTAGCATGTGTGTTGATATTGTGGATGTTTTATCAAAACACATTTACAAGATGCTGAAACTCAAACAGCAGAGCCATGAAAAGTCACAAGACTCCCATGGGTCCAGTAGCTCTCAGGAGAGCATAACAGAGAAAGAGATCCAGGACTGCCTGGGCAACTGTATTGCTCAGGCCCTTAAAGAGGTCATGGGGGTTGAGCAGGACATCAGCTGCAGGAACACAAAGGAGGTGGCCGGGACTTGTAGCACAAGAGTTAGCCCAGAGGATCAACTCAGGAGTAAATCACACAAACTGCCAGCCTCAAAGAAATTCATGTTCCGACTCAAGATTATGGCAAAAGGATCATCAATGTGCTGAAGAAATGGGCCAAAGAGATTTCATTCCCATCAGAGTCCAGCAGCTTGAGTTTAATGACCTTCTTCTCAGAGGATGACGGAAGCATTGATGAAATCATCAATGTTAAGTCCATTCTGCAGGAACAGGCAGAGGACATTGGCTTTTACAGGCTGGCATGGAGCTTACCCCAGAGGAGATGGAGGTCATTCAGAAGAGTCTAGACGACCATCTTCAGGAGGTATCATGCAGGATAACTGAGGTTATTGAGACTGACAGTCAGTTGAGGCAAGCCAAGTCAGAGTCCATGATCAAAAACATTACAAGACAAGTCAAAACCTTTTTTGTGAGGAAATTTGCTAAAGGGGCAATCCTGAAATTGTTTCTTAAACTAAGGAACAAGTTTGGAAACAAGTATGCGAAAGAACAGGAAGACATCTATGAAGAATTTTGTTGGTGGCGTTGACAGCTTTGTGAATGACCTCATCGAGGACACGACCACCAGAAAGGGTAGAGATGTAATGTGTCTGTACAGAAAAATGGCCAGAAACATCACTGGTGGAAAGTACCATCTCACACAGCAGCGCCTTGTAGAATTCATCTTTGATCAACTCACCTCGGACAAGAAGCAGAAACTGTATCACATGGGTCTGATCCGCTTAGAGGTGAACAAGTTGATGAAAATGATGTGGAATTGGCTCAACAAGCAGATACAGGAGCACAGAAAGAAGACAGGTTATGCTGCTGTTGCAGTAGCAAAGGTCCAGGAGGCTTTGGATATGTTCTCACACTCTCATGAGTATGTGCAAGGCTCAGACCAGCAGGACAAGCTAATGTGGTAGAAAACCATATGTCAGTTATTGATTACTGGCTTAGTCGGGCGCCTTGTCAAAGGTGGCCAGATTACCATTGCCTCGACAAGGCCATCACAACTTTGACAGACCAACTGTGGGCAGAGATGAAGGGATCTGAGATAGTCTGTGACCTTAGCAAAGCACATAAAGAGAAAATCTTAGACAAAGTCTACAAACAGCTTTGTAAGGACTTTGGCAAGGGGCTCCTGTGGTGGAAAATGGTGCAGAAGGACCAGTTCACCATCAGCCACACAGTTGGTTGCTTGAAGATACACCTGGCCAAACCAAAGGAGACCAGCAAGGTTAAGGCTTTCTTCAACTGGATTTCTGAGAAATTTTAGTAGGAGAGTATGGGGGTTGAGTTTTCTTTGAATGGTTCAACTTTACCACAGGCCAACAACCAAAAAAAGACCTTTAAACTCTGACAAAACCCAAATAAGACCAACAAGATTTGGGCTGTAACATCAGTAAGAGTGTATCTTACGGGGAGGTTCTTCAAGTACTTGATTTTCCCACCAGTAGCAATGCTACCAAAAAAAAAAAAAGTCCTATTATGGAAGGACAGATCTAAGGATGCAGTTTCCTGGCACGGTTGTGGGTGTTTCCAATCAATCAGTCATGAATTTGATATACAAGCAGATCAGTTTCCCCCTCACAACAACATGGATAATATACTTATCTTGCCAAGTTTAATGAAAACTAAAAGACAAAAAGTCTAATCTTACATGAAAAGGAACAGAGGGCAATAATATGTTCTGCTCCTGTTTTACAATAATTAACAAAGTACATTATAACACATCCTCACTTCCACTTATTAGAAAATTAGTTTAGATTAACACTTAACAGAAAAAAGATGACAAAAAAATAACCCTACACCACAATAGAAAACAGAACAAAACATCTGGTGTTTATATTTCATCATATCTAATTAATATGATGGTTTTTAGTTCATATTATGTTGTCATTTTTATTACTAAACAATTTATGTTTGCCATGTCTTTGGATGTCTTTTCTAATATACAAAAATTAAAAACAAAACAAGCATAATTGTTGTTTTAAATGACCATTTTTTTTTAGATTTAGGTATCTTTTGCCTCTGTTAACACTGATAGAATAACAATTATCTTTCTTTTTTAAAATTCCATTTAAAGATTATTAAAAGGTTTGAGCTAAATCCATGTTTTTGTTTCACCAGATAGAACATTAAAATATTCTAGAAGAAAGTGTTATACAGTAAGACAAATGTATGATCTTCAAAACTTATAAATCTTTTGAAACTGATTATATGATACATAAATACATTTTAAATGCTTCAGATGGTACAAATGCCTAAAGTACTTTAGTAGGCTACATAGGTTCATTCAACATTTATTCTGATTTTATCTGAAGCGGTTTTCCCCACTGTTTGGAAGTTATATTATCTGCCACCCATTCTCACTCCTTTAATGCACCACACAGCAACAGCAAGAAACATAAGATGCACTTCATTATTTTCAATAAGCGTTGAAATCTCATGAACTTGTTGATCAAGAACCTTATTTGATGTGTCTACCTGAAACCATTATTTTAAATCCCATGAAGTTTTGGGCGTGAGAACCAGGAAGTGCAAAATGCTATCCCACTTAGGCAATTTTGGACTCATTCAACTGTCTTAAAAATGTTAACTACATCTTGAAAAAATATATCTCTAAGCTAACTTTAGCCCAGGAAGTTATGAGTGTATATATATATCACTACCTGCCATGAAACCAATAAAGGACAAAGAAAAATGTGCTTAGTTGTTAGAGCAGCCAAACTACATACTACCAAATACAATCTATTCTCTGCAGTGAATATGTGTATATGTATGTATGTGTATGTATATATATATATGTATATATATATATATATATATATATATATATATATATATATATATATATATATATATATATATATATATATATATATATATATATATATAATATATATATATAAACTAATAAAGACTAAATATAAAATGCTATGAGGAGCAATTTTGGTATCTGTAATAAAATGTTATATGTATATATGTATACAGATATATATATACATATATATATGTATATATATATTATATATATATATATACGCTTTATATATATATATATATAGAACTAACAACAGATATTTTAAGTATTAAAATATAAATATTGATATATACTATATATATGTATATATATTAGATGATCTATGTGTATGTGTATATATAATGCAAAGAACAAATTTTATATTATGCTATAGATATATATATATAACATTTATTATACATAAATGTATATATATATATATTAATACTAAACTAAAAAGATAACCATAAGTTATTTGACAATACTAGAGAAACATATATAAGATATGAATCAGATCATTGGAAATTGTGTTATGATGCAATAAACTGTGGAGCAAGGCCTCATGGGGACCACAATGGACAAAATGAAAGCAATAGGCTTACGACAGACACCTGTAACACTGATAATTACCCAGCATCCTGAACAAAAGAAATAAATTTAAAAACGTATGAAAAAATGGCAAGATAGAACTACAGAGGACAGGGAGCGGGTGTGACGTAGTGATGTATTTACGTCTACCGGAAGAAAAATTCCAGTTCAGTGTCTTTGTCAGGGAAACCTTGTACAACTTGGACGTTACAGCGTCAAAAACGTCCACATTTTAATGCTTACGTCTATTCACACTTTGATTACTTCCAAATCTTCCAAGGCTCTGTTTAAATAAATTGTCTGGGCTTGCGTGGAACCCCATGTTTGCTTCAGGACCAGCCTTCCTTTGGAATTCATTTGGAATTAGGTGTTTACGTTGTCATTTTAAATCTTTTTAAAGAGGATTGAAGTTTTATTTGGAATTAAAGAGAAATTAAAGTTCTCATGTAAACGCAGCAATTTTTCTCACAGCAGAGTCCACTCTGCTGTGAGAAACAGTCTGCTGACTAGACTTACCTAGCAACAGTTGCTATGGGAAAGGGTTCTTGGACTCTGATTGGCTGGTCAGTTGCCCAATCAAGATCAAGAGATTTCCTTTGATGTTTTGAGCCAAAGTCCAAGTCACCCTTGAGATTTGAATGCTGATGCTGATGAGTGCATAAATACAGGCTGTGTGGCCAAGGTGAGTCATTTCTATGGAAAGCATGATTATGAGGAGTTCAAGTTCAGATCAGATGTTACCATCATTGGCCAAGGAGACCCTTCTTCAAACCATAAATAATAGCCTCAAAAAGCTCACAAATGAGCACTGGGCCAACCTCAGTATGGGGACTCAGGACCCCAGGGTCAGAGACATTGTTACTAGCATCTGTGTTGATATTGTGGATGTTTTATCAAAACACATTTACAAGATGCTGAAACTCAAACAGCAGAGCCATGAAAAGTCACAAGACTCCCATGGGTCCAGTAGCTCTCAGGAGAGCATAACAGAGAAAGAGATCCAGGACTGCCTGGGCAACTGTATTGCTCAGGCCCTTAAAGAGGTCATGGGGGTTGAGCAGGACATCAGCTGCAGGAACACAAAGGAGGTGACGGGACTTGTAGCACAAGAGTTAGCTGAGAGGATCAACTCAGGGAGTAAATCACACAAACTGCCAGCCTCAAAGAAATTCATGTTCTGTGACCTCAGCAAAGCACATAAAGAGAAAATCTTAGACAAAGTCTACAAACAGCTTTGTAAGGACTTTGGCAAGGGGCTCCTATGGTGGAAAATGGTGCAGAAGGACCAGTTCACCATCAGCCACACACTTGGTTGCTTGAAGATACACCTGGCCAAACCAAAGGAGACCAGCAAGGTCAAGGCTTTCTTCAACTGGATTTCTGAGAAATTTTAGTAGGAGAGTATGGGGGTTGAGTTTTCTTTGAATGGTTCAACTTTACCATGGACAACAACATGGATAATATACTTATCTTGCCAAGTTTAATGAAAACTAAAAGACAAAAAAGTCTAATCTTACATGAAAAGGAACAGAGACACAATAATATGTTCTGCTCCTGTTTTACAATAATTAACAAAGTACATTATAACACATCCTCACTTCCACTTATTAGAAAATAAGTTTAGATTAACACTTAACAGAAAAAGATGACAAAAAAAATAACCCTACACCACAATAGAAAACAGAACAAAACATCTGGTGTTTATATTTCATCATATCTAATTAATATGATGGTTTTTAGTTCATATTCATGTTGTCATATGTTTTTACAATTTATGTTTGCCATGTCTTTGGATGTCTTTTTCTATATACAAAAATTAAAAACAAAACAAACATTTAGGTATCTTTTGCCTCTGTTAACACTGATAGAATAACAATTATCTTTCTTTTTTAAAATTCCATTTAAAGATTATTAAAAGGTTTGAGCTAAATCCATGTTTTTGTTTCACCAGATAGAACATTAAAATATTCTAGAAGAAAGTGTTATACAGTAAGACAAATGTATGATCTTCAAAACTTATAAATCTTTTGAAACTGATTATATGATACATAAATACATTTTAAATGCTTCAGATGGTACAAATGCCTAAAGTACTTTAGTAGGCTACATAGGTTCATTCAACATTTATTCTGATTTTATCTGAAGAGCGGTTTTCCCCACTGTTTGGAAGTTATATTATCTGCCACCCATTCTCACTCCTTTAATGCACCACACAACAACAGCAAGAAACATAAGATGCACTTCATTATTTTCAATAAAAGTTGAAATCTCATGTACTTGTTTATCAAGAACCTTATTTGATGCGTCTACCTGAAACCATTATTTTAAATCCCATGAAGTTTTAGGGGGGGTGACCAAGAAGTGCAAAATGCAATCCCACTTTGGCAATATATGTATATATATATATATATATATATATATATATATATATATATATATATATATATATATATATATATATATATATATATATATATATATATATATATATATATATATATATATATATATATATATATATATATATATATATATATATATATATATATATATATATATATATATATATATATATATATATATATATACACACATAAGTATATAAAAACAAGAAGAAAACAAAAGAACTACAGAGCATAAGAACCTCACAGGACAATCAGATCATTGGAAATTAAGTGTTAAAGATGCACTAAATTTCTATTGATTGGGAATAGGTTGTGAAGGAATCTCTAGGAAGTTAGACATGATTCTATAGGTGCTTGGATTTAATGCATACCAGATTTATTGCCACACTATTTTATTTTAATCTGATAGCAGATAGCACAATAATAATTATTTTAATTGAAACAAAAATGGTATATACCAGCCAGGGCTAATAATACATAAACTAAGTGTAGAAAGAAACCAAACTAAGTTAAGTAAAATTCAGATTCAATAAACTGTGGAGCAAGGCCTCATGGGGACCACAATGGACAAAATGAAAGCAATAGGCTTACGACAGACACCTGTAACACTGATAATTACCCAGCATCCTGAACAAAAAAAATACATTTAAAAATATATGAAAAAATGGCAAGATAGAACTACAGAGGACAGGGAGCGGGTGTGACGTAGTGATGTATTTACGTCTACCGGAAGAAAAATTCCAGTTCAGTGTCTTTGTCAGGGAAACCTTGTACAACTTGGACGTTACAGCGTCAAAAAGGTCCACATTTTAATGCTTTCTATTCACACTTTGATTACTTCCAAATCTTCCAAGGCTCTGTTTAAATAAATTGTCTGGGCTTGCGTGGAGCCCCATGTTTGCTTCAGGATCAGCCTTCCTTTGGAATTCATTTGGAATTAGGTGTTTACGTTGTCATTTTAAATCTTTTTAAAGAGGATTTAAGTTTTATTTGGAATCAAAGAGAAATTAAAGTTCTCATGTAAACGCAGCAATTTTTCTCACAGCAGAGTCCAGTCTGCTGTGGAAACAGTTGGCTGACTAGACTTACCTAGCAACAGTTGCTATGGGAAAGGGTTCTTGGACTCTGATTGGCTGGTCAGTTGCCCAATCAAGATCAAGAGATTTCCTTTGATGTTTTGAGCCAAAGTCCAAGTCACCCTTGAGATTTGAATGCTGATGCTGATGAGTGCATAAATACAGGCTGTGTGGCCAAGGTGAGTCATTTCTATGGAAAGCATGATTATGAGGAGTTCAAGTTCAGATCAGATGTTACCATCATTGGCCAAGGAGACCCTTCTTCAAACCATAAATAATAGCCTCAAAAAGCTCACAAATGAGCACTGGGCCAACCTCAGTATGGGGACTCAGGACCCCAGGGTCAGAGACATTGTTACTAGCATGTGTGTTGATATTGTGGATGTTTTATCAAAACACATTTACAAGATGCTGAAAGTCAAACAGCAGAGCCATGAAAAGTCACAAGACTCCCATGGGTCCAGTAGCTCTCAGGAGAGCATAACAGAGAAAGAGATCCAGGACTGCCTGGGCAACTGTATTGCTCAGGCCCTTAAAGAGGTCATGGGGGTTGAGCAGGACATCAGCTGCAGGTACACAAAGGAGGTGACGGGACTTGTAGCACAAGAGTTAGCCGAGAGGATCAACTCAGGGAGTAAATCACACAGACTGCCAGCCTCAAAGAAATTCATGTTCCGACTCAAGATTATGGCAAAAAGGATCATCAATGTGCTGAAGAAATGGGCCAAAGAGATTTCAACTTAACCACAGGCCAACGACCATAAAAAGACCTTTAAACTCTGACAAAACCCAAATAAGACCAACAAGATTTGGGCTGTAACATCAGTAAGAGTGTATCTTGGGGGGGGGGGGGGGGTTCTTCGAGTACTTCGATTTTCCCACCAGTAGCAATGCTAATAAAAAAAAAAAATCCTATTATAGAAGGACAGATCTAAGGATGCAGTTTTCCCTGGCACGGCTGTGGGTGTTTCCAATCAATCAGTCATGAATTTGATATACCAGCAGATCAGTTTCCCCCCTCACAACAACATGGATAATATACTTATTTTGCCAAGTTTAATGAAAACTAAAAGACAAAAAAGTCTAACCTTTAAAATAATAAAAAAAAAGTAAAAAAGTACATTATAACACATCCTCACTTCCACTTATTAGAAAATTAGTTTAGATTAACACTTAACAGACACTTAACATTCAACATTTATTCTGATTGTAACCCAGGTCACAAAATGTATTAATTGTTGTATTTAATTTTTGTTGTATTTAAAATGTGTTTTATTTATTTTATGTTGATTGTTCAGTTCTACATACCTGCACTGTAAGCTCGGAGAAAAACGGAGATCTCAGGTAAAGTCTCGCCTGATTTACAAAATCACGTTTATTCCCGTAAAGTATCGTTTGTTAACGCGAGACTTGGATAAGCCAATCCGTGAGCAGCATTGCCGTTAAAAGACGGAAGTGCACTAGATTCAATCTCTCACGCCAACACAGACGCCGACACAGATTGCTCCTCGATAAAAACTTTGTACAGATAAATTAAAAGTTCAATTAGATTGTGAAGATCGTCAGCTCGAGCTACAAAACGTATCTCAACTCCGAATTGGTAAGTTAAATGGCGTTATGTTTTGTTATGTTTAGTACTGTGCTCGACTGACATTACCTGAGATCTGCTGTGTTTTTTTCTCCGTGTAACCTGATATTAATGTAACTGCAACTAGCTGTTTTATACGCAGTGTGGGGCAATTATGTAAATCTTGTTTTAAGCTTGTGCAACTAGCTGTTCATACGCAGTGTGGGGCGTCAAGTGATATGTTAATGAAAGTTGTGGATTCAGAATCTCATGATGCTGGTCTGTTTATACAGGCCAGGTTTTTTGTCCATACTAAAGGATCCACTGAAGATGGCGAGCTGAAAAGGACGAGAACTTCACCGTGGAACTCCACCATCATCATCATCATCATCACCACCGCACCGTTATTCAATCATCATCAACCCCTATCGTTTGCCCAGCGGTTGGGTATGAAACTGGACCCCTTATTCCTTATTTTTTATTTTTTGAAATTGTATTGACTAAAAGACTGAAAACTGAAAAGAACTGAACTGAAAACTTTATTTTGAGTTTTGATAAAGCATCAACTATTTTTGTGACTTAACTGTCTGCTTGAAAGTTTTGTTGTTTACTTTAATTTGATTTAATTTCAATACAAACAATATTTTGAAAAATCTGTTTGAGTCTCCTGAGTTTTATTAAGTGGTGTTATCAGTTATTTATATTTCCTCCTTTCGAATTTAGTTTCTTCTGGTTTATTTGTCTTTAATAATCAAATGATAGTATAAGTTTATGTTAAATAATAATTTTAAGGTAAACAAGTGCTACATAAATGTGGCGAGCTAGCCAGGAGGAAATTGATCTGATAACAACATTTAATAATTCTTGTTAATCACATTTTCATCATGGTTGTCTTTGAAAAATTAGGAGTTAAAATTTCAAACTCAGTGTTGGTTAAAAATATAACAAACACAGAAAAAGATGAAGAGGTCATTGATTTTCTTAAACAATATGGTTCAATTAAAAGACATGAAATTGTGAAAGATGAGACATCAGAGTTTAAAGAAAATCTGATCGTAGAATTTAATTCTTCAAATGCAACGTTAGCTTTAGAACCATTACTGCCTTATTCGTTTGTGACTGATGACAAAACTAATATGTTATTAGTTTATCAAATATTTATACAGAGCAGGTAGGAACAGAAAAAACTGAGACTTATCTCAGTGATTCAAAAAATCTTGTAAAAATGACGGGTAAAGAGTATGCTGAGGTCCTTAAAGAAATGATGTCCAAAATAGGCAACACAATATCAAAACTTGATCCTGATGATCAGGATGAGGAAGATGATGAAGAGGAAGAGCAGCCCGCTGTAAAAAGTTCCCCTCAACAACCTGAAAAAATCTCAAGGCCAGCATTATCTCTGCCTTCAGGGGCACGTGGTTATTCTAAACCTCTGTTTAATGTAAATCCTCCTTAAGTCCAGCGTTATGTTGTGGAGCATATTGTGAAGGGAGAGGATAGATCAATGCATATATCCCAAAGAATTAGAGCTTTTTCCGGTAAAATGCCGAGACCCTCATCAGAGGCAGATTATGACACATGGCGTACAAGTGTTGATCTCATTATGAAAGATCCTGCTGTGTCTGACCTCCAACGTTCCCGAAAGATCCTTGAAAGCCTTCTTCCTCCTGCTGATATAGTTAAACATCTTGGTCCTGATACTTCACCTGCTGTATACTTACAACAGCTTTCGGTACAGTTCAGGATGGCGATGAGCTCTATGCAAAATTCATGGATACTTTCCAAGATTTGGGTGAAAAGCCTTCTTCTTATTTACAACGACTGCAGATATCCTTAAATCTTGCTGTTAAAATGGGTGGTGTCTCTGCTTGTGAAATAAATAGACATCTGCTTAATCAGTTCTGCAGAGGATGTTGGGACAACAGGTTGATTTCTGATCTCCAGTTAAAGCAAAAGAAAGTAAATCCTCCATCTTTTGCTGAGCTACTCCTGTTGCTGCGCACAGAAGAGGATCATGATGCTGCAAAAGCAATGAGAATGAAACAACATCTTGGTGCAACAAAACAAAAAGTAACAGCTCACTCTCAGGTTGCCCACAGTGGTAATGAGATGAAGGGAGTAGTGGAGGCTTTAACAACTTTAACTCAGCAACTTACCAAACAAATGGCAGATATTCAAAAACAGTTAGCATCACTGACAGCAAATCAAAGACAAAATAAAAATTATCCACCCAAATCCGTCACTAACAAGTATGAACAGCCACAGTATGGAAAATTGAACAAAAAGTTTCGATCAACATGGAACAAAACCCCAACCAAACCCCAACCTGGATACTGCTTTCGCTGTGGAGAGGATGGACATGTCAAAACCCAGTGTGATAATCAACCCAATCCTGTGCTTGTTGCTGAGAAAAGGAAACAATACAACGCAAAATGTCAAAAATGGGAAAGTCAAAATTCAACTAAAAAGTCACCTTTAAACTGAAATCAGTTCCTGCTACAGGACGACCAGGGACTGGAGCTGCTGAAAAATGTCCTGCAGAAAATAAAATCAAGCATAGAGGCTATGTAAAGAATCAAAATGCACACTCAATGAACAGAGCTGCCAAACTGCCTAAAGGATTAATTGGTTCAAAATGTACAGCACTAGTCAACATTTCTGGCTCTGAATGCAATTGTCTTTTAGATACAGGTTCTCAGGTAACCACCGTACCTGCTTCCTTTTATCACAAGAACCTGTCTGATCAGCCGATCAAGCCGCTTGATGACCTTTTGGAGGTTGAAGGTGCAGCTGGGCAGTCCGTTCCATACTTAGGATATGTTGAGTTGTCAGTAAAGTTCTCTGGTGATTTCCTTGGTTCTGACTTGGAAGTAAAAATTCTTGCTCTTGTTGTTCCAGATGTCCGACCTGAAAGTCCTTCTCAGGTTCTCATTGGAACAAATACGCTTGATGTTCTTTATTCCCATTATCTTGATAGCAATTCAACTCACCAATCTTGTCTCTATGGATACAGAGCTTTAATTAAAACTCTTGAACTTAGACATCAACAAAGTCAAGAGGGAATCATAGGAATAGTGAGAACATTAAACAAAGTTCCCACTCGTATTCCTGCTGGTCATAATGTTATCCTTGAAGGTTCAGCCAAGGTACAAGGTACAGCTTTTTCACCCGATCGCTATGCAATTGTAGAGTATCCCACCAAGTCTTCTTTGCCTGGTGGTCTGTGCGTGAAAAGTTGCCTTATCACCCTTCCTTCAAATGCACCGTATAAAGTTCCTGTTGTTGTCACTAATTACACTGAGCAAGACATCTTTATTCCAGCTCTTTGTACCATCGCAGAGCTTGGTGCTTTCCACAGCGTCATCTTTCAACAGTCTGTGGGAACTCCCATGGATGAAGAAAATCCCAAGTCCAATCTCAACTTCAACTTCGGTGATTCACCAATCCCACCAGAGTGGAAGGATCGTGTGACCAAAAAACTGCTTGACATGCCTGAAGTGTTTTCCCATCATGACCTTGACTTCGGATGCACTGACAAAGTAAAGCACCATATCAAACTGCAATGTTAAGATAATGGTCTATTTATATTTTACTGTAAAATCTTGGATGACATTATTGAAATGTTAAATGATTAAATTATAATTACTTAATTTTCAACTTTTAACTTGTAATATTTTTCATTTCCATGGGAGCCCTGCATTACGGGATAAATAAGGTAAAAACAAACAATGACTGAAGTTAAAAATGTAAAACATTGCTTCAGGTGAGGAAGGATATGGTCATTGCGTGATGTTTTACCAAAAATATTTGAAACAAATGTTTTCAACAGAAGATGAACATAAACGAGAGGTTAAAATTAGTTAACAAAAATATTTAATGAATATATTATTGAGTTCAAGGAATATTATACAGATATATCAACAATAACAATACAATTATAACAATCTTTGCAAAAATATCTAATTGAAAAAGAATAAAATATTTTTTCATTAGTTGAATAAATACAATTTAAACAAAGTAATATTGGTAATACAGAAAACAATTCTAACAAACAAATTCATAACATCAACAGATAAATTTAAATTCTACTTAATATTTGAACATTAACATGAACATGAACACACGCACACACACTAGGCACTTCAAGTCATATTCCTGACTGCCTCAGTGGCCTCGGCAATGGGATCCTTGCCCTCCTTTAGGGCCTTTAGCCAAGCCTGCAGATATTTCCTAACTGTGTCCCTGCAGGACCCATTCAGCTCTCTTCCACTCCCAAGGAGGTGGGCAAAGGCCAGTTTTGTGCCCCGTACCACCAACCGCTCAACGTCAGCCTCCGTGCTCTCCAATCTTAATTTCTTATCTGCCCTCCTCCGCAGCTCCAGAAACATGACATATCTGCAAATTTAAAAAAATACTGCTGTTTAACATAGGAATTAATTTTTTATTTCATTTTTTGAATGAATTTTAAGGAAATGTTCTTTAATATTTTATAAATTTTTCCAGTTTTCCATAAAACAATGAAATTCTTGGATTTTAATAGATTTTTTTTAGTAGTATTAAGTCTTATGTTTTAAATCAACATTAAGAAATTAAATGTGCATGGTGGCGCAGCAGGTAGTGCATGTGCCTCACAGCAAGAAGGTTCCCTGTTTGATTCCTGGGACGGACAGGGGCCTGTCTGTGAGAATTTTGCATGTTCTTCCTGTGCATGCGTGGGTTCCCTATGGGCACTCCGGCTTCCTCCCACAGACCAAAAACATGCTCATTAGATTAATCGGTGACTTTTCATTCCCCTTAGGTGTGAGCGTGAATGGTTGTCTGTCTGTCTCTCTATGTGGCCCTGCGATCAGCTGGTTCAGGGTGTACCCTGCCTCTCGCCCAACGACAGCTGCCCCCCCCCCATAATACTGCTAAATTACAGTGATTAGCCTGAAGGGTAGCCTGTCTGATTTTTGACTTTTTTGGCACAATATATATGTTATTTTACAGTATAATGGGCATTTATCAGCTACGATATACCACATTATAATGAATTTTGACCGTAAAAATTGACACTGTATTTTTACAGCTATTGTCTGTAGTTAAGTGATACAGTAATTTACTGTATTTCATATGGTATCCATCAGAAAACTTTGCTGCCAGGGCTTTCACTGTAGTTTAAAATTTTTTGTTTGTTTTTTGCTTTTCACAGTGTATGTATTGACAGTACAGTAAAATCTATAGTCTGTTTTGGGAGTTACATATATAATTCACATTAATATGTGGTGAGTAAGTTGTAAAAAGTGTAAACACAGAGCTTTGAAATTACGCTACATCACCTATGGACCAACTACATTATTGGCCTTTCATACCGGTAATTGATGAACCATTTGTTGATGGTCTTCATCTGAAGCCCCCTCACCAACAGCTCAGACTTCTCCTCAGCAGAGGGGTATCTCCTCAGGAGAAAGAGAGCCTTACTCTTCTCCAGTGCCCTCTTCTGCCCCCCTTCATTGCCTTGAAAAACAAAATAAGTGAAAACAGTTTAAATGCCATACACTCTCCTGCATTACAAAGCGGCAGTATTATCACTGGGATAGACAGAAGGACAGGGATGTAACTGAGGTGGACTATGAGGTCTTAATAAAGGAGTTGAGGTGGGGTTCTAGGAAATGGTGGGTTCCAAGACAAAACTAAAGCCTGGTTATACTTCTACATCTTATTGACGCCATTGCGTCAATAATGCTCAGCATGAGGTTGTGTCCCACGGTACTTGTGCATCGGGGCACTGCACTACACCGTGAGTGGGAGACTATAGAAGGGGAAATTAAGGCAATATAGGACTCTCATTTGTTCCAGTCAAAAAGTTAGGGAGTTCAGACTCTGAAAGTAGCTTCGCTACAAGGAGTCTAAACTCACTGAGGGAGATGAGAGAGCTGTGTTTTTGCATGGCTTTTCAGTAGCACTACTGCACCACAAAAGCCTGCAACTGATGTTCTGCGGAGCCTAGCTTGTTGACTCAAAAAGCTGAAAGTCAGATATCAGGAGATATCTGTGTACTACATATAATTTACTTAGTGGCCATGTAGCTATTGCAACCCCACTTAAAAAACTGAACTATCTCTTCAGGGTTGTGTGCCAGAAGGGTGGTAATGACAGTGGAGCTGACAATGGTGAGAGCAGTAGGCATATATTCTTTTCTTTTCTTTTTCTTTCTTTTTTTTTTTTTAACTTACTTGTCATCCTATTCCCAGTCACAAGGTGGCATGGGCATGAACATGCCACACAGGGACAGCATGCCATGTCTTCTCTTTCAGCTGACCCTGTGGTGCAAAATCAAAGACATGAGTCTATAGCTATGACCACATATTGATTCCATTTAGAAAATGAGTGTGTCTGAGAAAATCCAGTCAGAACACATCAGAAAACATCATATTTGGTTCTCGCCGCACTCATGGAAACTCAGCCAAATTCAAATAAACAAACTGTGTATGTCATAAAGTTAATCTATGTTCATCACTCACTCACCTCGAACAACTCTCCCTCTGTTGGTATCAAATCTTGATAGATTTGGCACCAGGATTTGTCCCCTCCGCTCCTGATGGCCTCTCGTGTCGTCTCTTCTCCTCCTGCCTTCTCCATCTAAATTACAAATGAAAGACTGAAGCAGGCTGGCATGATCATGCTTTACTATTTTGTATGAAATTTTTGTATGACATTGACATTCTTCTTATACAAACTAGTTAAGTTGGATACATGAAAATTTATTTTAGCTAGCCAGTAACCAAATAATGTAACTTCATAATCAAAAAGGGTGTATCGTTAATTTTCCATCAAACACAGCACACTGACGTTTTGGTAACACATATTAAGGGGAGAGTCGGGTAAGATGAGCCATTTTTTACTTTTGTTGTCACTGAGGCAAGGAAAAATGCACAAAGTTAAAATGAAAACATCAGCTCTTAATTAAGAATGTTTGCTATCAACTGAGATTGTAAGGACGTATCAATGACAAAGAGGCTGGAAACTGTGTCCTTTCAAAATAAAAGCACTCCTGTGGCCCCAGGTTAGGGGTAAGTTAAGCCAAGGCTGTGGGTAAGTTGACCATGTGACTTAATAACTTTAAATCTGAGAATTATTAAAAGATAATGTATTGTTATCTAAAGAGTAAGTTCACAAGAGAATCTTCACTTCAGAAGTAGTCACATGTATTTTCTTAAACCTATACAACCTAGAAAAAAAATCAGTTATTTCAAAATTTTAATGCCATAAATTAACACATTTTGCAACTTATTGGGAAAATTAGATTCTCATATAAAGTAAAATGAGAGCCAGCCAAGCTTTGAACAACAAACAGAAACAAAATCAGTACTTGGCAGAAAGAGAACTATTATTTTTTCTAGAAAAGTTACATTTATGTATATGCTTTAAAGTTTTACAAGTTCATACTTGCTAAAACAAGCAAGTTAAAGCATCCCTCTTCTTCGTGTACCTCTGCAGGTTTGACCTGTTAGTATTTCACTTCTCTGTAACAGATCTGATTGACCTAACTCAAAACTTCCTTCATTACTTTTTCTCCATCTCAGCAGGGTGTTGAGCCCAGTTGGTTTTCCTCTTGTTCACTGTTAGCATGATTTTCTTCTGTTTAACATTTTATCAGACAAGTCAGTTTGTTCACATAACATTAAATAGTTTTTTATGATTCAGTACATTAATATAATTTTCAACTTTTGCTGGTATAAAAGGAACCAATGGCTCACTTTACCCCACAGCATGTCGCTCACTTTGCCCCATAGCCTACATTTTGGGAAAATGTTGCTAGCTTCACTCTTCAGGCTCGTCTGTAGCCAAATGACTCACATAGTTTTACACATTGGTGAATAACAAATATGTATAATACACATTTAAGACCTGGATAATTTGATTTGATACAAAGCTCAATATCCCTGACATGCTGAAAATTTACTCTGACACACGAAAAAGAGTTTTGTGTGTTAAAAAGTACCAACTGTTTGTGCCAGATGCCCCTTTTCAACAGAGGCAGGGAGAAATGATAAGGGCTTTCTGAATTTAGTGACACATGACAAGAATTATTTACTGTTTCCCAGAAACAGAGGGTGGATCAACTTACCCACTGGCTCAGTTTACCCCACTCTCCCCTACTTACCTTGATTTTCGCCTTCACTGCTAGAAGTGATGTTACCAATCCTCGACAGCGACATTTTATTTTACTAGCGTTTGTCAGCTTACAGTCTGTAGAATACAGCAACTGATTCGCGGGCTTCGGCGCTTGCCAACTCAGCACAGCGCAACAGTGTTGCCAAAGACGGCGCGTGCCAACTCAGCACGCGACAGTGAAGCGCACATCAGTTACTGTACACAGTTTAACACTGTAACAGCAGCCTGACGGTATCGTGTGTAGGCTACTTGATCGTGTGTACTTGAAATGTTGCGAATTCGCACCAATGGCGACAACCCTCATCGCCTGAGAGTCAGAGAAGATGCCGAAGGTAAGTTGTATCCATCTTTCTTTGCTATAAGGCAGGCGGATAACAAGTAATGTACAGATGTCTTAAGACAAGTAGGCGTTAGCATCTTAATTTAGAACAAATTGTGGTCTGACGGACTTGCGAGTCACACACATGGCACCGTCTCGTTATTCTGCTGCCGGAGTGACAGTTTGCCCAAAGCTCACTCTGCTGAAGGCCGGGTTTGCAGGCTGAGTGTGTGTCTAGTCACCTGTATCGTTAGCCTGCCCGACACGGTGAGACCAACTGGTCACAGAAAGTCCGCTGGTCATGCTTTTACACTTTCAATTTCGCCCGGCTTGTTATTTACACATTAAACATGTGTATTTAGAAAATAATGTATATTATTATATTAATGTATTCATACATGTAAAGTGTCCCAAAGGCACGGTAAGCAAAATCTTTTTTTTTACTCCATTACCGTTTTAAACCGTTATAAAAGATCGCACTTCTTGCGTTGTCATGGTAACATATACACTGTGCTCTTAGCAGCGCCAGCTACATACTGTATATGGAAATAATGACGATTCGACTTCCCTTTTTTTATTTAAGCCTATTTTCAATTTAATGGTATTTTTTGAATCTATATATAAAGGCTATTGTGTGCTGTGACTGATTTAGGCTGTCTTTCATCTTTGTTTGACATTAATATTAGAAGTTCACATTGAGGACTCTGATGAAGACAATCAGATGTATGACAATGCCTATGAAGAGGATGAAGAGCAAGACATGCCTCAGCCAGATGAAGACATCATGGAAATTGAGGAGGCTCCTGCTGAAGCAGTAGGCATTGAAGATGCTGAAAATGAAATGGTAGGCTAATAAGCAGAGGTGTGCACTCGGCTCACAATTTGAGGACTTTTGACTTGACTTGACCACATCTTATATTTGACTTGACTTATACTTGAACGTCAGTGAATTGTGACTGGACTTGGACAAAGAAGAGAAAGGAAGAAAAATGTGAAGAACAGAGATTTTCATCCTTGTAATACCCAAAGTGATGCAGCCACCATCCACTTTGTGGACAACAGGGCTGATATTTTTCATTTGAAGTGTGACTGTTACCACTGTTGGCTGTCATTTAAGTATTCGCTGGTTCCTCCATTTGCTGCAAAGCGTAAATGCACATAAAGAAAATGTATATCTATATATATCTATATCTATCTATATCTATCTATCTATCTATCTATCTATATATATATATGTATGTATATATATATATATATATATATATATATATATATATGTATATATATATATACATATATATATATATGTATGTATGTATATAGTCAGTCTTGTGGTTAATTAAAACTCAAACATTCCTGAGCAATCCAGCTCTTGTTTTCACTTACTTTTCTGACTGATAAATTTATCCTGAGATATCCCACATCACTTATTATCCACGATATAAAAACAATCTGTGAAGGATATGCTTTATCTGGTCCAAACTGCAACAGGTTTTTATTAAACAAAATTAAAGTGTGAAATGTTTTTGAGATTACGGTCATGATGACTGTTAAGATGATGATTGTTTCTCAGGACAGAGCTGTAAGAGCCATCACTTCATATATGTTTCATCTAAAAAGTGCCAAATATCAGTGTGCCCTTCCACTTCCCAAATAAAGTAATGATTATAATATTTATACATTTCCAGTAAATGGACATAGTCACTCCAAGAATCTACCTTGTTTTAGCAAATCTGTCATCATACTAAACATCAGTGATTTCCCTCAATTCCCTACATCTGAAATGCAACCCCTGAACTATTTGGATCTGTTTTACAGAAATCCACCAGTCAGCCAATGTTAGTCATCATTCAACTAGGAAAACAAGTATAGCTGAGTCAAACCCAGACAACATGACAGATCAGAGAGAACCGGCCAAAATGTTGCAGTTTCCCCTATCTTGCATAATGCTGTCTTTGAGACTGAGACTGATATTGCCTTTGTTGGTCAAGTAATAAAAACAATTGCAAAAAAAATATCAAATATTGGACAATATATATACATTTTGGACCATTATATTGTTGTTGTTTTTAATTTGGCCCCAGGTTAAGAAAAAAAATGGCCCTTGTACAGATATGGACGATAGGCCTTGTGAACTTAAAGGAAAAGTTCGGTTCCTGCAGCTTTCACATTGTTTATAGAATGAAGAACAACAATATACTCACCCAGAAGGCTTTCCTGATGCAAACGGTGCTTCGGGAGATATTTAGATCCAAAATCGAGCAGCGGACACCGATATAATGGTAGCCTGTAGGGCATAGATCGCCGCTCCTAAAAACTGCATTAATCGTCCAAAAACTCATGTTTTTCACCAATATTCCATCATGATTCGCATCGAATGGACCACCATTGCAGCCTGTGTCTCTCCACACAGCGCTGTGTGGCTGAACTAACCTCTGAACTGACGAGTTTGTTTACATGCTCTTCGCGCATGCGCAGTACTCTCTGGAGCGTTGCGATCGCTTCCTCATTTCAATGAGCTCCTTATCTGTATACTGTGGCTCCAAACTGTAAGGACGTCCATCATATTCAAAGTCCTCCTCCACAACATCTTCATCCCATAGACATTCGTCCATTTTGCACAAAACTGGAAGAAGAAAGTTGATTTGTAGCTGCCGATCTTCCCCTGAAACAATGAGCCGCACTGCGCATGCGCAAAGGGCATGTAAACAGCTCGTCAGTTCAGAGGTTAGTTCAGCCACACAGCGCTGTGTGGAGAGACACAGGCTGCAATGGCCGTCCATTCGGCGCGAATCATGATGGAATATTGGTGAAAAACATGAGTTTTTGGACGATTAATGCAGTTTTTAGGAGCGGCGATCTATGCCCTACAGGCTACCATTATATCGGTGTCCGCTGCTCGATTTTGGATCTAAATATCTCCCGAAGCACCGTTTGCATCAGGAAAGCCTTCTGGGTGAGTATATTGTTGTTCTTCATTCTATAAACAATGTAAAAGCTGCAGGAACCGAACTTTTCCTTTAAAGTGACAATGTGCAGTATTCTGAGTGTACTGCCAGCACTCCCTTTGTGTGGTGGAGTTCTGTCATAATGTTTTCTACATATATGAAAAAAATGTTAAAAGAATTAAATTATATTTTATCATTTGAATGGTATTTATTTGGGTGAACATTGCTAATGACTTGAGACCAAAGACTTGTTACTTACTTGAGACTTGCAAAACACTGACTTGGTCTCACCTCTGCTAATAACAAACCTCGCTTTACCCCTTTACTGCCATCTATAGTCCATTTGATACACAATTATAACGCATTGCTTTTTACTGTATGCGGTCTTAGGACTGTACAACTAAAGGTTAGGCTAATTACAAAATTACTATACTATACTAATAACTAACACAACAATACATATTTCCTTATCAATTATTGCTGTAATGCTTATTAAGAGATGTGTCATATGTCTAAGTATGCTTATACCTTGCCTCTACAGGTGGATCTATATCCATTCACTTCGTTCACTGAGGCAGCCCTGAGTCTGTTTTACGAAGCATCTGGCATTTCAGAGAGCAATTTTTCTAGCTTGCTAGAAATACTATCTCATGACAGTTTCAAGAAGGAGGATGTACCACCAAATGTCAGTGTTTTCAAGGTAGGCAAAGCAAAGTTAGATATGATGGTGTTCCAGCATCAGCTTTCCATTGGACATTCATGTAGGGTCCTGTTAGTGACTATAAGCAAAGAAATAGGCCCTGTTTTAAGATATTGTACTCATGTAATTTGACTGTTTTCCCATTTCAGAAAATCAGGCAAAAACTACCAACAGTGCCTATTAGTGTACATGGGGATGATTCCCGTTTCTACCACTTTAATATGGAGAAAACTCTAAACAACATTTTAAAAAACAATAATCACATGGCCAAAATGACATTTGTGCCAGTGACCGACTGCCACAGGGACGCCTTCAATTCTAGGCTCTTTCATCAGAGCAAGCTCTTTTGCATTCAGTCCATCAAGACAAATGTGGGAAAGGTAAACTATAGTTTTTTAAAAAGCACTCACCAAGAAAGATGCAGGTCATCATTTTGTGTAGGCTCATTTACTATTTTTTTTCAGGTAACTTCACTTGACATTATTAGGATTAACACAGACCGGAGAGCCCAACTTGCAAGAGTGGAGTCCATTGCTTTTGATAGCTCAAAAAGGAACCTGGTCCTCAGGTGCAGGCTGCTGTTCCGTGGCCTGGAGATGAGAAATCATCAGCAGTATCACCATTTAACGCCAGTCAGAGAACAAATTTTCATCTCTGATGCTATTGAGTCCATTGCACTGGATGCTGTGGTGAGAAAAATGCCACAGATCCAGCAGTACACTGGCCACTACTTGTACAGCCACCACTCTGCCACAGCTTTTTCAGAGCCAAGCAGCAGGTTCATCAGTGATGCTTCAACTCTCCCTGCTCATTGCAGTAAGGGACAGCAACAAAGAGACATCCCCACAGGTACAGTAGAACTTTTCATGGTCAGTGGAAATGAATAAGATGGATAATATTTTCAATTGAAAGAGTAAGACTGAGGTAGCTAAGATGAAGATGCTTAATTGTTGTTTTCTTTAAGGAGTACCAGTGCTCCCGCTGTACATCCATTTATATTTTGATGGGTTTGGGCTGTACAGGCGGAAGTACCATTCCACCAATGGGATGTACTTTTCCCTGGGCAATTTGCCTTGTTCTGAGGGGGCAAAAAGGGAACACATGGGCATCATAGGCCTTGGAGAACCAGGTAGCATAGTCACTATATTTAGATACAAGTAGTAAACTGTTTAAATCATGGCCTATGTGGAATTGATACAGTGTATCTTGTTTCTAAATCAGGAACATCATTTCAGCAGTGTATGGATGCCATTGCACCATACATAGAGAAACTGCAAGAAGGTTATTATGCTGACTGCCCTAACTATGGGCGTGAGGTGTTTGTTTGTGGAGGAATTGGCGAGATTAATGCAGACATGCCTCAGGCAAACCACTGTGCCAACTGTTTGTCATCCACTGCAAACAAAAGGTTAGATCCATCACTACTTTACAATCTATTTGGTTTTAATGTTTATTGTGCAATATATTAAAAATGTATTCCTAATCCCTCATACTGTGCCCTCTCTTAGATGTAGATTTTGCACGGTAGAAAAGGCCAACCTCTCCAGTCCACAGGTTGCCAGTGAAGCACCTCGCAGGACAAAGGTCAGCACAAACAACATTATCACCGCCATGTCTGAAATGGGTGTTGTGGAGAGGAAACAACATGAAACAGAGACTGGGACCTTGTATAGCCCTAACACCCAGCTGTTCTCCAATAGCATTGTCATTGAACCACACATTCAGGTAAATGTTTTAATTATCTGTAGCCACAAAGAAGCTCTGGACAACTATACTAATGGACTGAACATGTCCTGCTGTACCTTCTGTTGAAAGAATTGAAATAGTAAACGTGTGACTGAAACCATATAAAACAATAAAATGTTGAATTTGTATTTTGTTTCAGACAAGGATCGATCACTTTCACCTTGATGCTCTTGGTGTTGGAAGACTGCAAATAAGCCTGATTTGGGGCAATGTAAAGACACAAGTCCAACAGTTCATTAGTGATCTGATTGTTGCGATCGACAGACCTCATTGGCTCAAACAGGTAATAAAATTATGTCGATAACCAAAGATGATGCTTCTGCATTTTTATTTTAATTCGATCCATCCCTTATAGGTTTTTGATGCTATGCAGAGATTAAATTCATTACACAGTACATTATTCTTTCAGCTCCCAGATCTTCATCACTTGGCATGTGCCACCAGCTGTGAGGTGCTCCATCTTATTCAGATGTGGATCATAATAACCAGAGATGTTTTGTGTTGCCCTGAAGCATTCACAGCAGCCTCTGCTGAATACATTGGCCACAACAACTGCCGCCTTGTCACCAAAGCCAACATCTTGCTGAGTGGCTACTTGTCTTCAATTCGATCTGCAAGTTTAACTGAGGAGGAGGCAAGGCAACTCCAGGTTCACATATGTGACCACCACAGACTATTTGAGAGGGTAATTTTGTACAACTATTTTTTTTTCTTCAGTGCTACTGTATGTTTAGATATTTAAGAACTTTCTGTTTCCATCTTTTCTTTAAGATATGGAAGGCAGAGGTGGAGAATCGGGCCAATATCCATTGTGGCTATCATACTGGGGAGCAAATAGATATACTGGGCCACCCCATGATTGGTGACTGCAACCGCTTTGAGCGATACCACCACAGAATCAAGGATATGGGTATGTAAATTTTCCAGACATTTAATGTGCTAGGCCCTACAGGTGCTTGAAGCTCACTGTCTTGATATGCATGTTGTACTCAGTTATTGCTCACAAAAACGGCATCAGTATCGAGATGACAATGGTAAAGAGGATTGCAGTGCTGGACACCCTTTGCACATTGTCAACACCAAATGAAGCAGCAGAAAATACATCTGTTCATGGGCTTCCAGGCTATGCCCCTGTTTACAGGCCATCAGGATCAGTCACACTGATATCTGCCGCTGAACTTCGGCAAAGACATGGACTTGGTAGGAAAATCTTTTTCAAAATATATAACTAAAATTTAAAAAAAATAACTGTATTGCTCGTTAACCCTTGGGTTTCTATGTGGCTTTGTTCTGCCTCAAAGTGGTGATATTTCCAACTAACTGGCCAAAACTTTCACAATATTTAAGTGAGTGAAACTATTTTTTGTGAAGAGACTTAATTCTACATTATTTTCAAAATGTGATTTCAAACATTTTAAAAGGTGAAAATACACTGTGGGCAAATTACTACCCTTTCATCCTGTTTTGGCCATTTAAAAGTCACAAACTTATGCTTCTGTAAAAACATATTAGATTATTCAAACATTTTGGTCCCCAAAGTCTCTTCATCAACTCAGTCCTAATCAAAAAAATATTTTATGTTTTTAAATCATAGATTTAACCCTTTGAATGCAAATTTCATCAGTGATTTAACTGCAGTGCCATGGCTGCACTCAAAAAGTGTGGTAACAGTGGCAGTCAGTTGGGGGTAAAACATTATATCTGTGCAAAATATAATAATTCTGTTTTTTAAACTAATCTTTGACTGTAATAGCACACAGGAAATATCCAGCAATTGATTATATGTTATATTGAAAATTGGTCATATTGTGTGTTTTTCCCTCCTGATCTGTGTGGATCTCTGATCTATCAAAAATATACATTATTTCTGATCAGGGGTGAGCTTGAGGAAGAGATTTAGACAGAAAGAGACATGTTTTTTTTCTGAGACATTTTTACAGCAGCAAAATTGTCTTGTTAACAGTCAAAACAAAAGCACAATCTGTGATCTGTTGTCTGTCTGGTTTTATAGCAGCTAAAGTTGTGGCTTTAGAAAGCCAAAACAGGACTAAAGGATGTGTTTTAATACATTAACCAAGGGTTAGCATATTCCTGCATATCAGTTCTACCATGTCTAAAAAGATGCTTTCAACATTCTTTACCTTATTTTAACAAATTTCTTAACAGGGTTACAGCTTGAAACCAAATGCCAGAGCTATCGCATCTGAAAGTGGCAAAAATTTTGCGGCAGCAGGACCTCTTGGAAGAGAATGGGGATAGAGTCCTGACAGGAACAGATCTTCCTTGGACCCAAGGTATGATCCCTGTAGTTGATCATTCTCAGTCCAGTTCAGGACAATGCATATGAATTAATGAGTGCTATCTCCTTGCATGGATGTATCCTTTGTATCATATGGTGTTTTTTTTCTAGGTTTGGATAGGGGGAAACCTGTCACCACCATCATTCATAATCCTCTCTCTGGGCAACCAGAGATACATAAACTCAGAGTGCTACACTGTCCCCCACAAAGTATGTTATCAATGTGTTTAATACTTGGTAGCAATATACTGAATTACAGAAACTTGTATTTAGTGTATATTAATTTACAAGTAACATGATAGTTCCTTTGTATCATATGGTGTTTTTTTTCTAGGTTTGGATAGGGGGAAACCTGTCACCACCATCATTGATAATCCTCTTTCTGGGCAACCAGAGAGATACATGAAACTCCAGAGTGCTACACTGTCCCCACAAAAGTACAAGTATGTTATCAATGTGTTTAATAACGGTAGCAATATACTGAATTGAGAAACTTGTATTTAGTGTATTATATCACAGCATTTGTACAAGCAACACGATAGTATTGCATATCATTTCCCAGATGGTGTGCATCTTTTCATGCATAGGCCCTTAGATATTTATCTAAAGAAATGGAATAGCCCTTTTATGATAAACCTCTTTATTAAACCTCTGTGTTTAACATATATTTTCTCATTCTTAGTTTTGATATAAAGACTATCAAAGTGGGCTCCTTTGTAGAGACAGCCCCCCTCAACCCAACCCACATGAACAACAGGCAACCAGTGAAAATCACCACCATATGGGCTACCATCTCAGGTAAAGCAGTTAAGACATCATGAATAAAATATGTAAGGAAGATTACAGAGGAACCGATGTGAACCTATAACAAAATGCATGACCCATCATGTTAGGTCAAGTAGTTTTACTAAAGATACTGATGTAACCTGTAGCTAAATGCATGGCTTTTCCCACCAGATAATCCACTGGTCTTGTTTGAGGGGACCATCTTCCTGCCACAGCAAAGACAAGATCCCCTGACAGGCTGTGAAGAGTTTAAAGAAGGAGGAAAACTACTCTTTCCAGCAGCAGCCATCACTAACACCCTCCTGTTCCTCCATCACAAATGCCTGTGGGAACCAAGTCTACACCTAGGGATTTGGACGAAGTCCACTGCCACCAATGAACAGTATTGTCAAATTGTTGATAGAAAAATCATCCACAATATATGTAACAAGTATTACCTTAAAAACAAATTTCTACACTCTCATAAAGAGTAAACACCGGTTTTCTTGGGGGGCACATGTCAGTTCCACTTTCATCCCACAGACAACTCATTTCATCATTTTGGGCCCTAATTTTATAGCGCAGCACAGGGTGCGCTAGACTTGTGCACCCTGAGCAGTGTTAATTTCGTCCGGCACACCGCCATGCGCTGCCAGTTTGACAATTTGGTAGACCGTCTGTGCCAAGATGGGTGCGACAGCACACCATGGGGAGATGTCGACAGATTCATTTTGCTGCTAAAAAACTGTGCGGAAGGTGCGCTGAAAGCTCGCCAGCTCCAACCTGGTCTATTCTCAGCGCAGGTGAATTGCACCCTCTGCAGCTGTAATTTGGTGACAGGCGCACATGTGCGCACACGTCAACAAAGCCTCAGAGGCAGGTTTTCAGAGTGTCAGGCACAATTTAATGCAATAAACAATCACAGCAATCATGATTTAATGTATCCGTCTGAACCAGCATATACATTTATATCTATATTAAATGTCCCGTCACATCTGTTGTCGGATTAAAGCCGTTTGTCATAATGGAAGCTTAACCGGACAGCAGCTGGAAGTTTACCTTATCAGGCTCATCATTTCATGAAATTCAAAGGAAAGAGGAAGTAAAAAGACAGAGAAAAAAGAGAGAAAATAAATGTATGTCACTCGGTGTCTTCAGGATATCCCTGTGATTGCCCATATTTCTCTGTTTAAATCTTTATTCTGAATGTGATCTAAAAAGATGGAGTATATAATGTCAAGGAAGATGAGGAGGAGATACCAGGAGAATATACAGTATATTACCCAAGGTTCTGCTATTTGGCAATGACAGACCAGGAATGCAGGTTGATCACAAGCATGAACTTATTATCCTGCTGCTGTGTTTGTCTGTCACTTCATTTTTTACTCCTATTAATGACAAAGGAACAGATTACATCTGTCCCATGTCACACATGTCCCAATGGCCCCTCTGCTCTCACAGTTGCTGTAACGGTGACAGCTGCTCTGACCATCTCCGCTACCGGGTCTTTTCAGCACACCGTGCGGTGGCAGGGATCAGTCAGACCAATTAGTCTCTGTGCCTTGCCCACAGCGCATTTAAAGGCAAGGAGAGGCGTTCATTTGATTGGTGAAGACAACACTCGGCTGTGTTAAACCCACTCACGCCTTTTCTCCTCCCACTCTGGCACTTTTGCGGAGGGGCAGGGACGGAGGTGAGCGTGCACCTCTCTGCGCCTGGAGTGCACCTCTCTTCCCACGGCAGGAAACTTGCAAAGTGTGCTAGACACCCTGTTGGGGTGGCGTAGGCGAGGTGCGGGGCAGGTGCGCCTCGCCTGCGCCTGGTCTACGAAATTAGAGCCCTTTATCATTAGACCTGCAGATGTTTTTGTTGTCTGAATGAAGTGGAAGGACATGATGAGGGAACATGGTAGGGTACCTGTATAAATATAACAAGTTTGTAAATATATTCATTCTGTACATACTGTTTTAAATTATTAAATGCTGAGTATGTCGCATGATTTTTCATTCTTTTTTGACATTTGTATTGAAAATTTAATGGGAAAAAAATCTTACTTGTTAAAGTCAACTGAAAAATTGAAATAGTGAAGAATGATACATTAAAGGGATAGTTCAGCTTTTATGAAGTGGAATTGTATGAGGCCCATATGGTCACCAAGTACATTAGATGCAGTAGAAAGTTCTCTCCTCTCCCTCAGTAAACCACAATCTGTGAAAGCTTATGTCACAGGACCAGTCCCAAACAGAGAAGTATTGTACCAAATCCAAAGGTAATTTTCTCCACCATCAACAATACCTCAGTTTAAGAGTATGCTACCTATGTAGGTGTTTGAGTGCATCAACTTTTCAAAAAAATAAAAGTTTTTTTCTGGAACTAGGGATATGTGGAACACAAAGAATATATGGCGTGTCAATTAGGCAAAGATAAACACATCTTTTAAAAGTTAATTCACTTAAAAACATGCATATGTAGTGTACTCTTACGATGTGGTATTGTTTTTTTCTTGTTGGCAGAGAAAATACTTTTGTACTTGGCACAATACTTCTCTGTTTGGGACTGGTTCTGCATCACAAACTTTTACAAATGGTGTCTTACTGAGGGAGAGGAGAAAACTTACTACTGAAGCTAATACAATTAGTGACCATATGGAGCTCATAAAAGCCCACTTCAAAAACACTTAACTACCTCTTTAAACATCTAAAGACATCTCAAGACATCTTCAGACATCTTCATATTTCCAAGACACCTTAAGACATCTCAAGACATCTAAAGACATCTTAAGACCCATGTCTATAGACACGTCTTATAGACGTGCCAAGACGTCTCAAGACGTCTTGAGATGCATCTTAAGAAGTCTTGAGACATATTGATGGCTGGGTATGTGATTCTATAGGTGCTTGGGTTTAATGCATACCAGATTTATTGCCACACTATTTTATTTTAATCTGATAGCAGATAGCACAATAACAATTATTTAAATTGAAACAAAAATGGTATATACCAGCCAGGGCTAATAATACATAAACTAAGTGTAGAAAGAAACCAAACTAAGCTAAGTAAAGTTCAGATTCAATAAACTGTGGAGCAAGGCCTCATGGGGACCACAATGGACAAAATGAAAGCAATAGGCTTACGACAGACACCTGTAGCACTGATAATTACCCAGCATCCTGAACAAAAGAAATACATTTAAAAATGTATGAAAAAATGGCAAGATAGAACTACAGAGGACAGGGAGCGGGTGTGACGTAGTGATGTATTTCGTCTACCGGAAGAAAAATTCCAGTTCAGTGTCTTTGTCAGGGAAACCTTGTACAACTTGGACGTTACAGCGTCAAAAAGGTCCACATTTTAATGCTTAAGTCTATTCACACTTTGATTACTTCTAAATCTTCCAAGGCTTTGTTTAAATAAATTGTCTGGGCTTGCGTGGAGCCCCATGTTTGCTTCAGGATCAGCCTTCCTTTGGAATTCATTTGGAATTAGGTGTTTACGTTGTCATTTTAAATCTTTTTAAAGAGGATTTAAGTTTTATTTGGAATTAAAGAGAAATTAAAGTTCTCATGTAAGCGCAGCAATTTTTCTCACAGCAGAGTCCACTCTGCTGTGGAAACAGTTGGCTGACTAGACTTACCTAGCAACAGTTGCTATGGGAAAGGGTTCTTGGACTCTGATTGGCTGGTCAGTTGCCCAATCAAGATCAAGAGATTTCCTTTGATGTTTTGAGCCAAAGTCCAAGTCACCCTTGAGATTTGAATGCTGATGCTGATGAGTGCATAAATACAGGCTGTGTGGCCAAGGTGAGTCATTTCTATGGAAAGCATGATTATGAGAAGTTCAAGTTCAGATCAGATGTTACCATCATTGGCCAAGGAGACCCTTCTTCAAACCATAAATAATAGCCTCAAAAAGCTCACAAATGAGCACTGGGCCAACCTCAGTATGGGGACTCAGGACCCCAGGGTCAGAGACATTGTTACTAGCATGTGTGTTGATATTGTGGATGTTTTATCAAAACACATTTACAAGATGCTGAAAGTCAAACAGCAGAGCCATGAAAAGTCACAAGACTCCCATGGGTCCAGTAGCTCTCAGGAGAGCATAACAGTGAAAGAGATCCAGGACTGCCAGGGCAACTGTATTGCTCAGGCCCTTAAAGAGGTCATGGGGGTTGAGCAGGACATCAGCTGCAGGAACACAAAGGAGGTGACGGGACTTGTAGCACAAGAGTTAGCCCAGAGGATCAACTCAGGGAGTAAATCACACAAACTGCCAGCCTCAAAGAAATTCATGTTCCCACTCAAGATTATGGCAAAAAGGATCATCAATGTGCTGAAGAAATGGGCCAAAGAGATTTCATTCCCATCAGAGTCCAGCAGCTTGAGTTTAATGACCTTCTTCTCAGAGGATGACGGAAGCATTGATGAAATCATCAATGTTAAGTCCATTCTGCAGGAACAGGCAGAGGACATTGGCTTTTTACAGGCTGGCATGGAGCTTATCCCAGAGGAGATGGAGGTCATTCAGAAGAGTCTAGATGACGATCTTCAGGAGGTATCATGCAGGATAACTGAGGTTATTGAGACTGACAGTCAGTTGAGGCAAGCCAAGTCAGAGTCCATGATCAGAAAAATTACAAGACAAGTCAACACCTTTTTTGTGAGGAAATTTGCTAAAGGGGCAATCCTGAAATTCTTTCTTAAACTAAGGAACAAGTTTGGAAACAAGTATGCCAGAAAGAACAGGAAGACATTTATGAAGAATTTTGTTGGTGGCGTTGACAGCTTTGTGAATGACCTCATCGAGGACACGACCACCAGAAAGGGTAGAGATGTAATGTGTCTGTACAGAAAAATGGCCAGAAACATCAGTGGTGGAAAGTACCATCTCACACAGCAGCGCCTTGTAGAATTCATCTTTGATCAACTCACCTCGGACAAGAAGCAGAAACTGTATCACATGGGTCTGATCCGCTTAGAGGTGAACAAGTTGATGAAAATGATGTGGAATTGGCTCAACAAGCAGATACAGGAGCACAGAAAGAAGACAGGTTATGCTGCTGTTGCAGTAGCAAAGGTCCAGGAGGCTTTGGATACGTTCTCACGCTCTCATGAGTGTGTGCCAGGCTCAGACCAGCAGGACAAGCTAATGTGGAAGAAAACCATATGTCAGGTTTTGATTACTGGCTTAGTTGGGCGGCTTGTCAAAGGTGGCCAGATTACCATTGCCTACGACAAGGCCATCACAACTTTGACAGACCAACTGTGGGCAGAGATGAAGGGATCTGAGATAGTCTGTGACCTTAGCAAAGCACATAAAGAGAAAATCTTAGACAAAGTCTACAAACAGCTTTGTAAGGACTTTGGCAAGGGGCTCCTGTGGTGGAAAATGGTGCAGAAGGACCAGTTCACCATCAGCCACACAGTTGGTTGCTTGAAGATACACCTGGCCAAACCAAAGGAGACCAGCAAGGTTAAGGCTTTCTTCAACTGGATTTCTGAGAAATTTTAGTAGGAGAATATGGGGGTTGAGTTTTCTTCGAATGGTTCAACTTTACCACAGGCCAACAACCAAAAAAAGAGTACTTCGATTTTCCCACCAGTAGCAATGCTAACAGAAAAAAAAAAAGTCCTATTATGGAAGGACAGATCTAAGGATGCAGTTTTCCCTGGCACGGTTGTGGGTGTTTCCAATCAATCAGTCATGAATTTGATTTACAAGCAGATCAGTTTCCCCCCTCACAACAACATGGATAATATACTTATCTTGCCAAGTTTAATGAAAACTAAAAGACAAAAAAGTCTAATCTTACATGAAAAGGAACAGAGACGCAATAATATGTTCTGCTCCTGTTTTACAATAATTAACAAAGTACATTATAACACATCCTCACTTCCACTTATTAGAAAATTAGTTTAGATTAACACTTAACAGAAAAAGATTACAAAAAAAATAACCCTACACCGCAATAGAAAACAGAACAAAACATCTGGTGTTTATATTTCATCATATCTAATTAATATGATGGTTTTTAGTTCATATTATGTTGTCATTTTTATTACTAAACAATTTATGTTTGCCATGTCTTTGGATGTCTTTTCTAATATACAAAAATTAAAAACAAAACAAGCATAATTGTTTTAAATGACCATTTTTTTAGATTTAGGTATCTTTTGCCTCTGTTAACACTGATAGAATAACAATTATCTTTCTTTTTTAAAATTCCATTTAAAGATTATTAAAAGGTTTGAGCTAAATCCATGTTTTTGTTTCACCAGATAGAACATTAAAATATTCTAGAAGAAAGTGTTATACAGTAAGACAAATGTATGATCTTCAAAACTTATAAATCTTTTGAAACTGATTATATGATAGATAAATACATTTTAAATGCTTCAGATGGTACAAATGCCTAAAAGTACTTTAGTAGGCTACATAGGTTCATTCAACATTTATTCTGATTTTATCTGAAGAGCGGTTTTCCCCACTGTTTGGAAGTTATATTATCTGCCACCCATTCTCACTCCTTTAATGCACCACACAACAACAGCAAGAAACATAAGATGCACTTCATTATTTTCAATAAACGTTGAAATCTCATGTACTTGTTTATCAAGAACCTTATTTGAGGCGTCTACCTGAAACCATTATTTTAAATCCCATGAAGTTTTGGGCGTGAGGGCAATATATACATATATGTATATGTATGTATATATATACATTTATATATATATATCTATCTATCTATCTCTATACATATATATATATATATATATATATATATATATATATATATATATACATATATGTATATATATATATATATACACACATAAGTATATAAAGACAAAAAGAAAACAAAAGAACTACAGAGCATAAGAACCTCACAGGACAATCAGATCATTGGAAATTAAGTGTTAAAGATGCACTAAATTTCTATTGATTGGGAATAGGTTGTGAAGGAATCTCTAGGAAGTTAGACATGATTCTATAGGTGCTTGGATTTAATGCATACCAGATTTATTGCCACACTACTTTATTTTAATCTGATAGCAGATAGCACAATAACAATTATTTAAATTAAAAGAAAAAAAGGTACATACCAGCCAGGGCTAATAATACATAAACTAAGTGTAGAAAGAAACCAAACTAAGTTAAGTAAAATTCAGATTCAATAAACTGTGGAGCAAGGCCTCATGGGGACCACAATGGACAAAATGAAAGCAATAGGCTTACGACAGACACCTGTAACACTGATAATTACCCAGCATCCTGAACAAAAGAAATACATGTAAAAATGTATGAAAAAATGTCAAGATAGAACTACAGAGGACAGGGAGCGGGTGTGACGTAGTGATGTATTTACGTCTAGCGGAAGAAAAATTCCAGTTCAGTGTCTTTGTCAGGGAAACCTTGTACAACTTGGACGTTACAGCGTCAAAAAGGTCCACATTTTAATGCTTACGTCTATTCACACTTTGATTACTTCCAAATCTTCCAAGGCTCTGTTTAAATAAATTGTCTGGGCTTGCGTGGAGCCCCCATGGATGTATTATAAGAACTGGATAGCGTGGCTCCGCCTTCCGCCATGTAACGGACTTGAAGCCAAAATATCCCTCGTCAGGGCGCCGCCATTGTGCAGCCAGTAGAGAATTTGGGCCAGAATCCGGACGCAGCTGTCGAAAAAAAAAAAAAAACCATTTGGGATACGCCGTACACAATCATTAGTGAAGCTGACGTAAACTGCGGTTATTTTTAAACTCTAATAACTAATAAAAATGAACCTTTTCAGACAAAAGAGGACTTGGAGAACACGCAGCCCAATAATACTTTAATGTCACCACAGCATACGGATGGGAGAAATATTTACACGAGGTGTAATAATTTTTTGAAGTTTCACTTCGGCCCGTCCAGATGAATGGGGGAGACGGAAATTTGACCTATACTGCAGCCAGTCACCAGGGGAGCAGTTTTTAGAGCTTAATTTGAGCCCAGCATCACGGGCGTCCATGTTTTTTTAGTCTATGGGGGCCATTTGCTTCAGGATCAGCCTTCCTTTGGAATTCATTTGGAATTAGGTGTTTACGTTGTCATTTTAAATCTTTTTAAAGAGGATTTAAGTTTTATTTGGAATTAAAGAGAAATTAAAGTTCTCATGTAAACGCAGCAATTTTTCTCACAGCAGAGTCCACTCTGCTGTGGAAACAGTTGGCTGACTAGACTTACCTAGCAACAGTTGCTATGGGAAAGGTTTCTTGGACTCTGATTGGCTGGTCAGTTGCCCAATCAAGATCAAGAGATTTCCTTTGATGTTTTGAGCCAAAGTCCAAGTCACCCTTGAGATTTGAATGCTGATGCTGATGAGTGCATAAATACAGGCTGTGTGGCCAAGGTGAGTCATTTCTATGGAAAGCATGATTATGAGGAGTTCAAGTTCAGATCAGATGTTACCATCATTGGCCAAGGAGACCCTTCTTCAAACCATAAATAATAGCCTCACAAAGCTCACAAATGAGCACTGGGCCAACCTCAGTATGGGGACTCAGGACCCCAGGGTCAGAGACATTGTTACTAGCATGTGTGTTGATATTGTGGATGTTTTATCAAAACACATTTACAAGATGCTGAAAGTCAAACAGCAGAGCCATGAAAAGTCACAGAATCCCATGGGTCCAGCAGCTCTCAGGAGAGCATAACCCCCAATTTCCACCGCACGCAGCGCTGCCCGATCTTGCTCGAATCTCAAAACCCACTGGGCGGTGCGCCATGAGCTCAATCCGGAGGGGGAGGGCTGATCCCCAGAGAGCCACGGCTCTCATGAGAATAGCGATGTCACACGCTCATAAAACATGTTATAGACTGAGAAAAGCAATAAACAACACCTCACTTCACTTCTCTAAGGTCCCTCTGCTGGTCCCAACCACACAGCTTCGTGAATTATCCAACTTCTGTCCGCCTATATCCATGTAGAAAGACTATGCTGTCATGCATGCAGTGTTATATATTTCAGTACCTCTACGATTCACTTTTCTTTGTCCATGGTGTCGTGTTGTCTCTGGGACCCTCTGACCAACTGCTGACCTGAAGCTCGTGCTTCCGGTTTCGATGTAATGACAATTAATTGAGGAAAATTACGTGCAAAAGTCCGTGAATTGTGTTTTATTTTGAAACTTCCAGTTTGACTTCCTGTCTGGGGCTTTCTTAATGACTCTGAATTTACGAGGTTTGGAAGCGGCCGTGACTCATTTCCCATTGAAGGGGTGGACTTTATTATGGGGAATGACATAGCTGGGGAACATGTTTTGCCTTGTCCTGAAGTTTTAGATAAGCCAGAGATAAGTGATGACAATGATGAACTGTTGAAAACCCATGCTGAAGTGTTTGCTGTCAGTGTCCTCACCAGATCTCAAGCCAAGAAGCAGGAGGAAATAAACCTTGCCGACTCTGTGTTTGCTGAATCTTTCAAGGAGGATCAATTGCCCGCTGACCCTGTGCAGTTTGTAAACCTAAATCGTGAACCAGCCACATCCCTACCGGTGACGCGTGAGTCTTTGATTGAAGCCCAAAAAGCTGATGCTAGCCTGGTGAATTGTTTCAAAGCTGTTTCAGAAAAAGCAGATAAGAAACCACAAACTTTTTATGTAGACAAAGGGGTTCTAATGAGGAAATGGGTGTCTCAGCCTAAGTTAATGGAGGAGGGGTTAGATGAAGACTGGGGTACTGTACATCAAATCGTTGTTCCTTCAGTGTTTCATAATCATGTACTTGAATTGGTCCATGAAAACCCCTGGTCCGGTCATTTGGGAGTAACAAAAACGCACAGTCGTATCCTCCAACATTTTTTCTGGCCAGGATTAAAGTCTGATGTTTCCAATTTTTGTAAAACTTCTTCTGTTTGTCAGATTGCAGGGAAACCTAACCAGGTTGTGCCTCCTGTTCCTTTAAATCCCATACCAGCAGTTGGGGAGCCATTTGAGCACATTATTGTTGATTGTGTTGGTCCATTGCCAAAAACAAAGTCAGGTAATCTCTTTCTGCTAACCTTAATGTGTACAGCTACTCGCTTTCCAGAGGCCATTCCTCTCCGTAAAATCACAGCCCCAGCTGTAACCAAAGCATTGTTAAAATTCTGTACAACATTTGGCCGTCCAAAAATAGTTCAGACTGATAGAGGTACAAATTTTCGATCAAAATTGTTTGAACAAACCTTGAAATCTTTAGGTATCCAGCACATAGTGTCAAGTCCTTACCATCGTCAGACACAAGGGGCGCTAGAACGCTGGCATCAGACTCTCAAGTCAATGTTAAAAAAATACTGCCTTGAGTCAGCTAAAGATTGGGATGAAGGACTGCCTTTTTTGATGTTTGCTGCCCGTGAAGCTAAACAGGAGTCTCTTGGATTTAGCCGGGCTGAATTGGATTTTGGTCATAATGTACGTGGACCATTGAAAGTGATGAAGGAACAGCTCCTTTCTACTGGTCCCACACAACCAAAAAATATCATTGATTTTGTTACACAGTGCCGGGATCGTCTTCACCATGCCTGTGCCATTGCACAAGAGACATTGTCTTCTTCCCAAGAGGGCATGAAAAGACACTTTGACCGTAAAGCAGTAGATCGCAATTTTAAGCCTGGTGACAAAGTATTGATGTTGATTCCTACCCCTGGTCCTGCCCTTAGTGCTCAGTTTGCTGGTCCTTATGTAGTCAAGAGAAAAGTTGGTGACACAGACTACATAATCAACACCCCAGATAGAAGGCAGCAGACCAGACTTTGTCATGTAAATGTGCTTCAGATGTTTCATTCCAGGGAGAGTACTCAGCAAGGAAGTGACAAGGAAGCTGAAGCTGAAAAGACATCAGTTTCCCTGATGTCTAATCTCATCGCGGAAGATGATGGTCTACATTTTCCTGATGAAGCACAACAATGTGGTAGACTACCAAATTCAGCCATAATCGAAAATGTGGATTCTTACTTGTCCTACCTCCCAGACTCTCAAAAGAATGACGTCAAAGAGCTGATTATGTCAAATCCGATCCTTTTTAGTGATGTCCCCTCAAGAACAACTGTGATAGAGCATGATATTGATGTGAAGGATGCCTTGCCAATTAAACAGCATGCTTACCGTTGTCCCCTACCAAAAAGGGAAATTATGAAAAAAGAGGTGGAGTACTTACTTAGTAATAACCTGGCTGTTCCAAGCCACAGCTCCTGGAGTTCACCCTGTTTGTTGACTCCAAAATCAGATGGCAGCCCTCGTTTTTGTACTGATTTTCGCAAGGTATTTGCTGTTACAGTGCCTGACTCATTTCCCTTGCCTAGAATTGACGATTGTGTAGATAGCATAGGTGCAGCTAACTACATTACAAAACTTGACCTGCTGAAAGGGTACTGGCAAGTCCCTTTGACGCCTAGAGCCTCTGAGATCTCGGCTTTTGTCACACCAGATCATTTTTTGCAATATACGATCATGGCTTTTGGTATGCGCAATGCACCTGCAACATTCCAGCGTCTCATGAACTTGGTGTTGGGTGACATTCCAAATTGCAATGTGTACTTGGATGACGTGATTTATTCATCTTGTTGGTCTGATCATATTGCAGCCATAACATCTGTCTTTGCTCGTCTAGCTGAAGCTTCATTGACCTTGAACCTGGCAAAATGTGAGTTCGGGAAAGCCACTGTGACCTACCTTGGCAAGGAGGTGGGAAATGGGCAGGTTCGCCCTTTAACAACAAAGGTAGAATCCATCCTATCTTATCCTGTTCCTTCCACCAGGAGAGAGCTCAGACGGTTCCTTGGCCTTGCTGGCTATTACAGATGTTTTTGTAGGAACTTCTCTATTGTAGTGGGCCCTCTTACAACCCTGTGTAGTCCTGAAGTTCCATTTGTATGGACTAATGATTGTCAGCTTGCTTTTGACTCTGCAAAATCTCTTTTGTGTAGTGCTCCTGTGCTGGCTGCCCCTGACTTCAGAAAGCCCTTTAAGGTGGAGGTGGATGCAAGTGCTGTGGGAGCTGGAGCTGTGCTACTACAGGACGGTGATGGTGACATCAGCCACCCAGTTTCCTATTTCTCAGCTAAGTTCAAGCACCACCAGCTTAACTATTCTACCATTGAGAAGGAAACTTTGGCCATGCTCCTTGCACTGCAACATTTCAGGGTATATGTAGGCTCAAGCACAGATGCAGTGGTAGTCTACACAGACCACAACCCATTGGTTTTCCTACACAAAATGTACAACCACAACCAGAGACTTATGCGCTGGGCTTTATTGGCTAATGAGTACAACAGCCTGATTAAATACAAGAAAGGTAAAAACAACTCAACTCAGAGGCAGGTTTCCAGAGTGTCAGGCACATTTTAATGCAATAAACAATCACAGCAATCACTATTTAATGTAACCGTCTGAACCAGCATATACAATTGTATCTATATTAATTGTCCCGTCACATCTGATGTCGGATTAAAGCCGTTTGTCATAATAGAAACTTCACCTGGCAGCTGGAAGTTTGATGCACATTTTACAAGTCAACAATAAACAGCCTTAACATCTGATACTGAGTATAAATCTGGCTTCTCTCATTTAATTAAATTCAAAGAAAGAGGAGAAAAAAGACAAAAAGAAAAGGAGAAAATAAATGTCTGTCACTCAGGATTTACCGTGATTTCCATATTCCTCTATTTTAGTCTTTATTTTGTGATCTAAAAAGATAGAGTAGGCTACATCATTGCAAGGAGGATGAGGAGGAGACACCAGGAGAGTATACAGTATATCACTAAAGGCTCTGCTATTTCATGGCGACAAACCAGGAGTGCAGGTGGATCACAAGTATTATGAATGGATAAGCCAGCTGTGGTGTAACTGTCTCTTATTTTTGTACTCCTATTAATGTCAAAGGAACAGATTACATCTGTCCCGGGAGTTGGCCCACACGATGACGCGCCCGCTGTCCATGCCTGCTGAATGACAGCAGCTCTGACCGTCTCCAGCAGCGGGATCATTCAGACCAATCAGACGCTGCGCCTCGCCGCAGCGCATTTAAAGGCGAGGAGAGGCGCCATTTGATTGGTGAAGACGGCAATCGGCTGTGATAATCCCACTCACGCCTATTCTCCTCCTACTGTGACATTTGCGGAGAGGCAGAGACGGGGCGTGGGCAAGCTCTGCGCGCCTGTGCGCCATGAGTGCGCCTGTCTTGGCACTGCAGGAAACTTGCAAAGTGCGCTGGTCACACCCAGCAAGTCGGCGCAGGCAGGTGCGCCTGCGCTTGCGCCTGGTCTACGAAATTAGAGCCCATTGTCTCGATTGTAAGGTCTTGGTTGAGATTATTGCTTTGTAGCATGTAAACATCTAGGATAGATGTTTGTTCTTATGGGAGGGGGTGTTACGGCCTCCAAGTGGGCTGTCCTATGTCTGGCTCATTCTGTGTTCTGCTGCAGGACTGGTTGCTGCTGAAGCCCTTCCCCAGTTGCCTGCCTCTCCATGCTGCAGGGCTCACCTGCTGCTGCTGACCCTCCCCTGATTTCCTGTGTCAAGCACCTGAAGTGGATCCCCTCATCAGGAGCAGAGGATAAAGAGCAGAGCAGTCCAGTCTTTACCCTCTCTTCAGCACAGCTCAGGCTTCAGCTCTTTGCAGTCATTTTCACAAACAATCAACTGAGTAGTGGGATCGGTAGGGGTGCTCCGCCATTTTGTTTATCCCTATTTTTCACCTGTTTTGTGGTAAGTCAGGGAGCCCAGCTTTTGTACTTTTGGTTTGAGGTAAGATTCATTTTGTTTTAAGATAGTTGGGGTTTCTGTTTGTTATTTTGGTCTTGGAGCACCTTGAAGTTAATTTCCCATTTTTGTTTTATTTTGTTAAAGACTTTTGCTTGTGTTGAACACAACTGTTTGTTTTGTTCTGATTACTTTGGTTTGTTGTTAATAAACCTCTTAAATTGTGCCTTTAGTCCCGGACCATTATTTCTTCAGAGTTTAGCAGAGACTTTTATGTTACTCCTTTTTTGTATCCCCTAGAAACATTAATTTTTATTACAAGGTCGTAACAAGAGGATTTAAGTTTTATTTGGAATTAAAGAGAAATTAAAGTTCTCATGTAAACGCAGCAATTTTTCTCACAGCAGAGTCCACTCTGCTGTGGAAACAGTTGGCTGACTAGACTTACCTAGCAACAGTTGCTATGGGAAAGGGTTCTTGGACTCTGATTGGCTGGTCAGTTGCCCAATCAAGATCAAGAGATTTCCTTTGATGTTTTGAGCCAAAGTCCAAGTCACCCTTGAGATTTGAATGCTGATGCTGATGAGTGCATAAATACAGGCTGTGTGGCCAAGGTGAGTCATTTCTATGGAAAGCATGATTATGAGGAGTTCAAGTTCAGATCAGATGTTACCATCATTGGCCAAGGAGACCCTTCTTCAAACCATAAATAATAGCCTCAAAAAGCTCACAAAGGAGCACTGGGCCAACCTCAGTATGGGGACTCAGGACCCCAGGGTCAGAGACATTGTTACTAGCATGTGTGTTGATATTGTGGATGTTTTATCAAAACACATTTACAAGATGCTGAAACTCAAACAGCAGAGCCATGAAAAGTCACAAGACTATGGGTCCAGTAGCTCTCAGGAGAGCATAACAGAGAAAGAGATCCAGGACTGCCTGGGCAACTGTATTGCTCAGGCCCTTAAAGAGGTCATGGGGGTTGAGCAGGACATCAGCTGCAGGAACACAAAGGAGGTGACGGGACTTGTAGCACAAGAGTTAGCCCAGAGGATCAACTCAGGGAGTAAATCACACAAACTGCCAGCCTCAAAGAAATTCATGTTCCCACTCAAGATTATGGCAAAAAGGATCATCAATGTGCTGAAGAAATGGGCCAAAGAGATTTCATTCCCATCAGAGTCCAGCAGCTTGAGTTTAATGACCTTCTTCTCAGACGATGACGGAAGCATTGATGAAATCATCAATGTTAAGTCCATTCTGCAGGAACAGGCAGAGGACTTTTTACAGGCTGGCATGGAGCTTACCCCAGAGGAGATGGAGGTAATTCAGAAGAGTCTAGACGACAATCTTCAGGAGGTATCATGCAGGATAACTGAGGTTATTGAGACTGACAGTCAGTTGAGGCAAGCCAAGTCAGAGTCCATGATCAAAAAAATGACAAGACAAGTCAAAACCTTTTTTGTGAGGAAATTTGCTAAAGGGGCAATCCTGAAATTGTTTCTTAAACTAAGGAACAAGTTTGGAAACAAGTATGCAAGAAAGAACAGGAAGACATTTATGAAGAATTTTGTTGGTGGCGTTGACAGCTTTGTGAATGACCTCATCGAGGACACGACCACCAGAAAGGGTAGAGATGTAATGTGTCTGTACAGAAAAATGGCCAGAAACATCACTGGTGGAAAGTACCATCTCACACAGCAGCGCCTTGTAGAATTCATCTTTGATCAACTCACCTCGGACAAGAAGCAGAAACTGTATCACATGGGTCTGATCCGCTTAGAGGTGAACAAGTTGATGAAAATGATGTGGAATTGGCTCAACAAGCAGATACAGGAGCACAGAAAGAAGACAGGTTATGCTGCTGTTGCAGTAGCAAAGGTCCAGGAGGCTTTGGATACGTTCTCACACTCTCATGAGTGTGTGCCAGGCTCAGACCAGCAGGACAAGCTAATGTGGAAGAAAACCATATGTCAGGTTTTGATTACTGGCTTAGTTGGGCAGCTTGTCAAAGGTGGCCAGATTACCATTGCCTACGACAAGGCCATCACAACTTTGACAGACCAACTGTGGGCAGAGATGAAGGGATCTGAGATAGTCTGTGACCTTAGCAAAGCACATAAAGAGAAAATCTTAGACAAAGTCTACAAACAGCTTTGGAAGGACTTTGGCAAGGGGCTCCTGTGGTGGAAAATGGTGCAGAAGAACCAGTTCACCATCAGCCACACAGTCGGTTGCTTGAAGATACACCTGGCCAAACCAAAGGAGACCAGCAAGGTTAAGGCTTTCTTCAACTGGATTTCTGAGAAATTTTAGTAGGAGAGTATGGGGGTTGAGTTTTCTTTGAATGGTTCAACTTTACCACAGGCCAACAACCAAAAAAAGACCTTTAAACTCTGACAAAACCCAAATAAGACCAACAAGATTTGGGCTGTAACATCAGTAAGAGTGTATCTTACGGGGGGGTTCTTCGAGTACTTCGATTTTCCCACCAGTAGCAATGCTACCAAAAAAAAAAAAAAGTCCTATTATGGAAGGACAGATCTAAGGATGCAGTTTTCCCTGGCACGGTTGTGGGTGTTTCCAATCAATCAGTCAAGAATTTGATTTACAAGCAGATCAGTTACCCCCTCACAACAACATGGATAATATACTTATCTTGCCAAGTTTAATGAAAACTAAAAGACAAAAAAGTCTAATCTTACATGAAAAGGAACGGAGACGCAATAATATGTTCTGCTCCTGTTTTACAATAATTAACAAAGTACATTATAACACATCCTCACTTACACTTATTAGAAAATTAGTTTAGATTAACACTTAACAGAAAAAGATTACAAAAAAAATAACCCTACACCACAATAGAAAACAGAACAAAACATCTGGTGTTTATATTTCATCATATCTAATTAATATGATGGTTTTTAGTTCATATTATGTTGTCATTTTGATTACTAAACAATTTATGTTTGCCATGTCTTTGGATGTCTTTTCTAACATACAAAAATTAAAAACAAAACAAGCATAATTGTTTTAAATGACCATTTTTTTTAGATTTAGATATCTTTTGCCTCTGTTAACACTGATAGAATAACAATTATCTTTCTTTTTTAAAATTCCATTTAAAGATTATTAAAAGGTTTGAGCTAAATCCATGTTTTTGTTTCACCAGATAGAACATTAAAATATTCCAGAAGAAAGTGTTACATAGTAAGACAAATGTATGATCTTCAAAACTTATAAATCTTTTGAAACTGATTATATGATACATAAATACATTTTAAATGCTTAAGATGGTACAAATGCCTAAAGTACTTTAGTAGGCTACATAGGTTCATTCAACATTTATTCTGAATTTATCTGAAGAGCGGTTTTCCCCACTGTTTGGAAGTTATATTATCTGCCACCCATTCTCACTCCTTTAATGCACCACACAACAACAGCAAGAAACATAAGATGCACTTCATTATTTTCAATAAACGTTGAAATCTCATGTACTTGTTTATCAAGAACCTTATTTGATGCACCTACCTGAAACCATTATTTTAAATCCCATGAAGTTTTGGGCGTGAGAACCAGAAAGTGCAAAATGCTATCCCACTTAGGCAATATATATACATATATATGTATATATATATATATATATATATATATATATGTATATATATATATATATATATATATATATATATATATATATATATATGTATATATATATATATATATATATATATATATATATATATATATATATATATACATATACACACATATATAAATATATATATATAAAGGGTGATATCAGCTAAATTGGGCCACTTTTTGGTAAATACTTTCAGGTACTTACAAAATACAACTTATTCTACTAAAATGTGGTTTTATAGCTAATAATGGTTGTTTTCTTCACATATTGTGTAGGAATTGTGCAGTAAATATATTTTTTTAGGCCCTACAGGTCTTGATAGGTCAGCTGAGCCAACTTTTTTACACAAGCAGAGTTCAGGTAAGTTGGGCCAGTCCAGCTGCAAAGGGATAGTCATTAATTTTTTATTGTAAAACAACTGTCAATATGGCAACATACTTTGTTAATTACATAGTAAATGATGAATGATTAAATGAACACCAACTGATTTGCTCATCAGGCCACATATAGGCCCCATTCCCTCCAAACATGTGCATGTGTGCGTTTGTTGCTGATAAAAAGGGTGGCCCATTTTAGCTGAACCTGGGGGCCCAACTTACCTGAATAGGTTAAGCGAAAATGGGCCACTAACAAAAGCATCAATATTCCAAAAAAATATGTCCAAATACCACACTTTAAGCATTATTTCTAATAGGTGTCATCAAGACAGATATTATGCATCAAACATTTTATATATACACATTTTTTAAATTGAGTTATCATCCTTATCATTTTTATCAGAAATCCCTATGCCAGTCAACTCACCATGCAGTTTTTTGGTGCAGTGTGGATTTGAATCTTAGATCCTCCCACAATAACAACTACAGACCAAACAAATCATATATATATATATATATATATATATATATATATATATATATATTATATATATATATATATATATTGGCTCTTAAAATCAGAGGGGCTGGGACATCTAAAGCTTAAATGGCCCAATTTACCTGATGTCACCCTACACATAAGTATATAAAGACAAAAAGAAAACAAAAGAACTACAGAGCATAAGAACCTCACAGGACAATCAGATCATTGGAAATTAAGTGTTAAAGATGCACTAAATCTCTATTGATTGGGAATAGGTTGTGAAGGAATCTCTTGGAAGTTAGACATGATTCTATAGGTGCTTGGATTTAATGCATACCAGATTTATTGCCACACTATTTTATTTTAATCTGATAGCAGATAGCACAATAACAATTATTTAAATTGAAACAAAAGTGGTATATACCAGCCAGGGCTAATAATACATAAACTAAGTGTAGAAAGAAACCAAACTAAGTTAAGTAAAATTCAGATTCAATAAACTGTGGAGCAAGGCCTCATGGGAACCACAATGGACGAAATGAAAGCAATAGGCTTACGACAGACACCTGTAACACTGATAATTACCCAGCATCCTGAACAAAAGAAATACATTTAAAAATGTATGACAAAATGGCAAGATAGAACTACAGAGGACAGGGAGCGGGTGTGACGTAGTGATGTATTTACGTCTACTGGAAGAAAAATTCCAGTTCAGTGTCTTTGTCAGGGAAACCTTGTACAACTTGGACGTTACAGCGTCAAAAAGGTCCACATTTTAATGCTTACATCTATTCACACTTTGATTACTTCCAAATCTTCCAAGGCTCTGTTTAAATAAATTGTCTCATGCGGAGCCCCATGTTTGCTTCAGGATCAGCCTTTCTTTGGAATTCATTTGGAATTAGGTGTTTACGTTGTCATTTTAAATCTTTTTATAGAGGATTTAAGTTTTATTTGGAATTAAAGAGAAATTAAAGTTCTCATGTAAACGCATTTTTTTCTCACAGCAGAGTCCACTCTGCTGTGGAAACAGTTGGCTGACTAGACTTACCTAGCAACAGTTGCTATGGGAAAGGGTTCTTGGACTCTGATTGGCTGGTCAGTTGCCCAATCAAGATCAAGAGATTTCCTTTGATGTTTTGAGCCAAAGTCCAAGTCACCCTTGAGATTTGAATGCTGATGCTGATGAGTGCATAAATACAGGCTGTGTGGCCAAGGTGAGTCATTTCTATGGAAAGCATGATTATGAGGAGTTCAAGTTCAGATCAGATGTTACCATCATTGGCCAAGGAGACCCTTCTTCAAACCATAAATAATAGCCTCAAAAACAGCGTCAAAAAGGTCCACATTTTAATGCTTACGTCTATTCACACTTTGATTACTTCCAAATCTTCCAAGGCCCTGTTTGAAGAAATTGTCTCGGCTTGCGTGGAGCCCCATGTTTGCTTCAGGATCAGCCTTCCTTTGGAATTCATTTGGAAGTAGGTGTTTACGTTGTCATTTTAAATCTTTTTAACCCTCTTGGATCCCCAGGACCCAACAGGGTCCTTTTTGCAACTTTTAAATTTTCAAAAGTCAATATTTTTATCTGTGTTAATGCTATTGATCTGAGATTTTCCAAAGATTAGTGGTATAGACCAAAGTTAAAAATTCCAACCTCACTTCTCATCACACCCCCACAGTTTCAAAGTTACACGTACACTGCACACTTAGCTCCCTTGGCCCAAGAGGGTCCCCATTGACGGCCATTCAAACTACTCTTTTTGGATATACTCTTGTTTAGTCATCCCATGATGTAATACCTGTGACTACCTTTTCAATCTAAGCCTCTGGGTTGAAAATTTAATTTTTTGACAATTTTCATAAAATTACATATTTAACCCTTAGATGGCCGCAGAGCCAATATAGGGGTCTAAATGGAGCCCCATCCATTACATTATGTTCTATTATTGCATAGAAATAAAATTGATTATCTCAATAAAAATAGTCTGGATGAGTTGGTAGTAAGGTGAAGGTGTGCTGTGTATGTGCTTGAGCAAAAATCTTGTGCGCATGTGTGAGTACTTGTGTTTTAAGTTCTCACCTTCACATTGCAACAGAAATTACACATTTTGATTCGTCCACACACAAACATACAAAACTGTCCTGAGACAAACCCATAACAAAACATCTTGTGGTTGTCAAAAAGATCAAAGATCTGTTTGATCTGTAAATCTATAACAAAAAAATTAGTTTTACTGGCTGGTCATTTTTTTTAGCAGCAGTATATGATAAAGAAAATGAAATGAAGGCATAGTACAGAGGAGGCGCTCCCAGCTGTTCTGAGGCCTGCTACAGATGAAGAGGACTTCAGCAGTGAAGAAGAGGAGCTGGAAGAGGAGGAAAGCTCAACTTCTGAACCAGAAGAAGAGTCCTTTCTAGAGAAGATTCCCAGTATGGATGAAATCTAAAATGAGGGCAAGGAGGAGGAGGATGTTACTGTCAGCTGGAGGTCTAGAAATGGAGCAGTAATTCGGGCCCCAACTTGTCAGGAGAGTTCACAGTATGTGCCTCCTTCAAATCTAACCTCTGGGATAACATGTTTTGTTGCAACCAGAATCAGCAACTTTCAAACAAAGTTGGGTCTACTCTCCACAGATCAATCAGTGTCAATCAATCAATCTTCCTTGAAGAACCAGAAAAAGTCTTATGGCTCCTGCAATTGCTTTGAGAAAATGCCTACACAGACCGCTGGTGCAAGTTCAGTGGTTAGGCAAGCCCAGGCTAATATTTAGACTAAGGCTCAGGCCAAGGCCCCTTAGTAATGTAAAACCTGAGTGAGTCGATGTCTGAATGCAGCAGTGAATTGCCTGGATTATTCACTGGAGCAAGCGGGGGACGAAACTGGAAAAGGAAGACTTGACAGGATGAAATAAAAACACCCACTGTAGAGTGAGAAGTTGATCTGACTGTAAGTGGAGAAAACTATACTCAAATATGCATCTGGACATTTGTAAGTGTTGTTTTCATTGCACATCATCAAAGTTCTGTGGTACATGTGGTCTAAAACGATCATCATTGGGTCTCTTGTGCATCCAAAGAGCATTCTTGCGCAGCTGTTGATTGTGTGAAGCTAAAACTCTGCAGCTTTTTTCTGTGGTGTAAACTGCTTCATATCCACTTCTGTGTGCTACAATGATCCTCTCAACTCTTCCCTCAGTGCTGTTCATGTACTTTTTAACATGTATCACTGTAGTAAAAACACAAAGCTGGGCTTTGCCTTGGTGCTGTATAACAACTGCTGATGTGTATTTTTGACGTGGTGATGGACAGCAACCTTCTCCCCATCCAGCATGGCATTCTCCCTGGTGAGAAAACCAAGTGTGAACTGCCCCAACATTATCCTCATAATATCAGGGTTAGACATGTGAAAAAGGCTTCAGATTCAGGTCCAGACCTAGGCTCAGGTTCAGGCTAGCCTAGGCTCAGGTTCAGGCTGTACAGGAGCAGGCAGGATGGAGAACACAGGAGGGAGGAAGTTCAGAAAAGACAACCTCATGCCTCTGCAAAGAGCCAAAATGATGGAGAAGACAGTGCAGCATGTGCAACAATACTATTTCCAGCTGCACCTCATCTTTTGTGCACCTTATATTCACAGACACACATAAACAAACACATACAGACACACATCTGACACAAATACACACTCATTTAAATGTAAGTAAAAACACTGATTTATTTGTGAAATATCCACTTTTTAAGATTTTTTTAAAAATGTTTTCGTTGAGATAAAGTTTAAAAACAGTTTTGTAGCTAGTTAACAGGTTTAAGCTGTAAAAAATAATAATTTTTATGATTTTTATAACACTTTTCAGTGAGAACCCTCGAGGGTCCTTAGGGGAGTAAGTGTGAGTTTTTTTAAAATAAACCTTGATATCTCCAAAAATAATAATGCATCAATATGATTGGTCTTATAAATTATCAACATACATAAGGCTCTAACAACTTCAAACCAAGCAATCCACTTTGCACTTCCTAATTTTATTTTGTGTCTTTGTTGGTATGATAGCATCTGCTACTATGACACAAAATGTCATAAAAATTAGAGAAAATGTTAAAGTTTAAAAACAACCTTCATAGTTTTGTGTAGGGCTGAAGCTAGTTAATAGGTTTAAGCTTTGAATGTGGAAAAAATAATAATTTTTATGATTTTTATAACACTTTGATGTGGGGACCCTCGAGGGTCCTTAGGGGGTTAAGTGTGATTTTTTTTTAATAAACCTTAATATTTCCAAAAATAATAATGTATCAATATGATTGGTCTTATAAATTATCAACATACATAAGGCTCTAACAACTTCAAACTAAGCAACCCACTTTGCACTTCCTAATTTTATTTTGTGTTGTTGTTAGTATGATAGCATCTATGGAGTAGTGAGAGTGCCAAATTACAAAAATAAATCTATAAAAGAATAAATAAATAAATCAATTAATAAATAAATTATATAAGAATCTTGTTTGTGAATAAATAAATAAATTTTAAGAATCTATAAATGTTGAATTAATAAATAAATTATGACTCTATGAATAAAATGAATTAATAAAAAATATATTCTATGAATAAATAAAAATGTTAATTAAATTATTTAAGAATCTAAAAAAGAATAAATAAAAAATGAATACATTTTCAATCCATCAAAGAAAAGCTGAGAAATATGACATTTTAAATATAAAAGTGTTTTAATAAATAAATAAATGCAACACATAATAAAGTAGCTATATAAAGTGATATTAATCAGAATAAACCCAAAAGAAAAGGCTAATGTATAAATTGACAAATAAATAAAAGCATTTAAATGCATTTAATGTCACTTAAAGCATGAAATATATGAGAAAAATATCAGATGACTACAGGCACAGGAGAAATTTGAGAAGAAACATGAAATGTCAGAAGAACTATTAGAGAACAACTAAATGACATGTACTAGAGGAAGAAGTGTTCTAACATGTAAAAACATCGATGAGTTAGTCCCTGATGCTGTGGACCTGCTCAAGCTTTTTTCCAGTTTCACTCTTGTCATCTCTCTCTTGTGTCTCTCAGTCTCCCTCCTCTCTCTTGTCTGTCTTTCTTTCTGTGTCTGTGAATGTAAACAAAGCTAAGTGATTTTGTCCTTCTTATGGTTTCTTTGCGCCAAAACATTCTACTCGCATATTTTTCTATATTTTTGAAAATAGAAGAGAAAAATGTAGGGAAAAAACTGTACAGGAGAAAGAAACCTTGAGGAAGAAGGATGGCGGCTGAAAACTTGACAGCAGAACTTTTAAGCAAGAAACTACAGAACACAACAATTACGACGGAGAATATGTACTGTGGACTTGTAGAGGACGAATAGAAAGGGGTATTATGTGAGCTGACTGGACATCACAGCTTGTTTTTGTAAATCTTGAGTGTAACTAAAACAGACACAGAAAGAGCGAGAGACAGACAGAGAGAGAGAAGATAAAGAACACAGAGAGAGAGAGGGAGATAAAGATGTTACAGAGAGTGGAGGAGGGAGAGCTGGAGAAAAGCTACAGCAGGTCCACAGCATCATCATCCCACATGGCTCATCATGTCTGTTCAAAGTAAACATAGTAATTCTCAGAACACTTCCCATGCCCTCACTGCAAAACATGTACTTCTATATTAGGCTCAAAAAGTTCTTCTGACAAGTTTTCCGCCGCCATGTTTTTAGATTTTTCCTGTGCCTGTGAGCACACATTCCACTCATATTTCTGCTAAAGTGACATTAAATATTTAAATGCAAGTATAATACTTTTATTAGCCTTTTTCTTTTTAAGGGTTTATTCTTTGATTAATATCACTTTATATAGCTACTTTATTTATTTATTTATTCATTTATTCATTTATTTATTTATTAAGCACTTTTATATTTATTTTGTTTGATTTGTCTTTATATTTCTGCTTTTATTAGCCTTTTCTTTGATGGATTGTTATATAATGTATTCATTTTTTTATTTATTCTTTTTTAGATTCTTAAATGATTTATTTCTTAATTCATTTTTTTATTTATTCTTTTATAGATTCTTATATATTTTTATTAATTCATTTATTCTTTTATAGAGTCTTATATAATTTATTTATTAATTCATTTATTTATTTATTCTTTTATAGATTCTTATATAATTTATTTATTCTTTTATAGATTTATTTTTGTAATTTGGCACTCTCACTACTCCATAAGCATCTGCTACTATGACACAAAATGTCATAAAAATTAGAGAAAATGTTAAAGTTTAAAAACAACCTTCATAGTTTTGTGTAGGGCTGAAGCTAGTTAATAGGTTTAAGCTTTGAAAGTGGAAAAAATAATAATTTTTATGATTTTTATAACACTTTGTAGTGGGGACCCTCGAGGGTCCTTAGGGGGCTAAGTGTGATTTTTTAAAATAAACCTTAATATCTCCAAAAATAATAATGCATCAATATGATTGGCTTAATGAATTATCAACATACATAAGTGTCTAACATCTTCAAACTAAGCAATCCACTTTGCACTTCCTAATTTTATTTTGTGTTTTTGTTGTCATAATACCAGACGCTATTACGCCAAAAAATGCCATAAAAATTAGAGATATTTTTAAAGTCTAAAGACAAACTTCATATTTTTGTGTAGGGCTGAAGCTAGTTAACAGGTTTAGGCTTTGAAAGTGGAAAAAAATAATAATTTTTATGATTTTTATAGCACTTTTCAGTGGGGACCCTCGAGGGTCCTTAGGGGGCTAAGTGTGAGTCTTTCTGGAGGGATCCCAGAGGGTAGAGGATTGAAGTTTTATTTGGAATTAAAGAGAAATTAAAGTTCTCATGTAAAGGCAGCAATTTTTCTCACAGCAGAGTCCACTCTGCTGTGGAAACAGTTCGCTGACTAGACTTACCTAGCAACAGTTGCTATGGGACAGGGTTCTTGGACTCTGATTGGCTGGTCAGTTGCCCAATCAAGATCAAGAGATTTCCTTTGATGTTTTGAGCCAAAGTCCAAGTCACCCTTGAGATTTGAATGCTGATGCTGATGAGTGCATAAATACAGGCTGTGTGGCCAAGGTGAGTCATTTCTATGGAAAGCATGATTATGAGGAGGGACAAGCTGGAGCTCTCCGGCGTGGACCAACACCTCACAAACTGGATAACAGACTACCTCACAAACCGCCCACGGTACGTGAGGACCCAGAACAGAGTGTCGGAGACTGTCCTCTGCAGCGTAGGGGCCCCACAGGGAACGGTGCTGGCGCCGTTCCTCTTCACCCTCTACACTGCTGACTTCTCCCACCTGTCCCCCACCTGCCATCTACAGAAGTTCTCCGACGACTCTGCCATTGTCAACCTCATCACAAACGGGGGACGACAGGTCGTACAGAGTACTCATCCAGGACTTTGTGGACTGGTGCCAGTGGAACCACTTGCAGATTAACCCTGAAAAGACTGGTCGTCTGCTGGTCGTGGACTTGCGCAGGCGCCCCCACTCCCCCCCATCACCCGTGAACATCCAGGGAAGACACATCGAGATGGTGACATCCTACAGGTACCTGGGTGTTCACCTGAACCATAAACTGGACTGGACTGTAAACACTGCTGCACTTTACAAGAAGGGTCAGAGCAGACTCTATCTGCTGAGGAGGCTGAGGTCTTTTGGGGTGCAGGGGGCACTCCTGAGGACCTTCTAAGACTCTGTTGTGGCCTCTGCCATCTTTTATGGAGTGGTCTGCTGGGGCAGCAGCATCACAGCAGCTGACAGGAGGAGGCTGGACAAACTCATAAAGAAGGCCAGCTCGGTCCTGGGATGCCCTCTTGAGCCTGTGGAGGAGGTGGTGGAGAGGAGGACTACAGCCAAACTGTCCGCGAGAATGGACAGAGACCCTCACCCCCTCCATCACACACTCACTGCACTGAGGAGCTCTGTCAGTGACAGGATGCTCCACCTGAAGTGTGTGACAGAGAGGTATCGCAGGTCCTTCCTGCGGCTGTTAGACTCTACAACAAAAACCTCTCCAGTGTGCAATAATCTGGATAAATAAACTGGATCTAGTTTCTTCAAATTCTCTGTTTGTCCTCTATGACATTATAGTGCACTATATAATATTGTTTAGTGTATTACTGAATATACACTGACTTTCTTATATATTGTAAATACTGTAAATATTGCGGAAAGGCGAATGCTCTTTTATTATTTTTATTTTCAATCCACTTATTCTCATTCCGATCTGTTTATATATGGTTAATATTGCTGGAAGGCTCATGCTATTTCATTTATTTCATTTTCATTTCACTTATTCTCATTCAGATTTTTTATATATTGTTAATATGGTTAATATTCCTGAAAGACTCATGCTCTGTCATTTATTTTCATTGAATTGTATTTATGCTATTGTCTACTTTATTCTAATTACCTATAGTTTCATTTGTAAAACTTTCTAATGTTTCTCTTGCATCCTGCTGCTGCTGTAAAGCTGAAATTTCCCCCTGTGGGACTTATAAAGGTATATCTTATCTTATCTTATCTTATCTTATCTTATCTTATCTTATCTTATCTTATCTTATCTTATCTTATCTTATCTTATCTTATCTTATCTTATCTTATCTTATCTTATCTTATCAAGTTCAGATCAGATGTTACCATCATTGGCCAAGGAGACCCTTCTTCAAACCATAAATAATAGCCTCAAAAAGCTCACAAATGAGCACTGGGCCAACCTCAGTATGGGGACTCAGGACCCCAGGGTCAGAGACATTGTTACTAGCATGTGTGTTGATATTGTGGATGTTTTATCAAAACACATTTACAAGATGCTGAAACTCAAACAGCAGAGCCATGAAAAGTAACATCAGTAAGAGTGTATCTTGCGGGGGGGGTTTCTTCGAGTACTTCGATTTTCCCACCAGTAGCAATGCTAACAAAAAAAAAAAAAAAATGCTATTATGGAAGGACAGATCTAAGGATGCAGTTTTCCCTGGCACGGTTGTGGTTGTTTCCAATCAATCAGTCATGAATTTGATATACAAGCAGATCAGTTTCCCCCCTCACAACAACATGGATAATATACTTATCTTGCCAAGTTTAATGAAAACTAAAAGACAAAAAAGTCTAATCTTACATGAAAAGGAACAGAGACGCAATAATATGTTCTGCTCCTGTTTTACAATAATTAACAAAGTACATTATAACACATCCTCACTTACACTTATTAGAAAATTAGTATAGATTAACACTTAACAGAAAAAGATTACAAAAAAAATAACCCTACACCACAATAGAAAACAGAACAAAACATCTGGTGTTTATATTTCATCATGGATCTAATTAATATGATGGTTTTAGTTCATATTATGTTGTCATTTTGATTACTAAACAATTTATGTTTGCCATGTCTTTGGATGTCTTTTCTAATATACAAAAATTAAAAACAAAACAAGCATAATTGTTTTAAATGACCATTTTTTTTAGATTTAGGTATCTTTTGCCTCTGTTAACACTGATAGAATAACAATTATCTTTTTTAAAATTCCATTTAAAGATTATTAAAAGGTTTGAGCTAAATCCATGTTTTTGTTTCACCAGATAGAACATTAAAATATTCTAGAAGAAAGTGTTATACAGTAAGACAAATGTATGATCTTCAAAACTTATAAATCTTTTGAAACTGATTATATGATATAGAAAACAGAAATAAAGATGGCTGCCACTAATCTTCCTGTGGTAGAATCTCCTTGCAAGATCTGTTTAAAATCACCAAATACTGGTGCCATCCATGTGCTTTGAAAGCATTGTTGGTGGTAAAGTGTTTTTTTGGTTCATTTTTTGAGGACATTTGATTAGTTTGGTGTTTTTGACCGTGGATTTTGAAAGGGGCCTGAGAGCACATGGTGATTTTGGAGCATATCCTTTTGGAAAAAAAAGGTTGAAAACATGGCAACAACAACTAAAAAGTTGGCAGAAGAGCTGGAGGAGATTAGAAAAACACTAAATTTCATGTCTGAGGAGATCAGCAAAGTGGTCAAGCAGCAAGCCAGTCTGATGGGCCTAGTGGATGAAGTCCGTGAGCTGAAGGCCACAATCAAACTGAAAGACCAGAAGATCCATCTGCTTGAAGAAAGGATTGATGATTTGGAGCAGTACTCCAGGGGAAATGACCTGATCATCACTGGGCTGGATACCAGACATCGTACCTATGCCAGAGCTGCAGCCAGCGACCAGCAAGGTGAGGACGCACCACCTGAAGAACTGCTCACACTGGAGACACAAGTTGTTAAATTTTTGAGCAGTAAGAACATTGAACTGGACAATGAGAATATCTCAGCCTGCCACAGCCTTCCACAGAAAGATAAAATGCCAAACCAACTATTGTTGTTCAGCTTACCAACAGAAAATATAAGATTAATTTACTCGACAGGCACTAAAGGGCACAGGGGTGTACATAAATGAACATCTGACAAAGAAAAATGCTGAAATAGCTAGATACAGTCGCATACTCAGAAAACAAAATAAAATTCAAGCAACACGGACAAGAAATGGGAAAATATTTATCAAGTTAAATGGACCACCAGAGCAGGCAAAGGTGTTTGCAGTGAGAAATATAAGAGACCTGGAACAATACAAGTAACAATGGATGTAGCTTGGTTAGCAAATGGCGCACTCAATGAGGATTAGAAAATGTTTATCTGTTTTATTGGAACAAAGTAGCAAGATGAAGAGCTGGTGCCATGTTTGCTGTATAAAAATAGAATTTTTCGGTATCACTTTGAGTTATATTCTTTGCTTTATGATGGCAAGAGAACAGTTTGTATTATACACGTATACTGTAAAATCTTGTTACTTTTGATTTGCTGTTTTGTTTATATTTACTTTTTATCAGTTAGGATATGACAGATAACATGTCTTCTCCCTTGGGACAGGAGTATGAGGATTTTTATGAGAATGAAAATAATTTAGCTGAGCCCTGTTTCAATAGAATATATGAAGAGTCACACATAAGTTTCTTGAAGTCAGCTGAACATAAATCATTTAGCTTTGAGAAGGACATTGATCCAGATGTAAATTTTTACAAAGATTGGAATTCTGCGTCCAAATACTACACAGAAAATCAGTTTAATGAACTCAGTCTGAATGGATTTTCAATCATACACTTCAATAGTCGAAGCCTCTATGCAAATTTTGATCACATCAAAGAAAATCTGCAATCATTAAAACATAGTTTTCAAGTCACTGCCATCAGTGAAACCTGGCTGACAAATGAAAAGGGCTCCAATTCTATCCTAGAGGGATACAATCTTTTTAGTGTAAACCGCAAAAATAAAAAGGGTGGTGGAGTGGCTGTCTTTGTACAGAAAGATTTTCAGTGTAGAGTGGTTGACAGCACAGTTGTGGATGATATCATGGAGAGTCTGACAATTGAAATTCATTCTACTAATCTGAAAAGTATTATTGTGAGTTGTATATATAGGACACCTGGCTCTTGCATCGATTCCTTTGTTAGTTCCATGGTTGACATTCTAGGTAAGGTATGTGATAAGAAACAAGTTTTTGTTTGTGGTGATTTCAATATTGATTTAATGAAATGGAATGAACATAAAATGACATCAGAATTTTGTAACACAATGTTCAGTTTAGGTATCTGGCCCCTAATTGATAAACCGAGTCAAATAACCAAAGACAGTGCAACACTCATAGACAATATTTTTACGAATACTCATCACCAAGTAACATGTGGTTTGCTCATAAGTGATGTCAGTGATCACCTTCCTGTTTTTGTAGTAACGCATAGTTTAATTTCTAAATGTTCGGTTGATAAAAATTGACATCCTTGCAAATTAAAGAGATTGAAAACATTAGAAAGAACAGAAGCCTTCAAAATGGATCTTAAGAATTCTAACTGGGATGAGGTTTATGTTGAAGATCCAGATCTAGCATATGATGCTTTTCTGTCTACATTTTTAAAATTATATAATAAGCATTGTCCTATAAAAATGTGCAGGGTGAAAGATCAATATGAAAGTAAACCATGGATTACAAAGGGTCTGCAAAAGGCATGTAATAAGAAAAATCAACTGTACAAAAAGTTTTTACTGCAGAGAACTAGTGAAAGTGAGGAAAAATATAAGTGCTAGAAGAACAAACTAACCACCATTATGAGGATTCAAAAAAAGGAATACTATAGCAAAATACTGGAGGATAGTAAAAATTACATACAAAAAACTTGGAAGGTAATCAATCATATTATACATAATAAAAGTAAAAATTCAGAACTTCCAGACTTTTTTATAAATAAAGTCAAAAATAAAGTGGATGATTTAAAAATATTGTTGACGAGTTCAATGATTACTTTGTTGATGTTGGAGCTTCTTTGGCAAAACAGATTACTGTATCTGATGAAAATAAATATATGTTTAATAATTTGATTAACACTAATGTTAGTTCTATGTTTTTAAGTGGGATACACGAAACTGATGTTATTGAAATTGTAAGAAAATTAAAAGATAAGCGATCACTCGACATAAACTCCATTGATACAGTGACTATTAAAGAAGTTATTGATTATATTGTCAGACCCCTGACTGATGTTTGTAATCTGACTTTTCAAAAAGGAATCTTTCCTAACAACATGAAGTTAGCAAAGGTGATCCCAATTTATAAAAATGGAGATAAACACTGTATGGAAAATTACAGACCAATATCACTTCTGCCGCAGTTTTCTAAAATTCTAGAGAAATTGTTTGTAAAGCAATTAAAATTGTTCATACATTAAAATAAATTATTAAGTGAAAATCAATATGGATTCAGAGAAAGCAGAACTACTGCTTTGGCAGTAATGCAAATGGTAGAAGAAGTAGCGAATGCAAATGAAAATGGTGAGTGTTCTATTGGTCTGTATATTGATCTGCAAAAGGCTTTTGACACCATAGATCACAGACAGTTACTGAAGAAATTAGAGATGCATGGAATACGAGGGGTTGCTTATTCTTGGTTGGAAAGTTATTTATGTAATAGACACCAGTGTGTACAAATCAATGATACTATGTCAGCACTTAGAAAGATCACATGTGGTGTGCCACAAGGATCAGTGATTGGTCCAATGCTGTTCATTCTTTACATCAATGACATCTGCAATGGAACAGATTTTTTTAGATATGTAATATTTGCAGATGATACCAATTTGTTTTGCTCCGGTAAGAATCTGAAGGAGATTTTGTGCTGTGTAGAAATGGAGCTGGAAAATCTCAAGACTTGGTTTGATGTCAATAAATTATCTTTGAATATTAAGAAAAGAAAATTTATGGTTTTTGGTAATCAAAATGATCGTGATTGTAATGTTAAATTAAAAATCTGCAATGTTGACATTGAAAGAGTTTCTGAGACCAAATTCCTTGGAGTTGTCATTGATGAAAAGCTAACATGGAAACAACACATTGAATACATAAAAGGGAAAATCTCAAAATCACTTGCAATCCTGTATAAATCCAGAAATATATTGAATTCCAAGGCCTTACATTTGATTTACTACTCATTGATTGATCCCTATATATCTTACTGTGTGGAATTGTGGGGATCCACCTTTAAAACCACCATAAATTCAATAATAAAACTGCAGAAACAAGCTATACGTATTATCAATAGAGCTGACTATTATGCACATACAGAGCCACTTTTTCTTAATTCTCATGTTATGAAATTTTCTGATCTGTTTTATTATAAAATAATGCAAATTATGTTCAAAGCAAAATCAAAAATGCTCCCTGACTCAATACAGAGGTTTTTTGTAATTCAAGACAGTCCATATGATCTCAGAGGCATTTGCAAATTTACTGTACAAAAAGCTAAAAAAGGTATGAAAAGGAGATGTGTCTCCATTATTGGAGTTAAATTCTGGAATGATGCCAGAATTAATTTAAAAACTTGTCATTCTTTCTTTGTTTTTAAGAAAATGGTTTGTAAAACTATTTTTGAAGCTAATAAGAGCGATTAAGTATCTGTGTTGTTGCTTTTTTGCTTTTTTTGGAGGATGGAAGCCTAAAAAGAGTTGACAATATAGGATAGGCCTTTATAAGCAATTTGCTTCTGCCGATGCCTTTTCAGTCATTATTTAACACATGAATCTTAGTTTTGTCATTTTGTGTCAAATGTCAACATTGTGTACAATTTTGGTGTTGTCATGACTGAATAAACTGAAAACTGAATACATAAATACATTTTAAATGCTTCAGATGGTACAAATGCCTAAAGTACTTTAGTAGGCTACATAGGTTCATTCAACATTTATTCTGATTTTATCTGAAGAGCGGTTTTCCCCACTGTTTGGAAGTTATATTATCTGCCACCCATTCTCACTCCTTTAATGCACCACACAACAACAGCAAGAAACATAAGATGCACTTCATTATTTTCAATAAACGTTGAAATCTCATGTACTTGTTTATCAAGAACCTTATTTGATGCGTCTACCTGAAACCATTATTTTAAATCCCATGAAGTTTTGGGCGTGAGAACCAGGAAGTGCAAAATGCTATCCCACTTTGGCAATTTTGGACTCATTCAACCGTCTCAAAAATGTTAAGTAGCCTACATCTTAGAAAAAAAAAAAAAAAAAAAAAAAAAAAAAAAATTATATATATATATATATATATATATATATATATATATATAAATATACATCAAATCAATCAGATCATTGGAAATTAAGTGTTAAAGATGCACTAAATTTCTATTGATTGGGAATAGGTTGTGAAGGAATCTCTTGGAAGTTAGACATGATTCTATAGGAGCTTGGATTTAATGCATACCAGATTTATTGCCACACTTTTTTATTTTAATCTGATAGCAGATAGCACAATAACAATTATTTAAATTGAAACAAAAATGGTATATACCAGCCAGGGCTAATAATACATAAACTAAGTGTAGAAAGAAACCAAACTAAGTTAAGTAAAATTCAGATTCAATAAACTGTGGAGCAAGGCCTCATGGGGACCACAATGGACAAAATGAAAGCAACAGGCTTTACGACAGACACCTGTAACACTGATAATTACCCAGCATCCTGAACAAAAGAAATACATTTAAAATGTATGAAAAAATGGCAAGATAGAACTACAGAGGACAGGGAGCGGGTGTGGACGTAGTGATGTATTTACGTCTACCGGAAGAAAAATTCCAGTTCAGTGTCTTTGTCAGGAAACCTTGTACAACTTGGACGTTACAGCGTCAAAAGGTCCACATTTTAATGCTTACGTCTATTCACACTTTGATTACTTCCAAATCTTCCAAGGCTCTGTTTAAATAAATTGTCTGGGCTTGCGTGGAGCCCCATGTTTGCTTCAGGATCAGCCTTCCTTTGGAATTCATTTGGAATTAGGTGTTTACGTTGTCATTTTAAATCTTTTTAAAGAGGATTTAAGTTTTATTTGGAATTAAAGAGAAATTAAAGTTCTCATGTAAACGCAGCAATTTTTTTCACAGCAGAGTCCACTCTGCTGTGGAAACAGTTGGCTGACTAGACTTACCTAGCAACAGTTGCTATGGGAAAGGGTTCTTGGACTCTGATTGGCTGGTCAGTTGCCCAATCAAGATCAAGAGATTTCCTTTGATGTTTTGAGCCAAAGTCCAAGTCACCCTTGAGATTTGAATGCTGATGCTGATGAGTGCATAAATACAGGCTGTGTGGCCAAGGTGAGTCATTTCTATGGAAAGCATGATTATGAGGAGTTCAAGTTCAGATCAGATGTTACCATCATTGGCCAAGGAGACCCTTCTTCAAACCATAAATAATAGCCTCAAAAAGCTCACAAAGGAGCACTGGGCCAACCTCAGTATGGGGACTCAGGACCCCACACTGAAAAAAGTGATTTTGACCCCTAGTAAATGTTTCTTATATTTATGAACCATATTTTAATAGAAATATTTATGTTATTTAACTCAACTTATAAAATATAAGTAATTTCAACCTTTATCGTGAAAAAACATGATAATCTTATTTTATTTATGTAGCTTAAAAAATCACCATCCGGTTTGGATTTTTAAGTTTGGGCATGCGCACGAACGTACCGCCTTTTGAGGATTTTGCATGCACGTCGGTTACTCACTCTGGAGTTTGGACACTCTGCAGGTGTATGCTGCTGTTGCTACAGACTCAACTTCAAATTGCTGGGGTAAGTCTTTAATAATTATTGGTTTATCGTGTAGATTTCACCACTGTGTCAGTCCTATTTGCTTTATTTAAATGATTATATACTCAAGTAGTTACAGCTATGGGCCTATCTAACTCGGTAGTTAAGCTAGCTATGTGAGGCTGTGTTAGCCTGTTAATGCTCCTGGTATTAGATTGTCCATGCGGCTAAACACGAGGCACTATGGCTCCAGGCAGAGTACCAGAAACGGTGAGTTAAGTTCAACTGGGGTGGGCTGGGGTGGCGGGACCGCCGAGGAGAAGGCAGAGGAAGGCTGTGGTCCACCCGTGTAGAGGGTGGGGGACCTGCACAGGCAGCAGGTGTGTGTGTGGCCGTCACCTCCTCCGTGTCCCTCTCTCAGCGGACAACGTCTGACTCACATGCTGCCCGGTCCGGCTCACCTCGTTTAGTATGTTTCTGCATTTATCGTCGGTTTACCACTGAGGTGGACTCTCGTTTTACATGATCAATGTTTTAAAAACAACGATGTCTGTATAGCTCCTGTTAATACTGGCATGCAGAAGTTTAATGCCATAGTGTATTGTGTTTAGTCAGACATGCCATGCAGCAGGGGACATGACATTTATTACAACGATTTAAAAGAGTAACTTTAGGCTTGTGAGCATCTCATTGCACTGTAAATATGTTCTCCAGAAATGATGAAACAGCTAAAATTCTAGCATATTTTGTACATGGGATTTTATTTACTGTATTTAATATCAATGATATTTAAAAAAATCATCATTATTAATATTAATAAGTTAAATATACATTTTTTGATTAATAATTTTGGCATTTTTGAATGCTGTGAAGTGATCTCTAACCATTTATAATAAGTATAGCACATAAAAAGTTATCTGGTAGTGAATAGATAACACAGCATCTCCTTTCTTTCCCAAACTCTTGTGCATTTCCACTATGATTTCACTGTGTGTATTACAGGAATCGTCATTACGTAAATAACTGAGCACAGTGTTCTTTGTCTTCTGCCACTTCTTTTATGTGCATCAGAGAAATGCTGCATTTCAGTGAATCACAACATATCCACTCGAGACGACTTTCATGGCACGGTTGGACAGTCTTCAGCATCAGCTGACATCAGTTTTTCAGAAAAAAGGATGTGTCACTGGCCAGAAACTAACTAAACATCTGCAGATCTTACAAGAGGTAAGTGTTCATTCATTGTAGTCTATATGTGTGCTTTATTGTGTTCTGTTTCAGTAAAGCCTGGATCATTAATGGAAGACACTTTCCAAAGTAATCTTTTACTTGGTTACATGTTCCAGCCCTGTTTTCTCTGGTGGTACAGTTAATGTTCACCACCGGCACTGAGCAAGATTTTTGACCATGCTTAGCACAAAATATTCATACATGTTATTGTAACCACACCACAATCATTTTGTAATAAATGAATAAGATTATTTATAGTATAACCGTGGGTAGAGAAGTTTAAATATTTTTGTGATTACTTTTGTGCCTGGAAATGTTTTTCAACAGTTAAATCTCTTCACACAGGCTACAAGTGATGTTCATTCCAAAGGGCAGCAGTCCTTAGAGCACTTGGCCTCTACCTTGGGGAGGATGATGGACATCTGATTCATGAGTATATGGTAAGTTTTATGTTCTGAATGTAACTCGTATTTAACCTTTGTGGGATGTTTTGTCCTTTCTGGCAGTTTTTTGTTCAACTTTTGGCCACAAATTGGTTTTGTTAATCACTGGAATGATTTTTGTAGGATGGTGTTATTCATGAAGAGCCTTTAAATTTAAAGTTTCTTTTTTTCAGAGGTCAAATGGTTAACTGGGGACAAATGTACAACCTTTTGATGTTACCAGAAAAAAAACTGCTATAAAAACATAACTTTGTTTGCCCAAATAACTCAGTCAACTTCAGTCCTAATCCAAAAAAAAACTCAATGTTTAATTATTGTTTATATTTTAACCCTTTAAATGCAAATTCAGTTACATAATATCAGTGTTTTTATGAAATTAGCTCATAAAAATTATTAATATTCTATAAAATAAACAGGGAATTTTAAAAGATCAGGCATACAAATACATCAGATTAGTGATAAAATTGTTTTTCATGCATTGTTATTTTTTTTCAGTGTCAGATTTATAATTTTAGCTTTTTCAGGTCACCAAAGGACGCATATGTCACAAAAGCTTCTAAAAAATAATGGATAACAAATTTAATTTCCTCTAACAGAGATCATTTGATCAACTTTAGCTTTAATCAAAAACATTATTTAACTGTTTTTATGAAAAACCACATCAAATCCCAGATCACAAATTTTAGATGGCTGGGAATTAAAAAAAAAAATATCATATAATTATTCATGATTCATGAGAAAAAAAAAATATATATGTTTTATGCCTTGTTATTTTTTCAGTGTCAAACAACAGCACAAAAATGTCAGTTGAGTCTCTTTAGACCCAATTCTTTTTAAATCCACCACAATTTCTGTTCATGCATTCTCTCTAATTTCAGGATTACATTTTGGAGAAAAGTAGGAAAAATGTCATTTTTACTGTTTACTATGAGACTGGACAAATTTCCTATTGTGTGTCTATGTCTAAAACAATGATCATTCATGATGCTAACAAAATATGAAAATAATGCAGCACTATTTTCCCCTTCCCCTGAATATGGACATATATCCTTTCATATTCCAACTATTATGTAACTACAATCATCACTCAGAGCCAGCTGTACGTAGAAGGAACAAACAATCTGAAGAAGTGATGAGAGCTCAGCACACAGGTTCAGTTTTCCTGTTGTAGGTCTCTGCATGATCCATGTGTGTGTGTGTGACTCTGAGGTGGAGAGTGACCTTTGACCTTACTGTAGGACTTGTATTGTCTGATAATGTGTCTTTGGCATACTTTCACACACATCCAACATGTACAGCTGGTTCTGAGTGATGATTGTAGTTACATAATAGTTGGAATATGAAAGGATATATGTCCATATTCAGGGAGAAAGGAGAAGAATTATTTTTTTTAAATATTTTTTTTTTAGCATGATGAAAAAAAATTTAAGATTATTTTGAAATGTAAAAAAAAAAAATCCTCAGCCCTCTAAAATTCAATATATGGAAAATAACTCATTTTATATATTTTTTTTTCATAAAGAGGGTGAAATCATGTAATCAAACTGGTGATTAAAGGTTTAAAACAAAAGAAATAATTAAATATTTGGTAGTTTTGATAAGGACTAAAGCTAATGATTTAAGCAAAATAGAAGCAAACATATGAATCTTTCATATTTTATAGCAGTTTTTGGGAGAGAACATTTTTGCCCTCTAGTGACCTCAAAGGATCTTAAATAATGAATCTGACAGTGCTAAAAATAAAAAAACATGCATGAAAATCAATTTTATCACTAATCTTAGGTATATTCAAGCTTGATACTAAAAGAAATCCCCAGCCCTCTAACATTTATTTTAATGCATATAACTCATGTTATATGAGTTTTTTTGTTATGAAAACAGTGACATTATTTAATTGAATTGGCATTTGAAAGGGTTAAAACAATATAAACAATTACATATTTGGTATCTGGGCTGAAGTTAATTTAATGATTTGTGCAAAAAACATACAAAAATATATTACTCTGTTGTATTTTTTCTAGCAGTTTTTGTGAGAGGACATTTCTGTCCTCTGGTGACCTCAAAGGAGCTTAAATTAAAGCAAACCCACAAGGGTTTAGATTCTGAAGGTGTTTGTCCTGTAGTTTTGGCTCCCTACTGGGTCTCTTCACTGTACAGCAGAGGTGTTGTGTTAAAAAGAATAATTTGCTGTTACTGTGCACCATTATAGAACCTTTGTAATGTCAGTTTAGTGAAATGTCTTTTTCCTGTTGCTTATAAGAGCCAGGCAAAGAGTCAAAGCACTAAAGAACACCTTGGAACACAGTGCCAGTAAAACACTTGATGCACAAGCAGACAGTACCTTTATGGAAATATGAAATTGTCTGTCATACAGATGTACAGTGTATGGTAAAAACAAATGTTTATTTGTGGCAAAGCATTCTGATGTTTGCCCTTTCTCCAATTAACTTAAAATATGCAGGACATGGAAGGAAATGCCATCCCGACAGACATGCAGAAGTGGGCCATGGGCATTTACGTCATCGGCAAGGAGAATGGAGAATCTGGACGTCATGATGACATCAGAATTTCTGTTGATGGATCGATCATCTTGGACAGCATTGGATCTGCAGCGCAGGCTTGTGCAGTGATGCTTGGGGTCATCTACGCATTAAACCTGGCCTACCCCAAGGAACTGAGACACTATTACGAGTTCATTCAAAAAGTACTCATGGGAAAGCTTTCCCCCAAAGTCCTTGGACTACAGAACTAAATCTGTGTTGGACTGTAGAAATTCTTCAGCCACAATTTTTTTTGTGTTTTTTAAATTATTTAATGAATGTTTAATGATTTAATTGATTTGAAAATGCACAAAAAAACACAATTTATTTAAGTAACTTTAAAATGGGATTAATAGAAAATTTGAGTAAAGTCAACTCAAAATAGTTGAGGAGGATTTATATAATAAAACTTATTTAGATTTACTTAAAGAAAATAAGTTCAGTCAACATAATAAAAATATCTGGCTTCAGATAAAGTATTACGTGCAACTTCTAAAATTAATAAAATTATGTTCATTCAACAAAACATTTTTTTCAGTGTAGAATATTTTAATGTTCTATCTGGTGAAACAAAAACATGGATTTAGCTCAAACCTTTTAATAATCTTTAAATGGAATTTTAAAAAAGAAAGATAATTGTTATTCTATCAGTGTTAACAGAGGCAAAAGTTACCTAAATCTAAAAAAAATGGTCATTTAAAACAATTATGCTTGTTTTGTTTTTAATTTTTGTATATTAGAAAAGACGTCCAAAGACATGGCAAACATAAATTGTTTAGTAATAAAAATGACAACATAATATGAACTAAAAACCATCATATTAATTAGATATGATGAAATATAAACACCAGATGTTTTGTTCTGTTTTCTATTGTGGTGTAGGGTTATTTTTTTTGTAATCTTTTTCTGTTAAGTGTTAATCTAAACTAATTTTCTAATAAGTGGAAGTGAGGATGTGTTATAATGTACTTTGTTAATTATTGTAAAACAGGAGCAGAACATATTATTGCGTCTCTGTTCCTTTTCATGTAAGATGAGACTTTTTTGTCTTTTAGTTTTCATTAAACTTGGCAAGATAAGTATATTATCCATGTTGTTGTGAGGGGGGAAACTGATCTGCCAAAGTCCTTCCAAAGCTGTTTGTAGACTTTGTCTAAGATTTTCTCTTTATGTGCTTTGCTAAGGTCACAGACTATCTCAGATCCCTTCATCTCTGCCCACAGTTGGTCTGTCAAAGTTGTGATGGCCTTGTCGTAGGCAATGGTAATCTGGCCACCTTTGACAAGCCGCCCAACTAAGCCAGTAATCAAAACCTGACATATGGTTTTCTTCCACATTAGCTTGTCCTGCTGGTCTGAGCCTGGCACACACTCATGAGAGTGTGAGAACGTATCCAAAGCCTCCTGGACCTTTGCTACTGCAACAGCAGCATAACCTGTCTTCTTTCTGTGCTCCTGTATCTGCTTGTTGAGCCAATTCCACATCATTTTCATCAACTTGTTCACCTCTAAGCGGATCAGACCCATGTGATACAGTTTCTGCTTCTTGTCCGAGGTGAGTTGATCAAAGATGAATTCTACAAGGCGCTGCTGTGTGAGATGGTACTTTCCACCAGTGATGTTTCTGGCCATTTTTCTGTACAGACACATTACATCTCTACCCTTTCTGGTGGTCGTGTCCTCGATGAGGTCATTCACAAAGCTGTCAACGCCACCAACAAAATTCTTCATAGATGTCTTCCTGTTCTTTCTGGCATACTTGTTTCCAAACTTGTTCCTTAGTTTAAGAAAGAATTTCAGGATTGCCCCTTTAGCAAATTTCTCACAAAAAAGGTTTTGACTTGTCTTGTCATTTTTTTGATCATGGACTCTGACTTGGCTTGCCTCCACTGACTGTCAGTCTCAATAACCTCAGTTATCCTGCATGATACCTCCTGAAGATCGTCGTCTAGACTCTTCTGAATGACCTCCATCTCCTCTGGGGTAAGCTCCATGCCAGCCTGTAAAAAGCCAATGTCCTCTGCCTGTTCCTGCAGAATGGACTTAACATTGATGATTTCATCAATGCTTCCGTCATCCTCTGAGAAGAAGGTCATTAAACTCAAGCTGCTGGACTCTGATGGGAATGAAATCTCTTTGGCCCATTTCTTCAGCACATTGATGATCCTTTTTGCCATAATCTTGAGTCGGAACATGAATTTCTTTGAGGCTGGCAGCTTGTGTGATTTACTCTTGTGCTACAAGTCCCGTCACCTCCTTTGTGTTCCTGCAGCTGATGTCCTGCTCAACCCCCATGACCTCTTTAAGGGCCTGAGCAATACAGTTGCCCAGGCAGTCCTGGATCTCTTTCTCTGTTATGCTCTCCTGAGAGCTACTGGACCCATGGGAGTCTTGTGACTTTTCATGGCTCTGCTGTTTGAGTTTCAGCATCTTGTAAATGTGTTTTGATAAAACATCCACAATATCAACACACATGCTAGTAACAATGTCTCTGACCCTGGGGTCCTGAGTCCCCATACTGAGGTTGGCCCAGTGCTCATTTGTGAGCTTTTGAGGCTATTATTTATGGTTTGAAGAAGGGTCTCCTTGGCCAATGATGGTAACATCTGATCTGAACTTGAACTCCTCATAATCATGCTTTCCATAGAAATGACTCACCTTGGCCACACAGCCTGTATTTATGCACTCATCAGCATCAGCATTCAAATCTCAAGGGTGACTTGGACTTTGGCTCAAAACATCAAAGGAAATCTCTTGATCTTGATTGGGCAACTGACCAGCCAATCAGAGTCCAAGAACCCTTTCCCATAGCAACTGTTGCTAGGTAAGTCTAGTCAGCCAACTGTTTCCACAGCAGAGTGGACTCTGCTGTGAGAAAAAATTGCTGCGTTTACATGAGAACTTTAATTTCTCTTTAATTCCAAAAAAAACTTAAATCCACTTTGTTAACACTTTACTTGACGCATACCTTTATAATGTATTATAAGTACATTTATAAAGCATTATAATGCCATTGTAGCGCTGTATAACTACAGTTATAAACACTCATAAATGATCATAATGCTTTATAACAATAATCATAACACACTGTACAGCATTTTATCATGGCTTCCAAGGTCAGGTATTATAATACATTATAACTGTTATCAACTCACTGACAATGCCCACAGACATAATGAATTATACATATATTCATGATATGCTTATAAATGTCTATATCTATCAATATAAACACCCATAAATCTGAATAAGTCTTTATAAAAATGTGCTTAACACATTATAGAGCATTTTATAATGGCTTATAAGATCAAGTACTTGGCTTTTGACCAGCTTGTATTGTGTTACATTAGCTATCCCTGAACAGTTTCCTCACTTTACTTGAAGCACCCAATGAGCATTTAAAGTCTATTATATTATAGCATTTAGAGTCTATCTATCTATTATAAAGGTTTATAGTACTTGATCTTATAACCAATTATAAAATGTTTTAAAAGGTATGCGTCAAGTAAAGTGTTACCCATATATTAATTGATAGGTTATGGCCATAAAAAATGTAATAAATTAAATGTTTATGGCTGTAGTGACACCAAATTCAGCCCGATGATCACACATCCATTGGGCTGAGTTTGGTGTCACTGTAGCCAGAAACAGTTCAGGTATACAGTTCTTAAAGTCATAACCTATATATTAATATATACTAATATAAAAAAAATCATATAAAATACAGGGAAACTTTCTTTCAAGTAAGAGCTGTAGTATAAGGCAGGGGGAACTTTATCTCATAATTTTTCAACTTTATTCTGGAAAATTTATGAGCTTATTCTCGTAACTTTACGACTTTATTCTTGTAATTTAAGGGATTATTCTTGTAACTTTACGACTTTATTCTCGTAATTTAAGGGATTATTCTTGTAACTTTATGACTTTATTCTCGTAACCTTACGTTTTTTTGTTTTCAACATGGCCCTAATCCCCTGTCGTACAAACCAGAAAGCAATGCTTTTTAACAAATTTAGGTTGATAACTTAATACTGTTGATAAATGTTGTTCTATATATACCTTTGTCTTCTCTGTAGGTCTTGCACTCCCAGTGCCTGAGTGATGCCCCTCTCAAGCCCTGGGCCATCATAGAGCCATCAGGGGCTGTATCATCAGGTCACTGTACATGTATGGCTGGTATTGCAGAGACATGTACACATGTGGCAGCTATGCTGTTCAAGTTGGAGGCAGTAGTCAGATGCAGAGAGAAAGTAACAGTGACTGGCCAACCTGCATATTGGATGATACCAAGTAACATCACAAAGGTGGGAGCAGAGGCCGGACACAAAATAGATTTCACCACTCCAAAATCAAAAAGACAATCTTTGAGTAGACTCCTGGGTGGTGAGGGAGCAAGCATAGTAGATCTGAGAACCTCCTCAAAAACCTGTGCATTTGGCATTTCCTCAGAGGAGCAGTGGGCTTCATATCTTCTAGAAATGCAGAAAGTGTCACCAAAAGCAGCCGTTTTGTCAAATATGCCTGATTTTTGTGATGCATTTGTAGATCCAATACAGCCATTCTCAGCACCACAATCACTGCGCTGTCTCCGTGACAAGAAACTGGATGGATGTGAACTTTCTGTGTTACAATTGCATTGCAAAACCTTCGCCAGCAAGGTTGAAATTTTCACATGAGCAGGCACACTACATTGAGGGGAAAACCAGACAGCAGCACATGTCTTCAACTTGGCACCACTTTCGTGCTGGAAGAATAACTGCATCAAACATGCATTCAGTGAATGTGTCTGACTTGAACAAGCCTGCACAATCTACAGTAAAATCAGTGTGCTATCCTAACAGCTCTACAGTAAAACAAAGTGCTACTGCTGCATGGAGAATACAAAATGAGGAGAATGGGAGAACACAGTATAGACTGCAGGCTGAAAAACATCACTGTGACTTTGAGATGACACAGTGTGGCTTCATCATAAACCCTGAGTTTCCCATGGTTGGGGCATCGCCAGATGGATTGGTGCAGTGCACCTGCTGTGGAAGAGGCTGCATTGAGATAAAAGGCCCAAACAGATATTGGGACACCACTGTAGAGGAGGCATGCAACAGCTGTGACAGAAACTTTTGTTTAAAAGTATTAGATGGAGAGCTGCAACTCAAGAAGGATCATCCATACAACAAACAAGTCCAGACACAGATATTTGTGACAAATGTAGAATATTGTGACTTTGTGTTATGGACAGTGAAAGATTGTGTTGTGGTGCGGGTTGCGCCAGACCCACAGCTCTGGAGTGCTCTCTTGGAGAAAGCACAGAAATTTTGTGTGTGTGTGCCTTCCAGAACTAGTAAGCCGTTACTTCACTCAGGGTGCAGGAAAGGAGCCACTTCATGAGGTTGCTGCCCAGGGTTCAAATCAGATAAAAACATGCCTGAACGCTAGTCCAGTAAAAAAGAAGTGCAGGAGAGGGAAAATGTCGAAAAAGTCATGGTGCCTCTGTGGTGGAACAGAGAGCGATGACGACATGGTTGCCTGCAACAATCAAAACTGCATAGTTGTGTGGTTTCATCTAAGCTGTGTGGGGCTACAGTATGCACCTGCCAAAGAAGACAGCTGGCTGTGTTCAAGCTGTTCTGCCCACTACCAGTGTTAATGTTTCTGGTGTGTGAAACATAGAGTAAAAATTCACACTAGTGTTACTCCATGCCACTGTGATGGAAAGTACTTGAACATTGTTGTCTCAAAATGTAATATCGTTATGCAGTTTGCATTTTGCACTGTTTGTACTATTTTTATGCACTTAACATTGTTAATTTGCACTATTGTTATGCACTTTGCATTATTGTTCCTTGTTTCACTATTGTTGTGCACTTTGCATTATTGTTCCTTGTTGCATTATCCTTCCAGAGTTTGCACTTTAGTCATGGCGTTGTCAAAATCTAACTTACATTTGGTTTACATGTTGTCTATAAAAAAAAGAAAATATTTTAGATCAACTTTTTTGAAAATGTAACTGTACTCAGTTCATTGTTAAAACTTTTTAAAATACAGTTTTGCACTACAAATATAGAATAACTATGTACATAGCAATAATTATTACCTTTAAAACCTAACATTTTATTCAACCATTCATGCTGTGATGTATGCCTTTTTTGAACTCTGCCTTAACGGGTAACTAATCACAAGAGTTTTGTCTGAAGGGCTTGTTTGTATGTGAAGTTATGGTTTTGTAAATATACAATTCTACAAATCTGTAACAATGAATTTCTACATTGTGGACCTTTAATGTTGTTGTGTCCTTTCTGAAGAATCATATTACTACATAGGGCTGGAAAATTAAGCACAAATTAGCATTCACAATATTACCTGCTGCAACTTTAAAATTGCAGAAGATAACATTTTTCTTTATCTTGAAATTAATATCAAAATACCAGTTTAAAACCCTTTTTGCAGAGAAGATAGAATGTATTGAATATCCAATCATTCAAATACCATAGTTTGCAAAAATAAATATGCAATTTTCAATGAGTCAGAATCATCACAATGTCATATGTATTCAAAATTGTGTTTATTATTTCATAGAATGGCTTATTATTGCATAGATGATAATTTTTTGATACATACAATGAGGACCTGAAGAAATGACTGCTTTTAAAACACATTACTGAAGTGAAAGAAATAAAATGAGGGAAAATGCTCTTAATTCTTTCCACATCGTTCAGCCCTGCTACTAGGCCTGTACTTAAAATATCAATACAGCAAAATATCGTATGGCACTCCTTTGGGATACGTGTATCGATACTAGGGCTGGGTTAAAAAATCGATTTAATCGATTTAAATCGATTTTCCTTTAACTGGTTCATAATCGATCCATAAAATCCAAAGATCGATCTTTTAACTTGGGTAGTTTTTTCTTCTTTGGATGTGCAGAGAAGCAGCCTGTGGTATCAGCCCTGCTCGTCTCGTGTTAGCAACGTTTAGCGTTGCTTTCTACTGAACAAAATCTCATGAGATGTTACTGCAAACAAACATGGTGAAGCACTATATGGGCACCACTAGCAAGTTTAAAAGCTGATGTTTGGATGTACAGTATTTTAGATTTAACAAGTACAAAGGAAAATATAAGTTCGACAAAAACAAGTAAAATGCAGAATATGCATTAATGCATATCATTAAAATATGATTAATGTAACTGCTTTGGGTTTAGTTCTTCATGTTAAAACAATTTTTAATGATGTACCAGGTCAAAAGGTCACTTTTTAGATGTACAGCACTATTTTAACTAAGATATCCCAGACTGAATAAATATCGAATCGAATCGAATCGAATCGAATCGATCCAGAAAATCTGAATCGATACCCAGCCCTAATCGATACGGATTCTACAGAATCAATACACACATCAAAACTACATCTACGTAACTAGAAAGAGATACATTACCTCGTCGCTTTGCATCCTGTAATTTGTTGAAAGAAGAAGTTGTAAAGCAATGCAGAGTTCTGTCCAAGCTGCAGTCATTGTATCAAAACAAACACAAGATGTGGATTGTACACACCTTGTGGTGCGTTCCAGTTGTAGTCAGAAGCAGGAATTTTGAGTTCCAAGTAGGAAACTGCAACTGCAACAAATATGCTACCAAACCTAGCAACATTTATGGCTTTGTTTAATTTTTTGCTGCCCCCAGTGTGAACAGTTATTTAGCTCCTGTAATAATGAATTTATTTTCACTTCTGACTGGGGTGTGTCGCTTCAGCTGTGTACATCGTATTGTTAGACTTATATTTACAAAAATGCTGTCATAGTGATAATCACATTCTTCATGTGATATTTGTGAACAACACAGGGCGTGCTAACAACAGCTAACAATAGCCTGGTAGATCGGCATGTTTTTTTACTGGAATGGATTTTAACTGGAATGCTGACAAGTCGGAGATGATGTCACTCCCAGTTCCACGGTTACTGGAATGCTTGGCGTGCTCATGGGTAGCAGAGTCTTTTACGTTGCCGGTAATAGATTCTCCTCATAGTCCCTTTAAAGGAAAAGTTTGATTCCTGCAGCTTTCACATTGTTTATAGAATGAAGAAGAACAATATACTCATATAGATATATTCTTATATATATCCTTCTTCGCCGAGGTTAGTCCTCCATTACAGTCTGTGTCACTCCAGACAGCGTTGTGTGGCTGTAGCTACTGACCTCTGAACTGAAGAAGAAGAGCGCTTGCTCCGCACATGCGCAGTACGGCTCATTGTTTCAGGGGAAGACGGTCAGCTACACAACGACTTTCTTCTTCCAGTTTTGTGCAAAATGGATGAATATCTATCTGATGAAGATGTTGTGGAGGAGAACTTTGAATATGATGGGTATCCTTACAGTTTCGAGCCAGAGTATACAGATAAGGAGCTCATAGAAAGGAGAACGCAAAGGCAGCGCTCCAGAGAGCACTGCACAGGCGCGGAGGCAAGAGTTCTTCTTCAGTTTAGAGGTCGGTACAGCCGCACAACGCTGTCTGGAGTGACACAGACTGTAATGGAGGAGTTCCCCGAGCGGACCATGATGGAATATTTGTGAAAAACATGAGTTTTTGGACAATTAATGCAGTTTTAGGAGCGCTGTATGCCCTATGTGCTACCATTATACAGATGTCCGCTGCTCGATTTGATCTAATCTAAATATCTCCCGAAGCACTGTTTGAGTCAGGAAAGCCTTCTGGGTGAGTATATTGTTCTACTTCATTCATAAACAATGTGAAAGCTGCAGGAACCAAACTTATCCTTTTTAAAACACATCCTAGTTCTTTTTCTTCTTATAAGAAAAAAATAAACTTGTCAAGAATTTTGCTTAAAGCATAGTCAATGTTCACAACTTACGTGTATTGGGATACATATTGTGAAGTTGCTGGAAATACCCAGTCCTACCTGCTACCAAACTAAACTATAGTGGGGCAATGGTTTGTCAGTGCACAACACACGGTGACAATTTTATCCAGTGTAGTGACCTCTTCCCCTTCACATGGTAGTACCATGTTGATAGGTAGGGTTCCTGTTAAGATTTTATATTTTTGACAAACATTTCCAATTACTCTTTCAACATGGATCCTTAGATGTGCTATTTTTCTGGTATTTTCAACGTCTCTTGCAGCTAGCTGACAGTGGCCTTTTGTAAAGGCAGGGAGTTTGACCTCTGCACACAACATGCCCACAGTTTCCTGTATGTCAAAACCTCTATCAGCAAGGACAATGTCCCCTGGCAACAAATTATCGAGAAAACCACTGTTCAGGGTTATGTGTTTGTCGCTTGTACGCCCTCCCCACCCTTTTGATATAAAACGAATAGCTCCTTTAGGTGTAATGCTGATCAAATACTTCATGGTGTGATTGTGTTTGTAGCTGGAAAACATTTGTGCTCGTGCTTTTAAATTTGATGGTTTCTCTGTGAAAATTTCAAAACAGTCAATAATCACTGCCACTCTGTGTCCAAAGGCCTCCACAAACTGATGGGGCATAATTTTGTACATAGGCTCTCTATCTGGCCATACAATTGCACGTTTTAGGTTTGCATGTAAAAAGGATACCATCTCACTGAAGGTTCTGTACACTGTCTTTGGGGAAACCTGAAATAGATGGGCTAGATGTTGTGCAGGCAGATCCAGTCTGAGGCGCATAAAGGTTAACAGAAGCATTTGAAAGGGGGTTAGAATTTTTTGTGGACAGACATAAGGGCAGCAAAAAATTAACAAAGCCATAAATGTTGCTAGGTTTGGTAGACCAGTATAGTACCTCACTTTTTTATCATCATCACCAAAAAAATTGTCTGTGATCCTAAGCTTGTCGAGTTCACGCCTCAGCGCTCGATTTTCCTCCAGCAGACGGTTCACTTCAGCATGCCTGAGGACACACATGCTGCATTCAGTCTGTCCCACCACCTGTGTGGTGAGTCCTCTGCAGCCTCCTGTGACCCCTCAGCATCGACGTCCTCTGCAGCCTCCTGTGACCCCTCAGCATTGACGTCCTCTGCAGCCTCCTGTGACCCCTCAGCATCGACGTCCTCTGCAGCCTCCTGTGACCCCTCAGCATTGACGTCCTCTGCAGCCTCTTGTGACCCCTCAGCATCGGCTAGCTCACCAGCATCGCCTTGTGGAGTGTGGATGTTCCTCAGCTTCCGGTTACCTCTTCTGGAAGAGCGTGCAGTGTCTGTAGGTCGGATGTCAGAGTGACCCAGATGCAGGGATGGAGCCCAGTCTGGGGCAGTTTCCATCATCTCATATGCAGGTTGACCTATAATAACATTAGAATTTAAGTACATTTTAAAATGCAGTAAAAATTCCACAATTTCCTTTTGTAATATATCACAATTACTTATGCATACTTATTAGTGTAGTTAGTGAAATAGGTGAGGTAGTCAAACATTGTATGAGCTTGGAAATTAATTAAAAATAACGAGGCGAGGCTTATGTGAATACTTTGTGCAATCTCAACTGAAGTCATATAAGATTGTGCTTAACATATATAATTTAATAAGATTTAACAAGATTAAATTAATCTAGATGTATTCCGTTACACAACATCAAAATACATCAGCTCTCGCGAATTTTACAGGTCAGACAACTGGCGCCGGGACTCATTACTTAAACTAACAAAAAACTTGTATTTACTGCTAGAAAATGCAGGGAACAAACCCGTACAAACGGGATATCTGTTCGAAAGTGATGTACTTTTGCCTCACTGCTGCAACCCAGGCCATCCGACGCCTCTTCGTGATGTCCTCCACTTGCTGCCCATAACCTTTTTTCCAGGTGGGAAAACGGAAAAATCGTACCCCACGGCTGTTTTTCCTTCCACTCCTACTGGTGCACCCTTTCACACACCAGTGACCTATTTCATCAAACTAAACGTTCAAATCAAAGCTCAATCAAAATCTTCTTCCACGCGCTGAATTGTTTTTACAGCTTTACCCACCAAAATGGCGAAATGACCCAAAATGCACTGCGGCGTTTGCGGATGTGACGTCACCTGACAAAGACCGATAGGTGCTTGAATTTCATACATACCAGATTTATTGCCACACAGTTTATATTCATCTGATAGCAGCTAGTACAACAACAATTAATTAAATTCAAACAAAAATGGTATATACCAACCAGGGCTAATAATACATAAACTAAGTGTAGAAAGAAACCAAACTAAGTTAAGTAAAATTCAGATTCAATAAACTGTGGAGCAAGGCCTCATGGGGACCACAATGGACAAAATGAAAGCAATAGGCTTATGACAGACACCTGTAACACTGATAATTACCCAGCATCCTGAATAAAAAGAAATACATTTAAAAATGTATGAAAAATGGCAAGATAGAACTACAGAGGACAGGGAGCGGGTGTGACGTAGTGATGTATTTACGTCTACCGGAAGAAAAATTCCAGTTCAGTGTCTTTGTCAGGGAAACCTTGTACAACTTGGACGTTACAGCCAAAAGGTCCACATTTTAATGCTTACGTGCATTCACACTTTGATTACTTCCAAATCTTCCAAGACTCTGTTTAAATAAAATGTCTGGGCTTGCGTGGAGCCCCATGTTTGCTTCAGGATCAGCCTTCCTTTGGAATTCATTTGGAATTAGGTGTTTACGTTGTCATTTTAAATCTTTTTAAAGAGGATTTAAGTTTTATTTGGAATTAAAGAGAAATTAAAGTTTTCATGTAAACGCAGCAATTTTTCTCACAGCAGAGTCCACTCTGCTGTGGGAAACAGTTGGCTGACTAGACTTACCTAGCAACAGTTGCTATGGGAAAGGGTTCTTGGACTCTGATTGGCTGGTCAGTTGCCCAATCAAGATCAAGAGATTTCCTTTGATGTTTTGAGCCAAAGTCCAAGTCACCCTTGAGATTTGAATGCTGATGCTGATGAGTGCATAAATACAGGCTGTGTGGCCAAGGTGAGTCATTTCTATGGAAAGCATGATTATGAGGAGTTCAAGTTCAGATCAGATGTTACCATCATTGGCCAAGGAGACCCTTCTTCAAACCATAAATAATAGCCTCAAAAAGCTCACAAATGAGCACTGGGCCAACCTCAGTATGGGGACTCAGGACCCCAGGGTCAGAGACATTGTTACTAGCATGTGTGTTGATATTGTGGATGTTTTATCAAAACACATTTACAAGATGCTGAAACTCAAACAGCAGAGCCATGAAAAGTCACAAGACTCCCATGGGTCCAGTAGCTCTCAGGAGAGCATAACAGAGAAAGAGATCCAGGACTGCCTGGGCAACTGTATTGCTCAGGCCCTTAAAGAGGTCATGGGGTTGAGCAGGACATCAGCTGCAGGAACACAAAGGAGGTGACGGGACTTGTAGCACAAGAGTTAGCCCAGAGGATCAACTCAGGGAGTAAATCACACAAACTGCCAGCCTCAAAGAAATTCATGTTCCCACTCAAGATTATGGCAAAAAGGATCATCAATGTGCTGAAGAAATGGGCCAAAGAGATTTCATTCCCATCAGAGTCCAGCAGCTTGAGTTTAATGACCTTCTTCTCAGAGGATGACGGAAGCATTGATGAAATCATCAATGTTAAGTCCATTCTGCAGGAACAGGCAGAGGACATTGGCTTTTTACAGGCTGGCATGGAGCTTACCCCAGAGGAGATGGAGGTCATTCAGAAGAGTCTAGACGACCATCTTCAGGAGGTATCATGCAGGATAACTGAGGTTATTGAGACTGACAGTCAGTTGAGGCAAGCCAAGTCAGAGTCCATGATCAAAAAAATTACAAGACAAGTCAAAACCATTTTGTGAGGAAATTTGCTAAAGGGGCAATCCTGAAATTCTTCTTAAACTAAGGAACAAGTTTGGAAACAAGTATGCCAGAAAGAACAGGAAGACATCTATGAAGAATTTTGTTGGTGGCGTTGACAGCTTTGTGAATGACCTCATCGAGGACACGACCACCAGAAAGGGTAGAGATGTAATGTGTCTGTACAGAAAATGGCCAGAAACATCACTGGTGGAAAGTACCATCTCACACAGCAGCGCCTTGTAGAATTCATCTTTGATCAACTCACCTCAGACAAGAAGCAGAAACTGTATCACATGGGTCTGATCCGCTTAGAGGTGAACAAGTTGATGAAAATGATGTGGAATTGGCTCAACAAGCAGATACAGGAGCACAGAAAGAAGACAGGTTATGCTGCTGTTGCAGTAGCAAAGGTCCAGGAGGCTTTGGATACGTTCTCACACTCTCATGAGTGTGTGCCAGGCTCAGACCAGCAGGACAAGCTAATGTGGAAGAAAACCATATGTCAGGTTTTGATTACTGGCTTAGTTGGGCGGCTTGTCAAAGGTGGCCAGATTACCATTGCCTACGACAAGGCCATCACAACTTTGACAGACCAACTGTGGGCAGAGATGAAGGGATCTGAGATAGTCTGTGACCTTAGCAAAGCACATAAAGAGAAAATCTTAGACAAAGTCTACAAACAGCTTTGGAAGGACTTTGGCAAGGGGCTCCTGTGGTGGAAAATGGTGCAGAAGGACCAGTTCACCATCAGCCACACAGTTGGTTGCTTGAAGATACACCTGGCCAAACCAAAGGAGACCAGCAAGGTTAAGGCTTTCTTCAACTGGATTTCTGAGAAATTTTAGTAGGAGAGTATGGGGGTTGAGTTTTATAATAATAATAATAATAAATTTATTTATATAGCACCTTTCAAGAACAGCAAAGTCACAAAGTGCTTCACAAAACAAATAAAAACAATACAAGCAATTTTTAAAGGTACAATAAAAGAAAACACAGCACACAAGACATATTAAGTAAAAGCCAGACCAAACAAATAGGTCTTTAGTTGTTTTTTAAAAGAATCAACTGTTTCAGCCGATCTTAAACCCAAGGGGAGTGAGTTCCACAGAGTTGGAGCCATGACACTAAAAGTACAGTCACCTTTAGTTTTTAATCTGGAGTGTGGAACGACCAACAGGTTTTGCTCAGTGGACCAAGAGGCCTACCAGGAATGTAGTGTTTTAAAAGTTCTGAGATGTATGCTGGAGCCTGGCCATGGAGGGCTTTGAAAGTGAGCAAAAGTATCTTGAAATGTATTCTGAAATGTATGGGAAGCCAGTGGAGTGAAAACAGAATCGGTGTGATGTGTGACCTTTTTGGAGACCTGGTAAGTAGTCTAGCTGCAGCATTTTGTACTAATTGTAGACGGTTTATGGATGTTTTACTGAGACAGGTGAAAAGTGAGTTACAGTAGTCTAAACGGGAAGAAATAAATGCGTGAATAACCATCTCCATTTGAGCTCTAGAAACAATGTGTCTGAGTTGTGCAATATTTCTGAGATGAAAAAAACAAGAACGGACCAGGTTCTTAACATGATGATCTAGAGAGAGTGAGTGGCTGAAAGAAACACCAAGATTGCGAAGAGTTGGTTTTGTAAAAGTGGACAGGGTTCCCAGTTTCTGAAGTATGTCTGGCACTAAGCTCTCTGGAGCCAAGACAAGGACTTCTGTTTTTCAGAGTTTAGTTGTATAGAATTATCTGACATCCAGTCTCTAATGGCACTTAAACAACTGAGCAGGGTTGACACTTGAGAATGATCATTGGGTGAAAAGGATATATGTAGCTGGATATCATCTGCATAACAATGGTAAGATACATTTTTAAAACTGTTGATTAGGTGGCTTAATGGGAGCAGGTACAGAGACAATAGTATTGGGCCAAGTACTGAGCCTTGAGGGACTCCACAAGCTAGAGGGAAATTTGAAGAGGTGTGGGGGTTGACAGTAACAGAGAAAGTTCTCTGTGACAGGTAGGAGGAGAACCAATCAAGGGCAGAGCCAGAAATGCCCACCCACTGCCTTAGTCTTTTAATTAAAACATCATGATCCACAGTGTCAGATGCTGCACTGAGATCCAATAAAACCAACACAGAACGTTTTCCTTTGTCATTGCTAAGAAGAAGGTCATTGAAAACTCTGAGAAGAGCTGTTTCTGTGGAATGGGACTGACAAAAACCAGACTGATACTTATCCAGGATGTTATGAGTGTCCAGGGCAGTTGAAAGTTGATTGGCAACCACTTTTTCTAAAATTTTTGAGATAAAAGGTAATTTTGAAATGGGCCTATAATTTTGGGGCAGAGAGGGGTCCAGATTTGTTTTTTGAGAAGTGGTTGAATGGCGGCATGTTTAAAATATGATGGTACTTGTCCAGATTCTAATGACTAATGATTCTAATGACTGTAGTTTTCTTTGAATGGTTCAACTTTACCACAGGCCAACAACCAAAAAAAGACCCTTAAACTCTGAAAAAACCCAAATAAGACCAACAAGATTTGGGCTGTAACATCAGTAAGAGTGTATCTTACGGGGGGGTTTCTTCAAGTACTTCGATTTTCCCACCAGTAGCAATGCTAACAAAAAAAAAAAATCCTATTATAGAAGGACAGATCTAAGGATGCAGTTTTCCCTGGCACGGTTGTGGTTGTTTCCAATCAACCAGTCATGAATTTGATATACAAGCAGATCAGTTTCCCCCCTCACAACAACATGGATAATATACTTATCTTGCCAAGTTTAATGAAAACTAAAAGACAAAAAAGTCTAATCTTACATGAAAAGGAACAGAGAGGCAAAAATATGTTCTGCTCCTGTTTTACAATAATAAACAAAGTAGTTCATATTATGTTGTCATTTTTATTACTAAACAATTTATGTTTGCCATGTCTTTGGATGTCTTTTCTAACATACAAAAATTAAAAAAAAACAAGGATAATTGTTTTAAATGACCATTTTTTTTAGATTTAGGTATCTTTTGCCTCTGTTAACACTGATAGAATAACAATTATCTTTTTTTTTTAAATTTCATTTAAAGATTATTAAAAGGTTTGAGCTAAATCCATGTTTTTGTTTCACCAGTGAGAACATTAAAATATTCTACACTGAAAAAAATGTTTTGTTGAATGAACATAATTTTATAAATTTTAGCAGTTGCACGTAATACTTTATCTGAAGCCAGATATTTTTATTATGTTGACTGAACTAATTTTTTTTTAAGTAAATCTAAATAAGTTTTATTATGTAAATCCTCCTCAACTATTTTGAGTTGACTTTACTCAAATTTTCTATTAATCCCATTTTAAATTTACTTAAATAAATTGTGTTTTTTGTGCATTTTCAAATCAATTAAATTGTTTAAATTCTATTTTTTTAAACTGATCATAATGAAATATTTTTCGATATTATACATCACACAGAATCAAAAATGTGTTTAGACAACCAACTTTATTATAGTACAAATATTTAACACCTTACATCAGAGCTGTCTAATGGCCCATGAATGTTTTTATCATGAAAAACTGTAAAACACTCAGTGCATAGATTGCAACACTATTAACAGATACACAGATACATTAATCTGCAGAAGAAAAATATTTCTGATTGTGTAACCAACCGTTAATAGAGAAAAACTTGCACAAGTTAGATGAAGTCTCTTGACATGCGACAAGACAGAAGGCAGCGCCTGCTCTCAACATGTACGATACAAGAAACTGTGAAATGCAAACTGCATAAACAACAATACTTGTTTTAGCTTTAAACCCTGACATCATAAATGCCTCTACTAAAGGTTTTAAACACAAGAAAGCAGAAACCCACTAATCAGATACTGTCAACCATAATCAAAAGGATGGAACAAACAAAATAAAGTCTTTTGTGTAGAGTCCTGATCAGAGACTAGGCAGCAGAATAGTTCCATCCCAGTTACATGTTTAGTGGCTTTTACTCTTGATAGTTTACTTTACAGCTTTTTTGCAAAAATAAACCTATGCCTTCAATTGAGAACATTACCCAGAGTAAAAAAAACAAAAACTTTAACAATCAAAACCCAAACCATACTATGTGGGCCACATCTGGAAAAAAAAAACACAGGTTCCCTGACTCTGAAATGACAAAACATTATTGAAAGGCAATGTTTCACTGAGGCAAGTGAACTGATAAACCAAGTGGCTTTGTTGAGTATATTAAGATTTATTCAAGTGCATATCCTGACACTCTTTTAGATGTTGGCCTTGGTTTTCTTCCACATTAGCTTGTCCTGCTGGTCTGAGCCTGGCACACACTCATGAGAGTGTGAGAACGTATCCAAAGCCTCCTGGACCTTTGCTACTGCAACAGCAGCATAACCTGTCTTCTTTCTGTGCTCCTGTATCTGCTTGTTGAGCCAATTCCACATCATTTTCATCAACTTGTTCACCTCTAAGCGGATCAGACCCATGTGATACAGTTTCTGCTTCTTGTCCGAGGTGAGTTGATCAAAGATGAATTCTACAAGGCGCTGCTGTGTGAGATGGTACTTTCCACCAGTGATGTTTCTGGCCATTTTTCTGTACAGACACATTACATCTCTACCCTTTCTGGTGGTCGTGTCCTCGATGAGGTCATTCACAAAGCTGTCAACGCCACCAACAAAATTCTTCATAGATGTCTTCCTGTTCTTTCTGGCATACTTGTTTCCAAACTTGTTCCTTAGTTTAAGAAAGAATTTCAGGAATTGCCCCTTTAGCAAATTTCCTCACAAAAAAGGTTTTGACTTGTCTTGTAATTTTTTTGATCATGGACTCTGACTTGGCTTGCCTCAACTGACTGTCAGTCTCAATAACCTCAGTTATCCTGCATGATACCTCCTGAAGATGGTCGTCAGACTCTTCTGAATGACCTCCATCTCCTCTGGGGTAAGCTCCATGCCAGCCTGTAAAAAGCCAATGTCCTCTGCCTGTTCCTGCAGAATGGACTTAACATTGATGATTTCATCAATGCTTCCGTCATCCTCTGAGAAGAAGGTCATTAAACTCAAGCTGCTGGACTCTGATGGGAATGAAATCTCTTTGGCCCATTTCTTCAGCACATTGATGATCCTTTTGCCATAATCTTGAGTGGGAACATGAATTTCTTTGAGGCTGGCAGTTTGTGTGATTTACTCCTGAGTTGATCCTCTGGGCTAACTCTTGTGCTACAAGTCCCGTCACCTCCTTTGTGTTCCTGCAGCTGATGTCCTGCTCAACCCCCATGACCTCTTTAAGGGCCTGAGCAATACAGTTGCCCAGGCAGTCCTGGATCTCTTTCTCTGTTATGCTCTCCTGAGAGCTACTGGACCCATGGGAGTCTTGTGACTTTTCATGGCTCTGCTGTTTGAGTTTCAGCATCTTGTAAATGTGTTTTGATAAAACATCCACAATATCAACACACATGCTAGTAACAATGTCTCTGACCCTGGGGTCCTGAGTCCCCATACTGAGGTTGGCCCAGTGCTCATTTGTGAGCTTTTTGAGGCTATTATTTATGGTTTGAAGAAGGGTCTCCTTGGCCAATGATGGTAACATCTGATCTGAACTTGATAAGATAAGATAAGATAAGATAAGATAAGATATACCTTTATAAGTCCCACAGAAATTTCAGCTTTACAGCAGCAGCAGGATGCAAGAGAAACATTAGAAAGTTTTACAAATGAAACTATAGGTAATTAGAATAAAGTAGACAATAGCATAAATACAATTCAATGAAAATAAATGACAGAGCATGAGTCTTTCGGGAATTTTAACCATATTAACAATATATAAAAAATCTGAATGAGAATAAGTGAAATGAAATTGAAATAAATGAAATAGCATGAGCCTTCCAGCAATATTAGCAATATTAACCATATATAAACAGATCCGAATGACAACAAGTGGATTGAAAATAAAAATAATAAAAGAGCATTCGCCTTTCCGCAATATTTACAGTATTTACAATATATAAGAAAGTCAGTGTATATTCAGTAATACACTAAACAATATTATATAGTGCACTATAATGTCATAGAGGACAAACAGAGAATTTGAAGAAACTAGATCCAGTTTATTTATCCAGATTATTGCACACTGGAGAGGTTTTTGTTGTAGAGTCTAACAGCCGCAGGAAGGACCTACGATACCTCTCTGTCACACACTTCGGGTGGAGCATCCTGTCACTGACAGAGCTCCTCAGTGCAGTGAGTGTGTGATGGAGTGGGTGAGGGTCTCTGTCCATTATCGCGGACAGTTTGGCTGTAGTCCTCCTCTCCACCACCTCCTCCACAGGCTCAAGAGGGCATCCCAGGACCGAGCAGGCCTTCTTTATGAGTTTGTCCAGCCTCCTCCTGTCAGCTGCTGTGATGCTGCTGCCCCAGCAGACCACTCCATAAAAGATGGCAGAGGCCACAACAGAGTCTTAGAAGGTCCTCAGGAGTGCCCCCTGCCCCAAAAGACCTCAGCCTCCTCAGCAGATAGAGTCTGCTCTGACCCTTCTTGTAAAGTGCAGCAGTGTTAACAGTCCAGTCCAGTTTATGGTTCAGGTGAACACCCAGGTACCTGTAGGATGTCACCATCTCGATGTGTCTTCCCTGGATGTTCACGGGTGATGGGGGGGAGTGGGGGCGCCTGCGCAAGTCCACAACCAGCTCCTTGGTCTTTTCAGGGTTAATCTGCAAGTGGTTCCACTGGCACCAGTCCACAAAGTCCTGGATGAGTACTCTGTGCGACCTGTCGTCCCCCGTTTGTGATGAGGTTGACAATGGCAGCGTCGTCAGAGAACTTCTGCAGATGGCAGGTGGGGGACAGGTGGGAGAAGTCAGCAGTGTAGAGGGTGAAGAGGAACGGCGCCAGCACCGTTCCCTGTGGGGCCCCTACGCTGCAGAAGACAGTCTCCGACACTCTGTTCTGGGTCCTCACGTACCGTGGGCGGTTTGTGAGGTAGTCTGTTATCCAGTTTGTGAGGTGTTGGTCCACGCCGGAGAGCTCCAGCTTGTCCCTCCTCATAATCATGCTTTCCATAGAAATGACTCACCTTGGCCACACCGCCTGTATTTATGCACTCATCAGCATCGGCATTCAAATCTCAAGGGTGACTTGGACTTTGGCTCAAAACATCAAAGGAAATCTCTTGGACTCTGATTGGGCAACTGAGCAGCCAATCAGAGTCCAAGAACCCTTTCCCATAGCAACTGTTGCTAGGTAAGTCTAGTCAGCCAACTGTTTCCACAGCAGAGTGGACTCTGCTGTGAGAAAAATTGCTGCGTTTACATGAGAACTTTAATTTCTCTTTCATTCCAAATAAAACTTTAATCCTCTACCCTCTGGGATCCCTCCAGAAAGACTCACACTTAGCCCCCTAAGGACCCTCGATGGTCCCCACTGAAAACTGCTATAAAAATCACAAAAATTATTATTTTTTTCCACTTTCAAAGCCTAAACCTGTTAACTAGCTTCAGCCCTACACAAAAATATGAAGTTTGTCTTAAGACTTTAAAAATATCTCTAATTTTTATGGCATTTTTTGGCGTTATAGCGTCTGGTATTATGACAACAAAAACACAAAATAAAATTAGGAAGTGCAAAGTGGATTGCTTAGTTTGAAGATGTTAGACACTTATGTATGTTGATAATTCATTAAGCCAATCGTATTGATGCATTATTATTTTTGGAGATATTAAGGTTTATTTTAAAAAATCACACTTAGCCCCCTAAGGACCCTCGAGGGTCCCCACTACAAAGTGTTATAAAAATCATAAAAATTATTATTTTTTCCACTTTCAAAGCTTAAACCTATTAACTAGATTCAGCCCTACACAAAACTATGAAGGTTGTTTTTAAACTTTAACATTTTCTCTAATTTTTATGACATTTTGTGTCATAGTAGCAGATGCTATCATACTAACAAAGACACAAAATAAAATTAGGAAGTGCAAAGTGGATTGCTTGGTTTGAAGTTGTTAGACACTTATGTATGTTGATAATTTATAAGACCAATCATATTGATGCATTATTATTTTTGGAGATATTAAGGTTTATTTTAAAAAATCACACTTAGCCCCCTAAGGACCCTCGAGGGTCCCCACTACAAAGTGTTATAAAAATCATAAAAATTATTATTTTTTCCACTTTCAAAGCTTAAACCTATTAACTAGATTCAGCCCTACACAAAACTATGAAGGTTGTTTTTAAACTTTAACATTTTCTCTAATTTTTATGACATTTTGTGTCATAGTAGCAGACGCTATCATACTAACAAAGACACAAAATAAAATTAGGAAGTGCAAAGTGGATTGCTTGGTTTGAAGTTGTTAGAGCCTTATGTATGTTGATAATTTATAAGACCAATCATATTGATGCATTATTATTTTTGGAGATATCAAGGTTTATTTAAAAAAAAACTCACACTTACCCCCCTAAGGACCCTCAAGGGTCCCCACTGAAAAGTGTTATAAAAATCATAAAAATTATTATTTTTACTTTTAAAGCTTAAATCTGTTAACTAGCTACACAAAACTATGATGTTTGTTTTTAAACTTTATCTCAAACGAAAAAATTTTTTTTAAATATCTTAAAAAGTGGATATTTCACACAAATAAATCAGTGTTTTCATTTACATGCAAATGAGTGTATATTTGTGTCGGATGTGTGTGTGTCTGTATGCAGAGGTGGGTAGTAACGAGTTACATTTACTCTGTTACATTTACTTGAGTAGTTTTTTTGATAAATTGTACTTTTATGAGTAAATTTAATGAACAATACTTTTTACTTTTACTTGAGTATTTTTGTGGAAATGTAACGCAACTCTTACTCCTTTACATTACACTTCACAGCTTGTTACTTCTCTTGTTATCCAAGTGATAACACATATACTTTTTTTTTTTTTGGTAGATACTAAAAGATCACGGCTCCACTGCAAGGACCTTGAAAGTCAACTACTGTTGAATCTCAACAGTCACTTCACTCAATGAACATGCAGAAAAATCATTTTTATTGACACACACACACACAAACACATACATTCTGTCTTTTCTCTCTTTCTCTGTCTGTCAGCTCTGTCTGTCTGTGTCTCTGTGTGTGTCTCTCTCTCATCTGTCTTTTCTCTCTGAGTGTCTGCTTTCTGTCTGTCTCTCTCTGTCTGTCTGCTCTCTCTGCACAGTGTTTCTTAAAGACTGTTTGTTCTAAATGACTTTACTGACTGCCATTTGACATTAAATTAAACTTTTTCACTGCAAGTTTGCAGAGTTATTACTGTTTTGGTTTTTGTTGTAAACTGCTTAAGAAGGTTTATGGTCCAAGTCTGGCAGTCTTTCAGGCAGGTTAAAGGTTAAGAATCTTACACTGCATTTTTGCAGAGTTATGAACTACTTGTCTGTTTTTTTTTGTTTCAAAAAAAATTTGCTGTTGAAGATTTAAAAACACTTAAACTCTTAAGTTGTCTGTTGATTCTAAAAACTAATATTTTTGTTATCAAGAGAGTCTTAAAGACTATCTCCTGAATTTTGATAACCTCACAGAGTGTTTTTTTTTTTTTTTTTTTTTTTTTTTTTTTTTTTTTTTTTTTTTTTTTTTTTTTTTTTTTTTTTTTTTTTTTTTTTTTTTTTTTTTTTTTTTTTTTTTTTTTTTTATTTTTCTAAAGTAACATTACTCTTACTTGAGTACAAATTTTGGCTACTCTCTACCCACTTCTGTCTGTATGTGTTTGTTTATGTGTCTGTGAATATAAGGTGCACAAAAGATGAGGTGCGGCTGAAATAGTATTGTTGCACTTGCTGCACTGTCTTCTCCATCATTTTGGCTCTTTGCAGAGGCATGAGGTTGTCTTTTCCTGAAGGGCTTCCTCCCTCCTGTGTTCCCCATCCCTGCCTGCTCCTGTACAGCCTGAACCTGAGCCCAGGCCTAGGCCTGAACCTGAGCCTAGGTCTGGACCTGAATCTGAAGCCTTTTTCACATGTCTAACCCTGATATTATGAGGGTAATGTTGGGGCAGTTCACACTTGGTTTTACCAGGAGAATGCCATGCTGGATGGAGAAGGTTGCTGTCCATCACCAAGTCAAAAATGCACATCAGCAGTTGTTATTTAGCACCAAGGCAAAGCACAGCTTTGTGTTTTTACTACAGGGATACATGTTAAAAAGAAAAAAATGACAAACTGAAAAAATGAACAGCACTGAGGGAAGAGTTGAGAGGATCATTGTAGCACACAGAAGTGGATATGAAGCAGTTTACACCACAGAAAAAAAGCTGCAGAGTTTTAGCTTCACACAATCAACAGCTGCAAGAATGCTCTTTGGATGCACAAGAGACCCAATGATGATCGTTTTAGACCACATGTACCACAGAACTTTGATGATGTGCAATGAAAACAACACTTACAAATGTCCAGATGCATATTTGAGTATAGTTCTCCACTTACAGTCAGATCAACTTCTCACTCTACAGTGGGTGTTTTTATTTCATCCTGTCAAGTCTTCCTTTTCCAGTTTCGTCCCTCCAGTGAATAATCCAGGCAATTCACTGCTGCATTCAGACATCGACTCACTCAGGTTTTACATTACTAAGGGGGCCATGGCCTGAGCCTTAGTCTAAATATTAGCCTGGGCTTGCCTAACCACTGAACTTGCACCAGCGGTCTGTGGTAGGCATTTTCTCAAAGCAATTGCAGGAGCCATAAGACTTTTTTCTGGTTCTTCAAGGAAGATTGATTGATTGACACTGATTGATCTGTGGAGAGTAGACCCAACTTTGTTTGAAAGTTGCTGATTCTGGTTGCAACAAAACATGTTATCCCAGAGGTTAGATTTGAAGGAGGCACATACTGTGAACTCTCCTGACAAGTTGGGGCCCGAATTACTGCTCCATTTCTAGACCTCCAGCTGACAGTAACATCCTCCTCCTCCTTGCCCTCATTTTAGATTTCATCCATACTGGGAATCTTCTCTAGAAAGGACTTTTCTTCTGGTTCAGAAGTTGAGCTTTCCTCTTCTTCCAGCTCCTCTTCTTCACTGCTGAAGTCCTCTTCATCTGTAGCAGGCCTCACAACAGCTGGGAGCGCCTCCTCTGTACTGTGCCTTCATTTCATTTTCTTTATCATATACTGCTGCTAAAAAAAATGACCAGCCAGTAAAACTACATTTTTTTGTTATAGATTTACAGATCAAACAGATCTTTGATCTTTTGACAACCACAAGATGTTTTGTTATGGGTTTGTCTCAGGACAGTTTTGTATGTTTGTGTGTGGACGAATCAAAATGTGTAATTTCTGTTGCAATGTGAAGGTGAGAACTTAAAACACAAGTACTCACACATGCGCACAAGATTTTTGCTCAAGCACATACACAGCACACCTTCACTACCAACTCATCCAGACTATTTTATTGAGATAATCAATTTTATTTCATGCAATAATAGAAAATAATGTAATGGATGGGGCTCCATTTAGACCCCTATATTGGCTCTGCGGCCATCTAAGGGTTAAATATGTAATTTTATGAAAATTGTCAAAAAATTAAATTTTCAACCCAGAGGCTTAGATTGAAAAGGTAGTCACAGGTATTACATCATGGGATGACTAAACAAGAGGATATCCAAAAAGAGTAGTTTGAATGGTCCAATGGGGACCCTCTTGGGCCAAGGAGCTAAGTGTGCAGGCCGTGTAACTTTGAAACTGTGGGGGAATGATGAGAAGTGAGGTTGGAATTTTTAACTTTGGTCTATACCACTAATCTTTGGAAAATGTCAGATCAATAGCATTAACACAGGCAAAAAATATTGACTTTTGAAGATTTAAAAGTTGCAAAAGGACCCTGTTGGGTCCTGGGGATCCCAGAGGGTTAAAAGATTTAAAATGACAACGTAAACACCTAATTCCAAATGAATTCCAAAGGAAGGCTGATCCTGAAGCAAACATGGGGCTCCACGCATGAGACAATTTCTTCAAACAGGGCCTTGGAAGATTTGGAAGTAATCAAAGTGTGAATAGAAAGCATTAAAATGTGGACCTTTTGACGCTGCTTTTTGCGGCTATTATTTATGGTTTGAAGAAGGGTCTCCTTGGCCAATGCTGGTAACATCTGATCTGAACTTCAACTCCTCATAATCATGCTTTCCATAGAAATGACTCACCTTGGCCACACAGCCTGTCTTTATGCACTCATCACCATCAGCATTCAAATCTCAAGGGTGACTTGGACTTTGGCTCAAAACATCAAAGGAAATCTCTTGATCTTGATTGGGCAACTGACTAGCCAATCAGAGTCCAAGAACCCTTTCCCATAGCAACTGTTGCTAGGTAAGTCTAGTCAGCCAACTGTTTCCACAACAGAGTGGACTCTGCTGTGAGAAAAATTGCTGCGTTTACATAAGAACTTTAATTTCTTTTAATTCCAAATAAAACTTAAATCCTCTTTAAAAAGATTTAAAATGACAACGTAAACACCTAATTCCAAATGAATTCCAAAGGAAGGCTGATCCTGGAAACATGGGGCATAAGCCCAGACAATTTATTTAAACAGAGCCTTGGAAGATTTGGAAGTAATCAAAGTGTGAATAGAGAAGCATTAAAATGTGGACCTTTTGACGCTGTAACGCCCAAGTTGTACAAGGTTTCTGACAAAGACACTGAACTGAATTTTTCTTCCGTAGACGTAAATACATCACTCACGCCACACCCGCTCCCTGTCCTCTGTAGTTCTATCTTGCCATTTTTTCATACATTTTAAATGTGTTTTTTGTTCAGGATGCTGGGTAATTATCAGTGTTACAGGTGTCTGTCGTAAGCCTATTGCTTTCATTTTGTCCATTGTGGTCCCATGAGGCCTTGCTCCACAGTTTATTGAATGAATTTTACTTAACTTAGTTGGTTTCTTTCACACTTAGTTTATGTATTATTAGCCCTGGCTGGTATATACCATTTTGTTTCAATTTAAATAATTGTTATTGTGCTATCTGCTATCAGATTAAAATAAAATAGTGTGGCAATAAATCTGGTATGCATTAAATCCAAGCACCTATAGAATCATGTCTAACTTCCTAGAGATTGCTTCACAACCTATTCTCAATCACTAGAAATTTAGTGCATCTTTAACACTTAATTTCCAATGATCTGATTGTCCTGTGAGGTTCTTATGCTCTGTAGTTCTTTTGTTTTTGTCTTTATATACTTATGTGTGTATATATATATATATATATATATATATATATATATATATATATATATATATATATATATATATATATATATATATATATATATATATATATATATATATATATATATATATATATATATATATATATATATATATATATATATATATATATATTGGGGTGCAACGATTAAAATTCAGTTTCGGTTCGACACTTCTGACGGTTCGACATTTTGATACAAAATATGAGAAATTTCAATGCCTTTTTACTTGTGGTTTACTAAAATAACCAACATTTTGTTTTAACTCAGAGTATATTTTCATTAAATGGAATTAAATGCAACTCTTGTAGCTAAACCAGGCACCTTCTTGTGCATACTTAGAATCATAAAACAAAGTCATCACTGAGACTTTGACTTCCTTCATTGTCATTACGCAAATTACATAGTTTGGAATGAAATTTCGTTTTATTTTGGATTGTAAAACACAGATATTGTTAATGAATAAGTGTATAAAATATGATTATTATTAGGCCAGAATAAATAGTATAAAAATAAATATGAATTCAAGAAATATCGATCAACAACTGCCAGTTAAAAGTGACTATAACTACTACAACAAATATTACAAATATTCATGTGAATGAAGTATTGCACTTAGAAATTAAAAAAACAGCCATTATATACCATGTAAAATAAGAATAAGCAAAATTAAATATATCTAATAGAGAAGTCACCCGTCTTATGGCATTCTAGCAGAGTAAATATTACAAAGAATGAGCTATAAGTGTATCAAGTGTCGTTATCCACAGCAGAAAGGGTCATGTCGACAGAAATAAAAGTAGCTATGGCCGGTCAATTTCCTTTGTCCTCTTTGAATCATGTGCTAATGGCTGTCTAAATGACCCAGGAAAGTTTGTAGAATGTGTGCTGCTTGTTGTTTCTGTCTGGTTCCACTTGTTTTAACTATGATGTCTTGTTGTTTTCCCGACGAAGCTTAGCATCGTGTTTCACACTTACTCCTGTTACTCCGACATACTGCTGTGTTTTTGTCCAAGACACGCTATCAGGTCATGCTTAACACGGAGGCCAGTAGTCCCAAACGCCAGATCTGAATGATAGTGGAGGGTCTTCAGTTTGCTGAAGTTAAAGCACTCTCCATGTAGCAGCGCTGTAGCTTTGTAGCTTTTTTCTGTCTCAGTCATAACACAGCCATGGTCCCAGCAGCGTGACTGAATGAAAGTGCTGCGAGCAGTAGCGGATCTGTGCTCGACAATGCAGCCCGGAGTAATCAAACGCAGATTCACTGAACTTTCAGCACACAGCGCCACAGAAATTGATCAAATAAATAAAACATAATAGCGTGAGTCTTCATTATCGAACTACTGTATCATTTCAATACAGATACATGTATTGTTGTATAATATATATCTATATCTATATATATATATATATATATATATATATATATATATATATATATATATATATATATATGTATATATATGTATATATATTTATATATTTATGTATATACATATATTTATATATATTGCCTATGGGATAGCATTTTGCACTTCCTGGTTCTACGCCCAAAATTTCATGGATTTAAAATAATGGTTTCAGGTAGACATCAAATAAGGTTCTTGATAAACAAGTACATGAGATTTCAAGGTTTATTGAAAATAATGAAGTGCATCTTATGTTTCTGCTGTTGTTGTGTGGTGCATTAAAGGAGTGAGAATGGGTGGCAGATAATATAACTTCCAAACAGTGGGGAAAACCGCTTCAGATAAAATCAGAATAAATGTTGAATGAACCTATGTAGCCTACTAAAGTACTTTAGGTATTTGTACCATCTGAAGCATTTAAAATGTATTTATGTATCATATAATCTGATTTATAAGTTCTGAAGATCATACATTTGTCTTACTGTATAACACTTTTCTAGAATATTTTAATGTTCTATCTGGTGAAACAAAAACATGGATTTAGCTCAAACCTTTTAATAATCTTTAAATGGAATTTTAAAAAGAAAGATAACTGTTATTCTATCAGTGTTAACAGAGGCAAAAGATACCTAATATCAGGCACAGGATTTGGATTCAGAGAGCAGAGACAGTTCAGGCGTTCTTTCGATTTTCTAAAGGTTCGCACACAGGCAGGCAGTCAGTAATCAAGCAGAGGTGATAAGTCCGAAGGCAGAGTCGTGAACGAACAGGCAGGGTCAAACACGAGGTAATCAGAATAAACAGGCTGAAGTAATGGCTGGAGAATCGACTAACGGGTAGTGATAATCTGGCAGGAAGTGAGGGATCACCAGGGCTTAAGAAGGAAAAGAGTGAATCTAACAAGACACAGGTGCAACACATTAGGGAGGGACCCGGTGATCACAGGTGAGGGAATCATAGACAGGAACTGAAAGAGACGGAGATAAGTATTAGTAAAATAAACAGGAAACAAAACTAAAACATGATACTGATAGTACCTCAATGCTCCTGACGCCCAGGGTCATCAGGGTGCTGGCGATGAAAGTCCGCTATGAGGGCCGGGTCCACGATGTTGGAAGAACCCAAGACCTCTTCAGGTCCATAACCTTCCCAATCCACCAGGTACTGTCGCCTCCTCCTGACAGCCAGAAGACGCCTAACAGTGTACAGTGCCGATCATCCGGAGGCGGGGCTTGGAGGGAGGGACCAATGGGCTGTCTTTGGCTGGTTTTACCCTGCTGACGTGGGAAGGTGGGGTGGACTCATAGTTCTGAAGTTTCAGCCTGACAGCTGCTGGGTTGATGACCTTTGAGACTGGAAAGGGTCCAAGCGGTGACAGCTACGGAGACAGTCCTCAGAGGCAGGTCCCTGGTCGAAAGCCAAACCTTCTGGCCAGTGGTGTTGGGGCTTTCGATGACGATCTGCCATCTTCTTATAGCTCTTGGACTTTCTGATGAGGGTCTGACGGGCTCTAAGCCAGGCTCAGCGGACCAGCTCCTGAGCTGAGACCGCCACTTCTGGTTCCAGGGCTGAGAATAGAGGTTGGTAACCATAGACACATTGAAAAGGCGTCATGTCAGTTGAGGCAGAGGGTAAGGAATTGTGAGCATATTCACCCAAACCAGTCTGTCGGCCCATGTATGGGGTTGTGAGCGCCAGGCAGCGTAATCCTGTCTCCAACTCCTGATTGATCCGTCTGACTGTCCATTGGACTCAGGGTGATAGCCAGAGGTCAGGTCCACTTTAGCCCCCAGGAGTCTACAGAAGGCCATCCAGAATCGAGATGTGAACTGGGGACTATCAGTCAGCATCAGGAGACATGGAGGCATGATGAGACGGTGAGCCATCTTAGAACCGATCAACAATGGTTAGAATGGTAGTAAACCCCGAGACACAGACCTGTCACGAAATCCATGGCGATGTCTGACCAAGGGCGATGTGGAATGGGCAGTGGCTGAAGCAGACCAGATGGGGTGTCCGAGGTCTTGTTCTGACGAGACAGGACAGGCGCTGATGTACTCCTGACCTCCTTCCTCATGTTGGGCCACCAGAACCTCTGACCAATAATGAACGAGGTCCGCTTACAACCTGGATGACAGGAGAAGTCCAAGAATGTGCCCAGTCTATTACCTGTCCTCGGAGTGCTGGGGCAACAAAGAGGCGATTGGGGGGTAGACCTGCAGGTGTAGGTCCAGTCGCAGCTCTGACAGTATCTTCAATAGACCAAGACACAGCCCCCAGAAAGCAGGCCAGCTGGTAGAATGGAGGCATTGTCCTTGCCTGGCAAGACTCAGCAAACAGGCAGAGGGCTCTGGCTTCCCATTCTTGGAACCTGGGCACAGGACAGAGTGAATCTAAATCTGGTGAAAACAATGCCCACCTAGCCTGCCGAGAGTTCATCCTTTAGCTTAGATACTCCAGGTTTTATGGTCGGTCCACACAAGGAAGGGTTGCTCCGCCACAGTGTCTCCACTCCTCCAGAGCTATTTTGATGGCCAGCAGCTCACGGTCCCCGATCCCATAGTTCTTTTCTGTAGGTGACAGTTTCTAGACAGAAAGGCACAAGGATGCAGTTTGCCATCTTTCACTGATTTTTTGTGACAGCACTGCCCAACGCCAGAGTCAGAGGCATCAACCTCTACCACAAACTGGCGCTTGGGGTCAGGCAGAACCAGGATAGGAGCTGTAGTGAAAGCTGATTTCAGTCTCTGAATGCTTCTAACTCTGACCAGGAGAATGAGACCTTAGAGGACGTTAGAGAGTGGAGAGGAGGCAACTGAGCTGAAGTTTCTTATAAACTTCCTATAGAAATTAGCAAACCTAAGAATCTTTGGACATCTTTTTGGCAGGTGGGTGTTGGCCATTCTGACACAGCCCTAACTTTGGTTGGATCCATGCACGCCTCAGACACTATCAACCCCAGGAAGGAGACTGTGGCCACGTGAAACTCACATTTTTCCGCCTTGACGAGAGTTGATGAGCCAGCAGTAGCATATGGTTGACATGGGTCTCATCATCGGGAGAAGATGAGGATATCGTAGGTAGACAAAGACTAACACATTAAGGAAGTCCCTTAAAACATCATTGACAAATGACTGGAAGACAGCAGGGGCATTAGTTAAACCAAAAGGCATCACCAGATATGTAATGGCCACTAGGGGTGTTGAATGCCGTTTTCCACTGCCGCCGCTCTGATGCGGACCAGATGGTAGGCACTAGATCCAGTTTGGTAAAGACCTTAGCACCCTGAAGGAGTTCAAAACCTGATGATATCAGTGGCAGTGTAGCGATTTTTAACAGTGATATCGTTCAGCCCCTAAAGTCAATACATGTTTATCTTTCTTGTCTACAAAAAGAACCTGCTCCTGCTGGAGATGAGGAGGCGAATAATACCAGCCTCAAGGGATGATTTAATGTAATCCTCCATAGCTTTTAATTCAGGGCCTGAGAGGAAAAAGTCGCCCTTGAGGAGTGGTGCTAAGAGGTCAATGGGACAGTCAAAGGAGGGGCAGAGACATGGCCTTTCTCTTGCTAAAAACATCTTTCAAATCATGATAACAGGCCGACCTTTAAGATCAATGTCCTCCCTCCACGGCCTCCACAGGTAATGGAGAGACTGGACTGAGCCAGAGGGAAAAACACCTGCCTGCACATCCTCTCACCGAGAGATGGCGCCAGAGGACCAGTTCATTTGTGGATTGTGATTACACAGCCAGGGATAACCCAGAATTAATGGATGCTGAGGGCGAAAGATGAAAACGAATCTCTTCAGTATGGCCATCCAAGGTGAGAATCAAAGGAGAGGTGCTGTGTTACCCTACATAACAGCCTGCCGTCTGGCTTTAGCATCTAAGGGGCGGGAAGTGGTTGAACCCAGCTCATGCACTAAACTGCAGTCTATCAAGTTAGCGCCTGCACCAGAGTCAATAAGGGCTGGTTGTCTTGAGAGAGAGGAGGAGGTCAGAACAACCGTGTGAGTTCAGTGATAAGTGAGGATAAGGTAGTCTGACTCACCATCACCGGCTTCTCCTCTCTGCCGCTCTTCCGGAGTTACAGTTGGTCAGGAAATGGCAGCCAACAGATACAAAGTCCTCTCTCATCCGCTGTCTCTAGGCGAAAAGACTGGTTACCTGCATGGGCTCCTCCTCACCCGGGAAGCAGCGGAGCCAGGCGGTGAGCAGCTGGCGTCTGATCTGGCCCATTCGCCGGAGGGCGGGAGGTCGCGCCAGCGGTCTTCTTTTCTCGAACAGTCTTATCGATCTTACAGGCGAGTGCGCGAGAGGCTCCAGCTGGTCAGGTCGAGAGTCAGGTGATCTTTCAGCTGATAGATCAAGAAGCGTCCGTGAGCGTGTTGGTTCATGCCTCGGCCGCCAGAGTTCGAACTGGATGGCAGTCCACCACTCCGTCCCCTGCTTCAGCGAGGTGAGCTGTCAATTGGGTGCTGGAACACCTGCTTCAGGGCGGAGCAAAAGCCTGGAGTGAACTGCAGCACGGATCGGCGATTCCAGGCTGTTGACGCCTCTGCTCTTGCTGGAGATCATGAAGGCAATCTTAGCTCTTGAGGGGAAGCAGCTCTCTTGAATTCAAAATGCAGTTCACACTGGAGATGAACGACAATCGCCCGATCGGAGAATCTTACAGGAGGGCTGAGCTGGACTCGAGAAGCCGTCGAGAAGGACGAGGAGGAGTGAGCCTCTTGAGAAGGAGGAGCAGGTGAGTGGCCGGGCTGCCCGATGCTGATGGGAGTTGTAGTCTCTGTAGCTGGCCATGTAATTCATCTGTGATCCCACAGATATAAAAACAGGCTCACCTGCCTGGAGAGTTCTCGCACCTGGCGCAGGATGTTGATCTGCTCCTCTTGGTGAGAAACCCACGGGTCTGTCGGAAGCGGAATCAGAGATGGATTTCCCTGCTGAATCCATTTCTGGCCAGATTATTCTATCAGGCACAGGATTTGGATTCAGAGAGCAGAGACAGTTCAGGCGTTCAGGTTCTATTTTCTAAAGGTTCGTACACAGGCAGGCAGTCAGTAATCAAGCAGAGGTGATAAGTCCGAAAGGCAGAGTAACGGAACAGGCAGGGTCAAACACGAGGTAATCAGAATAAACAGGCTGAAGTAATGGCTGGAGAATCGACTAACGGGGTAGTGATAATCTGGCAAAGTGAGGATCACCAGGGCTTAAGAAGGAAAAGTGAATCTAACAAGACACAGGTGCAACACATTAGAATGATCACAGGTGAGAATCACAGACAGGAACTGAAAGAGACGGAGATAAGTATTAGTAAAATAAAACAGAAACAAATTGTTATTCTATCAAAACATGAAGATACCTAAATCTAAAAAAATGGTCATTTAAAACAATTATGCTTGTTTTGTTTTTAATTTTTGTATATTAGAAAAGACATCCAAAGACATGGCAAACATAAATTGTTTAGTAATAAAAATGACAACATAATATGAAGTAAAAACCATCATATTAATTAGATATGATGAAATATAAACACCAGATGTTTTGTTCTGTTTTCTTTTGTGGTGTAGGGTTATTTTTTTGTAATCTTTTTCTGTTAAGTGTTAATCTAAAGTAATTTTCTAATAAGTGGAAGTGAGGATGTGTTATAATGTACTTTGTTAATTATTGTAAAACAGGAGCAGAACATATTATTGCGTCTCTGTTCCTTTTCATGTAAGATTAGACTTTTTGTCTTTTAGTTTTCATTAAACTTGGCAAGATAAGTATATTATCCATGTTGTTGTGAGAAACTGATCTGCTTGTATATCAAATTCATTACTGATTGATTGGAAACACCCACAACCGTGCCAGGGAAAACTGCATCCTTAGATCTGTCCTTCCATAATAGGACTTTTTTTTTTTTGTTAGCATTGCTACTGGTGGGAAAATCAAAGTACTCGAAGAAACCCCCCGTAAGATACACTCTTACTGATGTTACAGCCCAAATCTTGTTGGTCTTATTTGGGTTTTGTCAGAGTTTAAAGGTCTTTTTTTGGTTGTTGGCCTGTGGTAAAGTTGAACCATTCAAAGAAAACTCAACCCCCATACTCTCCTACTAAAATTTCTCAGAAATCCAGTTGAAGAAAGCCTTAACCTTGCTGGTCTCCTTTGGTTTGGCCAGGTGTATCTTCAAGCAACCAACTGTGTGGCTGATGGTGAACTGGTCCTTCTGCACCATTTTCCACCACAGGAGCCCCTTGCCAAAGTCCTTACAAAGCTGTTTGTAGACTTTGTCTAAGATTTTCTCTTTATGTGCTTTGCTAAGGTCACAGACTATCTCAGATCCCTTCATCTCTGCCCACAGTTGGTCTGTCAAAGTTGTGATGGCCTTGTCGAGGCAATGGTAATCTGGCCACCTTTGACAAGCCGCCCAACTAAGCCAGTAATCAAAACCTGACATATGGTTTTCTTCCACATTAGCTTGTCCTGCTGGTCTGAGCCTGGCACACACTCATGAGAGTGTGAGAACGTATCCAAAGCCTCCTGGACCTTTGCTACTGCAACAGCAGCATAACCTGTCTTCTTTCTGTGCTCCTGTATCTGCTTGTTGAGCCAATTCCACATCATTTTCATCAACTTGTTCACCTCTAAGCGGATCAGACCCATGTGATACAGTTTCTGCTTCTTGTCCGAGGTGAGTTGATCAAAGATGAATTCTACAAGGCGCTGCTGTGTGAGATGGTACTTTCCACCAGTGATGTTTCTGGCCATTTTTCTGTACAGACACATTACATCTCTACCCTTTCTGGTGGTCGTGTCCTCGATGAGGTCATTCACAAAGCTGTCAACGCCACCAACAAAATTCTTCATAGATGTCTTCCTGTTCTTTCTGGCATACTTGTTTCCAAACTTGTTCCTTAGTTTAAGAAAGAATTTCAGGATTGCCCTTTAGCAAATTTCCTCACAAAAAGGTTTTGACTTGTCTTGTAATTTTTTTGATCATGGACTCTGACTTGGCTTGCCTCAACTGACTGTCAGTCTCAATAACCTCAGTTCCAGAGGTGGAAAAAGTACTGAAAAATTGTAATTGAGTAAAAGTATCTTTACTTTGTTTAAATCCTACTCAAAGTAAAAGTAAAAGTACCCATCTATAAATTTACTCAAGTAAAATTACAAAAGTACATCATTTAAAATGTAATTTGAGTAAAAGTTACTTAGTTACTTTCAGTTATTTAATGCAAAAAAAGGATGAGCCATGAATCAAATCCAGCACAAGTTGTTTTAATCAACTTCATGGCATATTAAAGTACACATCCACACTTGTAAAAGCTCAGCTGAGCTCAGTAACATGATCCTCTTACTTCCTCACAATACAAGGACAACAACAAGGCCTGTTTTAGGATGACAGCAGCCTTCATTAATGCTCTCAGATGTTGCTCTCAGCGAAGTCTGTAGACTGACGAGTCACACACAGACGCACACACACACAGTGGTCAGACTCAGCCGCAGGCGCAGCAAAGAAGAACAGCCATATCTTATGGGTCTTTGCCTCACAAAAGCAAAATAAAATCAACTGCTTAGTAGCCTACCTCGTAGCCTCGTACTCATGGGAACAACGCCGCTCTTTTTTACAACAACAAAACAGCATTCATAACTGTACGTAGCCTACAGTGGCGATCATTTTACAGGACAAAAATAACTTAATTATGGTCACTCAGCATGCCCTAACTTATTCCTTTATCCTCAGGTAATGCGTCCGGGGCTGTGTTTATGTACTGGAGGTCAGAGTGCGTGCTGCGCGCGCGGTGCGCAGCGTCTTCCATGCGTCATGCTGCTTGAAACTATGTGATTTTCACGGCACAAAAATGTTACCCGCCCGCTTTTTGTTCCGTTCCGCCCGTGCCCGTACCAGTGAAATTATAAATGCATATTTTCCGCCCTTTTGTACCCGTCAATTGCGGGTACCAGTCGGATTTCTGTGGGTACCCGGCCCGTTGCAGGACTTTAATTTAAGAGACAAAAACACATGCGCTAACTTACCACCATATGCTTTCATAAATTAGATGTTGATGTCTTGAATGCTGAGAGCTCCGTTCTGACGGGCAGGCACATTTTACACTGCATTATAATGTTGTTATAATGACTTTCACTTCTGGGACACAGGTTTTCCGCCCGCATTTAATTTTTTCACTATCAATATTGTACTCAGTAACGATAGGGGGTTCAAATGTAGCAAGTAAAATACTTGGGTCAAAATGTACTCGAGTAAAAGTAAAAATTACATATTTCAAAAACTACTTAGAAAATTCCAAATTACTCAAAAAAAGTACTCAATTACAGTAACGTGAGTAAATGTAATTCGTTACTTTCCACCCCTGCTCAGTTCAGTCAGTCAACTCACGTTCAATTGTTTTATTGTAGCTGCATATACATGTTACAGGTTTGGCGTCCAGGCTCCAGTTTCATCACTCCTTGCAGAAAGGTTTACATGAAGGCATGGAGGAGTGATGAGCAAAACATATGAACATCCCCAAAACTTAACTGGTAGGAGCCTGGCGCTGCTGATGAGATCTATGTGTGGCTATTCCCCCCAGCGCCTGCTGTGAGAGGAATATGCTACCTAGTGAACTACTATGTGTGGGCCCAGGCACCAGCCGCCGTGTCGCCATTCCCCCCAGCGCCCGCTGAGAGGAATATACTACCTAGTGAACTACTATGTGTGGGCCCAAGCATCAGCTGCTGTGTCGCCATTCCCCCCAGCGCCCGCTGGGAGGAACATGCTACCTAGTGAACTACTATGTGTGGGCCCAAGCATCAGCTGCTGTGTCGCCATTCCCCCCAGCGCCCGCTGGGAGGAACATGCTACCTAGTGAATTACTATGTGTGGGCCCAAGCATCAGCCGCTGTGTCGCCATTCCCCCCAGCGCCCGCTTAGAGGAATATACTACCTAGTGAACTACTATGTGTGGGCCCAAGCATCAGCCGCTGTGTCGCCATTCCCCCCAGCGCCCGCTGAGAGGAATATACTACCTAGTGACTACTATGTGTGGGCCCAAGCATCAGCCGCTGTGTCGCCATTCCCCCCAGCGCCCGCTGAGGGGAACATACTACCTAGCGACTACTATGTGTGGGCCCAAGCATCAGCCACTGTGTCGCCATTCCCCCCAGCGCCCGCTGAGAGGAATATACTACCTAGAGAATGCAGATGCAAGCATGATGAATTGGTACATACTTAACCCCAGCACACCACCTGATATGCAGTACAGAGTTATGCAGCAATTGGATGCAATCTTTCAATATTAAATGCAGGAACTCATGAGCTTTGAGCAGCCAGGATGACTTTCTCGTGAAGTCTCCTTCGCGTTTCAGTAAAGCACACCACCTGATATGCAATACAGAGTTATGTAGCAAGTGGATACGATTTTTTAAATACTAAATGCAGGAACTTATGAACTTTGAGCAGACAGGATGACTTTCTCGTGAAGTCTCCTTCGCGCAGAAAAGCACACCACCT
>JAZDUH010000198.1:24887500-25025000 GCA_036419115.1 Scarus forsteni | reverse complement strand
TACGCGCCGGCCCGTGCAAGCCCTTGACATACCTACTCAACCGGCCAGTCGATGGATGAACCGGGGGTTGTCACTGTAAAGTTTCCTAACCTAACCCTAAGTGTAAACCCTAACCCTAACCCTACTCTTTCCTTTATATAGATTTCTTTTAAAATTAGATTTGGGATTAAATAATTCATGACTCATAAAATATTAATAAATAAAGATTAAAATTATTTAATGTTGATTAAAATTAATATAACTTTTATAAATAAGTACATTCATAGGCCAGTTAATTCATTGTTTATGGAGAAACGGGTTAAAAAATTAAAAACATACAGCATTTAGGGGGTTAAAAAGTAAGACAACATGTGGAATTGGGTTTATGTATTTGCGCAGGGAATTCATTTTGGGCGGGTATAAAAAGCCATGCAGAGCTCAGGAGCTCACTTTTCCACCGATCTCCGAACAGAGAACATCCCTTTACATAGCCAGCCAGCTAGCCTTTTTTTGTTTGCCTTAGCCGTGCCCAGCCTGAGGAAGGCCCGGACAGGGCCGAAACGTCGCGCGTGGGCACGACTACTTGATTTTGGGAGTTTTTTTATTTAAATTCATTTTAATTTAATTCATTTCATAAAAAACAACTTTTATTTCATTTAATTTGATTTTATTTGTTTTGAGTTAATTAAAAACAATTTATTTTAGTTCATTTTTTTTTTCTAAAAAAACAAAAAAACAAAAAAAATTAAAAAATACATAAAAAATAACAAAAAAATATATACATTTAAATAAGGATGAGTGGACCCACTCCAGGAGAGTGGATCCAAGTCCAATACGGGAGGAGGCGCGGTCGCCCCCGTTATCAGGACGATAGACCGCAGACCCGTATGGGGTCTTGGGATGGGGGGAGAGAGGGGGGCGCTATGGGATGGCCCGCGCCTTTCCTGCCTTCTCCAGAAGGCAGGTTCGCTTTCAGTCCCCTAACCCTAACCCTAACCCTAACCCTAACCCTAGTTAATAACCCTAGCCCCAACCCTAGCCCTAACCCTAACCCCAGATAACTCTAATGCCTAACCCTAAGTCCCTAACCCTAATTATATTTAAATACAAAACACATACAATATATAAATTTATAAGTACTTCTTGTTAAATACATAAATATTTTTAATACAAAAATTCATAAATAAACACATAAATACATTTAGGAGTTCATATATATAGAATAAATAGTTTAAAAATGATAAATATATACAATTAGGTATTCAGTTCATGGGGATTTAGAAGGGTACAAACTAAAAAAGACGAAAATACATTTTACAAACTTTGGACATACAGGGGGCGGGATATAAAAGGGGAAGCTCTGAGCAGGAGCTCATTTCGCTCCAGACCACCGACGACAACAGTTCTGTAGCCATCCTTGCAGCTCTTTCTGTTTAAGTGCCCTTGACCTGAGGAAGGCCCAGAGAGGGCCGAAACGTTGTCGGGCACCTTTCTTTTTGATTTTTTGATTAAAAACAATTTGATTTTCATTTAAAAACAATTTAATTTAGTTAAAAAAACATTTAATTTATAAATAATTTAATTTCATTTATTTTTATTATTATTTTTATTTCATTTTTTTCTAAAAAACAACAAAACAAACAAAAAAACATTTTATTTCATTTTATTTATATATATTAAAAAACAAAAAAACAAACAAAAAAATAAACTATTTACACCCACATGATGGGGCCATCAGATGATGGCTGGACCACGGTCCATTATGGCCGACGGCGCCGCCAACGCCAGCCACAGTGGCGCCAGGCCGACTGGGGACCCTATGGACAGCAGTCCACAGGGTGGAGGGCCCGTGCCCATCCTGCTGCCTCTGGGAGGGGACGGCCTCAGGCTTGGGGCCCGTACCCTTCTGGAGGGCGGCAGGGCCAGCCCTTTTACCCTAACCCTAACCCTCACAACTATAATCCTACAGTCACCCATTCACTAGCCCTTAACCTAACCATACCGGATTACTGCCTAAACCGAAGCCTCGCTTCCAATGTTACCAATAACTTCACAACTATAATCCTAAAGTCATCCATTTACTAGCCCTTAACCTAACCTACCGGCCTATTGCCTAAACCGAAACCACCCTTCTAATGCTATCAATAACTTCACAACGATAGCCTAAAGTCACACATACATATATTGTGTATGTATCAACTCCAGTTCAGGAGGATGTCATAAGTGAATTCAGGAAATGAAAACGGACACACAAGGACAGAACTCCAAACGACTCATGCCCCCCCCATGCCCCCCCCCCCCCCCCCCCCCCCCCCCCCCCCCCCCCCCCCCCACACACACACAATCACACACAATACACACACAATACTAATAACAATAACAATAACACACACACAATAAATACACACACACACACACACACACACACACATACATCTCGTTCTTCCCACACTCCTTTCTCTCCCTCCCTCTCACCCCTGTCTTATCTATTTTTCAAAGAGGGATAAGGTTATTGACAAGGAACCATGGATAGACAATACGCGCCGGCCCGTGCAAGCCCTTGACATACCTACTCAACCGGCCAGTCGATGGATGAACCGGGGGTTGTCACTGTAAAGTTTCCTAACCTAACCAGATAGTGGACACCTGAATAAATATCCTGATAATTGCCTCAACTGAACCAGTTATGCTCTGTTCTACTTCAGTCTGTATTTAGAACTGCAGGCTAATAAAAATCTTCCTTGAATGTAATTTCTCCTCTTTCCTGCCCTTAGCAACTAGGAAACCGGAGTCTACTCCTTCCTACCTGATAAGGAGTTTCTGGGACTTTTTCCCCCGAAGCCTTGGGGGCCCCCACTCTTCCTTCCTCCCTGAAGTTGACTGTTGAATTCGGCTAAAAAACACATAAAAATGTAAATAAATTTCTAACAGCAGAACTCTTGAGGTCCCCTGCTTCCGTCTTTGTGCCTCATTAATTTCATAATTCATGTTTACACCTCTCTGAATAATACACAGTTGGCTCCCTCTTTCAGACCCAAAATTCTGATGTAAAAATAAAAACATTTCATCCATATATTGTCCACTTGCTGTGGCTTCAGGCCACTTTATAAATTTTCTTAAACCCAACCCCAACATCTAAAAGGGCTGCCACTCAGATTATTGTGATCTATCTTATTAACTTTCCTATTTTATAATTTTTTGATGCACCCCGTTAATTTTGGTCCCCTTTCTTTGTTGTTAGCCCTACCTGTATTATTATTTAAAAAATTTTTGGGCAGTTTTTGTTTTTGTTTTTTTTTTGTTCATAAAGTCTCCTGAGAAAATATAAAAAGAGCCAAATTCACCTCAGGGACTGTGATTTTTAGGGTCACCCAGCAGAGTCAGCTACAATCCAAGCTTAAGAGCCACCCGATTGGAGAAAAAAAGCTAACCTAGTAGAATGCTTGTGCCCGTGCACAGATGCTGCCTTTCAGGCAGCATCTAACCTTTTCTTAACCTAAACCCAAACTCAATCTAAAAACAGTGGGAGGGCCTAAATTAAAACACAAGGGAACATCACATGGTTTCACAAAAACTGAAAGGGGACTTTTTACAGAGGGTATATAAGGGAGCGCTCCAGTTCAGGAGGTCATTTGATCACCGCCTACCGACCAGCGAACTTGCTCTTCAGCCATTCATTTTAGCTAGCGCTTCAGTGCCCTTGACCTGAAGAAGGCCTATTAAAGGACTAAACGTCATCGGGCACTTGTTTTTTGTTGAATTTTTTTTATTTTTAGAGCAAAAAGGCTTTTTTATTTTACAATTTTTTACTATTTTTTTTTTTACATTATTTCAAAATTTAAAGCCTATTTTAACTTATTATAAAAAATTTAAGTTCATTTATATTTTCATTTTAAAATTTCTACAAAAATAAAAACACACCAAAAAAATATATATATATATATATATACATTTAAAAACGATATAAATATTGTTATCCCACCATGATGGGACCATCTGACCTCGACTGGACATTGGTCCAGTGAGGCAGATGGCGCAACCAACAGCGCCAAACGTGACGGCAACCCAGCCGTTACCCCTATAGGGATGGGTCCTCCGGCTGGAGGGCCAGAGCCAATCCTGCCCCTTCTAGGAGGGGGCAGGCTCAGTTTTTTCACCCTAACCGTATGTAACCCCAACCCTAGCGGAACCCTAACCCTAACCTCAGTATTGGACATGCCTAAACCTAGTTTAGCCAACCCAAGTAAATTTGACCTAACTAAAGAACTACAAAACATAACAGAAAACATTTATTCTAAGCCCCGCCCACCCTTATAAATACAGAACCCATGCTTGGAGCCCCAGAACAGCTCGAACCAGCAAGGAATGAACATCTAAAAGAAATAGCTTAAGGAAAATAACGGAAGAGGACAGAAAGAAGGAAAAAAGAAACAAGGGAAGATAAAGGGGGTGCCATAAATAAAATAAACAGTAGAAGCAAGGAAATGCAGAATAAAGAAGCAAATACATGCAAAGAAAGCAAAAAATAGAAACAAAGGGAAAGCAAAGAAATGCAAGAAAAAGAAAAAAAGATAAAGCAAATACATGCAAAGAACAAACAAAGAACAGCAAACAGAGAAGCCAGAAGAAGCAAAGAAATGCAGAAGACAGAAGCACATACATGCAAAGGAAGCAAAGAAATACAATAAATGGAAACAAAGAAAGAATAACAAAGGGAAAGATGGCTCAAGACCGCCTGAAGAAGACCTAACTATGTCGAAACGTCGCAAACGAAAGTCTTGAAGCCAAAAATAAACAGAAGCTAAGTAAGCTCTAAACAAACCCAAATAAGAAAGAAGGCTAAGAAAAGCAAAGCAAAGAAGGGGGACAAGTACAAAGAAAGATAAACCCTAAGCTAAGGAACAATTTTTGGAACAGCCCACTTTTATTAGTGGGCTACTTTATAAAGAAAATGAACAAACAAAAAGGACAACAAAGACAAAACAGTCACATATATATAAAAACACAACAATGAACAACAGCTAAGACAATTCAGTCACTCACAACACAACAATAACGAACATAACACAAACAAGAAGACAAAACAGTCTCTACATAAAACAAATTAATTTTTTACGGCTGCCAATAGGGCCCAAGAGTACGGACCGTGCCTTTTCCTGGTCCCTGGATAGGCTCAGTCAACCGTAAGTCCTGAGAGCTCCAGGGGCACAGGTTCCTGGTCCCTGGTTAAGGCTCAGGCTAAGTCCTGAGAGCTCCAGGGATACAGATGTAGTCCCCTAACCATCACCACGTCTTTCTGCTCAGAAGGGGGAATGGGTTTGGACGGCAGGAAACTTTCCCAAGAACACAAGTTTATTTGGTAAATTTTCCTTTGTCTTTTGTCTAAAAGTTGTGGATGGAGAAGATAGACAGTTAAGCTAGTTCCCCCTATTTGTTATTTAGAATAGAAGTACTGTTTTATCTCTTTGTTTTGGTTTGTTTTTTTCTTTCAGAAAAAATTCTCAAACACTATAACAAATTTCACGATGGTGTAAGGACAGGGATTAAGTACAGGGACAATGCAAAGCAGGCCATGGGTTTCACTTTTGCCTTTACATGGCCTCTGGCCTCCCAACACACTCCATGACCGCTGACCTCAGGTTCCTTGGCGATTTAGAAAGGTTGCGTGGGTAAGTCATTTTTCACAGAACCTTGACACAGAACAAACATCACAGTTGTCAATAACAAATGGCTTCCTTATTTTTCTCTGTGGCTTTCAATTACATGTAAAATGTGATGTTTTGAAATAGATGGAAATTTTGACGTTGCAATATGGAATGTAGTTTTCTGGGATGACTTGGCAGTAAGATTAAGTAACTTGAAACTGCCTGTCTTTTTCCACAGCTTGCCAGCTTACCTGAAAAAGAAGGGATATACCTCAACCACTGTGATGAACATGCTTACCAATGTAGGGGGCTTTATGAAGCATGTTGAAAATAGCTTCTTGTCACGAAGCAAGCTGAAACTGAAGGAAGTGTGGACTTTGATGTCTGAGCTCAAGAGCATGAAGTCCGATGTCCAACGACAAGTTGTCGTCCAATGACAGAAAGTGTCATTGATTAAGACAGGTAGATGTTGTCACTGGCTTTCAGTCTCATATTCTGTACTCTATAATTTAAACATTTTTGTGAGCTTCATTTATTTGGTGGATTTAGGAACTGGGACTCACAATGTTTCCCTTTGTGCCTGTCACGCTGTTTTTACAGATGATCAGCTCAGTGGAAGACAGGTAAAGGAATTTATGGAGGCTGCCAGGAATTTGTTTTTCTAAGCTTTTATGTAAGTAGCTTCACATATTCTGTGTGTGTCAATCACCAAATTTGGGGGTCCTAGAGATTTGTGAACATGATCAATTACATTTTCACATTTCAGAGTTGAAAGTTGGAACTTTTTGTAGCAACATGCTTGACACTTGGTACCAAGCCCATTGTATTTCTTCTTCAATGCTGTTCATTCTTACGGATAGGATTTATTCTGTTTCCAACAATATGTGTACTATGTTTTAAAGGATCTCTGTCCCGCATACGCTATGCAGATGATCAAGACCTGCTAACTGGCCATGTCATGGGCTACCTGGGCATACTAACAGGACACAGTTCAGGGGTGTCTCTCAGCATGACAAAGAAAAACATTTCCCATTTCAAGAGCTGGAACCGCGGAACAAATTTTCAAGTTCTGCTTAGTTTTTTTTGTTTCTTTTTAAGGTTTTATTCTGATTAAATAGCCAAACCCAATTGTTATTTTAAAACTGAAAATATTACCCCTGGCTTACTCCTTGTCTATTAAGAGTATTGGATATCAGCACAAGGATAAGAATCAGCTTTATTGCCCTGGTATGTCTGAATATTGAATTTTGAATATTGTTGAATACTGAAAGCTCAGGGGCATGCAGTCCATTTCATGTCATCTGTCAATAATTAACCACATGAGAAACATTTCTACGAGGTGTATTTATTTTTTAAAGTTTGACCACAGCCCATCTGGAATGACTGGAGAGCTTCTGCCAGAAACTGATTTCCGGTACGCAGGAGCGCGCACAGCCGTCATAGATGAAAAGCGCAGCTTCATGGTTCTGCGGCTTCATCGGGCAAACTTTAAAAAATAAATACACCTCGTAGAAATGTTTCTCACGTCCAATTGTTGTGGAGATTTGAAGATATCATTTGGCGGCCTTGTATTAAAGTCCTCTTTTTTTCTGAAAAGTTTTGTTGGCGGAGCCATGCTTTCCACTCTCTAGTCTATGGTCCTGCACAGCAGCTCCGCCCTGGCAGGTGCTCTTACTTTGAAAAGGAAACTTCCGGTCTCACACTATGAAAAACGGCCGTTTTTTTGTTTCTGTCTTCTAAAATTTTATTCGCTGTTTTTAGAAACGGAAAATGAAAATCAGCTGGTTTTTCAATTTTCGTTTTTGAATTCTAAAACAAAAATCAAATAACCACCCATTTTTTGTTTTTTAATACCATTTTCTAAACGGACAATCCAATTACCAAAACATACACTGACCCAGAACCATATTGAGAAATTTCCTATAAAATTTATTATTACAAAACATATCATAGAACAAAGTATTACTTTTCTTTAAGTCACAAGGTTTCAAGTCAATTTTCATGGTTGATGCATTTTTTAAAATTCAAATTATTATTTTTTTGTTTTTAAAAATTTGTAAACATTTGTTAAACAACAAAAAATGAATTGAACAACAAAAATAATCAGAATAGAAAAAAATATAAAAAAACGTATTAATAATAATAATAATAATAACAATAATAAACAAATCAATAATGATGATTAAATAATAATCATACTAGGTCCCAGTATGGTGAGAGCAGGCAAAGGAGGTGGTACATATCATCACCTCCTACGTGTTTCCGTTTTTTCTTTCACAAACATTCTCTAAAACTCATGTGTGTACCCATGCTAAGCTAGCGGTTGGGGTTGTAAGTCCGTCTTTTTACTTGTCACTGAACGTACAGTCAAGAGAACGGTGTCTACCCGCTTGTTATGGACCGTGGACCGAGGTAAGACACCAAAACAGTGAAAATGTTGGACTGTTCCTTTAAGTCAGGATTCTTGGAATCAAGTTTGAATCAATCAATCAATCTTTATTTGTATAGCGCCAATTCATAACAAGTGTTATCTCAACACACTTTACAATAGAGCATAAAGCTCTTCATTTTATGGATACACATATATGCATAGATACATATATACATATAAAATACACATATACATATATATACAAATATATACATCCAACACCAACATGAATCCATATAGCCATATAGAAATGTTATCAAGTTATTAATCATGTTCTATGTGAGCATTAGGATTTGTAAGCACTTTGTTGGAAAAGTATTTCCTCATGTGTTCTTTGTGATATATTTCTTTCATGATTGACCCGCAATAAAAACACTGCCATATTCTCAGTGTGTGCGGAACATGACCACGAAACTTCCATGATTGCTGTTAAGCTGATTGACTTGTTCAGCTTTGTGTAATCATAGTTCAATTTAGAAGTGTTACAACTCACTGCCAAACAAGGCCCTTCAATCTTGTGAAAAAGGGTCGTTATCTAGCTGCTCTCTGATTGGTGGGTACACGGCGTCTGAGCATGCTCTTGCAGAAAGACAGTAATTGCTCATGCATGAAGCAAATAGTGTTCCCATAGCTGCTTGAGAGACAGGATCATGACTTTATTGTGAAAACATTGAAATGTTACTGATTGAAACTTTGAATAATGGTTGTTTTTGAGTTACTGAGAGAGTAAGGTAAGTTGGGCAAAGTTTGGTTGCCTGTTATGTTGAAGTACAGCATTTTTCAGGCAAAAATCAGGAAAACACATCAAGGCATCATGAATGTCATCACAACTGTGAAATAATGATGAATAAAATGAAGTAAATGAAAAAAGGACATCTGACAAATGCGCAGCCTGAGAGGGGGAAATGTCTGCAGTTGTATCCCAAATTCTGATTTAATTTTAAAACTAAAATTTGACCTCAGTCTTTCAGCAACTCCTGAATAATTCCCATAATTCTTAGGAATAAACACTGTTATCCAGGGATGGTTGCATGTTTGTAGGTTTTCAAATAAAGCAATAACATAACAAAACAGTCATTTCCCAAAATTGCAAAATTGTCATATTTTGATAATTGTCTAATAATGCATAATTATAGGATTAAAATTTATAGGGTTAAAATGTAATACATCATTATTTTTATTTGGATTAAGAATGGGTTTGATTGAATGATTTTAGCATAAAAAAGTACTAAACATGTGTTTAGTGTGTCATGTGTTCAATATTTCCATTTTAAAAAGCAGTTCTTCTGTTTTATTACTAATCTGATTTAATTTTAAGCCATATTTTTGACTTGATTCACGGTACACTGACAGAAGTGGTCGTCTTCCTGCTCTATTCACTCAGGCTCGGCTTTTGGAAGCAAATGATGGAATAAGCTGCTAAAACTCACTTTGAGGTTTGGATAGACCATTCAGAAAGATAATAAGGTTTAAGTCTGCAAAGTTGAGAATCGGAGACAAACTGGACCTGCATCGCCACACCTGCTGCATAAGGGTGAGGAGAGGGGCCAGACCAGACTAATTTTAAATAACTGTACATTGATGGTTCATGATAAAAAATTATGTTAATCAAGACTTAATTAAAACATCTAGTTTTTGCGCTGGTCATTTCCTCTGATTACTCTCTTCTGTGTTGTAGTCGTCAGAGCTGTTCAGTTCTTGTCTGTAGAGAAACTCGGTATTCCAGATGTCCTCCTCACTGTCAGCCCCAAGGATAAAGATAGACATATAACTGTCATGTGATATTAGGTTTAGGGGTATGAGGGCGAGAGGGGAAACTTTCATAACAGATGTTTAAAAAACGAACAGCTGAACAGATCTTGTTGATCTGGAGTGTGGTCAACAGGTGAGAATCAAAGGAGTCCAAAAAAAAAGGGATTACCTCAATCGATGTTTCCGTTGTGTAGACATTCGTGAAAAAACGTACGTCTGCCATTTGTTTCCACAGACAAACAAAATGGCAGCCGCACAATTCAGTTGTGGATTACGTTTTTGAGATGTCAGGGGCTGTTAATCTGTGAATTTCTGAACTTTGAACTAATAGTCATACAATAAAGTCACAGAGTGGTCCTTGTGTGGCCACCTGAAGCCTGATTTTCAGTCAGTTTATCCAATTTCCCCTTTAAGTCGGAGGTACTTCCTGGTTCCAAGAACCTCTTTATCTCCATGTTAATTTGACTGTTTTTTGACAAAAAAGGTTGCATGTGTGAGAGGTTGCAATGTGGATTTCATGTTTTGATGTGGTTTACCGTGGCACCGTTTAAAGGCCCACAACTGATATGGGTGGGGGGGGGGGGGGTTGATCCCGGTTCTGAGTTTCTAGCACCTTCTTGTGTGCAGTTAGCAACATCTGCCCATTTCTCGCCACTTGAATCACTAGAAATAATTCCTCCCTCATTTTGCTGTCTATTTACACCGAATGTGTCACATCTACAGTAGACCTCGCATTGAGCGTGCATACATTTTTTTCCACAAAATCTGGTGAAGCGGTGTTCTGCAGGCGAAAAATACAAATCAGGCAAGTCAGTCACAAACAAAAGAGGTACGTAAAATAAACAGGAAAGTATAATATGAAAAGAAAACGTAACTACGATAGTAAAGTAAATCAGAAAAGCAAAATAGATTAGGTTAGATTAGATTAAATAGTACTTTATTAATCCTTTAGGGAAGACTCCCTCGGGGAAATTATGATTCCAGTTGCATTATATTATAAATAAAAGATAATACTTGTAGGCTACTGCTGCTGCTGCTTCACATCCTCTGTCTTCCTGTTACTCCTCAGCCCCCCAGTTGAGGAGTTGTACAGTCTGATGGCCTGAGGGACAAAGGAGTTTCTCAGTCTATTGGTCCTGCACTTGGGAAGGAGCAGTCTGGGCTGAACAGGCTCATCTGGTTGTTGATGACCATGTGTAGAGGGTGATTGGCTTCATCCAGAATGTCCAGCAGTTTGTCCAGTGTCCTCTTCTCTGCCACCGTCACCAAAGAGTCCAGCCTCATGCTAACCACAGAGTCAGCCCTCCTGATCAGTTTTTCAACCCTGGATGTGTCCTATCTTGAATATCTGATGAAACTGGCTCTTGGTAGCTGATGATAATGAAGCTGGCAGTTGGTGGCATCTTTCAAAAAAGAACACTCTGCTGGTATCCTCAGAAATGCCTCCTGGCAGCAATGATGTAAAAGATATCCATAGGATATATAAGAGAAAAGAGTCTTAATAAGAAGTGCAGGAAGGTCAGAAAAAGATCAAAGAAGGAAAACTTTTGAAAACTGTGAAAAAAATTAAGGAAAAAAACACAAAAAACAGCTAAAAAATATGGAGAGCAAACTGGAAACTGGACAAGCTGATGCTTAGTTGAGTGAAATAGTAGTTAATAGTTAAGTGAAACGGGAAAGCCATATAAATACAGAGATTAAATCTGACAGGTCATTTGAGATTTGGACAGCGGACAGGTAAGTGTAAATTTTTCTCTGGGTAACTGGTCTGTATGTAGACAATGAAAAACCTGCAAGTAAGTATTATATAACCTGCCTTTTTGGTAATAGCAGCTAATTCTATGAGTGCACAGTGTACAGGTAAGTTTTTATAATCATGTAGTTTAGTTTTTATGTATTAACTAATAATCATAAATAAATCAGCTAAGTAAATTAAACAGGGTTTTATAAATGGCTCGATTGAATATAAGTCATTCAACAGCTGGACAGTGGACAGGTGAGCGTATATCCTCCTGAGACCTGGAATTTTTAAAAAAGGGTTTTTAATTTCAGCTGTTTTTCATTATGTTGAAATGCTGAGTCAGCATTTTCAGCTGTTTCTTCTTATTCTTACCTCAGTTTTTGGCACCTTTTAACGGCCATGAAATTTCTACAGGATTTAACAGAAAAAATTTAGCAATGCAGCATGTTCATGACATGTTGCTCTTGTATTTTTCACAGCTGTAGCACTTACAGTTTTTACAGTAAAAATTATTTAGCTCTTTGATTTCCTATAACATAAGCTCAGTGTTATCTCTTATTCGGGGTATTAACTGCCTTTGTCATACTATGGTGTCCTCAAACAGACAATGATTCAGTCTTACTTGACAGAGGGTAACTACTTGTCATATGTGTTTTATTCAGGAAAAATGGCAGAAAACTGGCCAAGTGACAGACAAAGCCCTGAAGATATAGGGCCAGATCCCAATCAGGAGGGCCTACTACCTCCCTGAGATGAAAAGGTGAGGAGGTGGAGTCAAACTTCTCAGAGGAGGAGGGGTTGACCACCGATGAGGAGGGGTCAGGATCTTTGGTTGGCACGCCAGCACACCCCTATATTGAGAACGTAGACCAAAACCCTGTTGTTGATGCTGGTCATCTGCCCCTGTATGAGGAAGAGGATACAAACCATGCCCTCTATCTCGGGCCCCCCACCCTCCGATGAGGACCTCTACCCAAACCCTCACCCAGATCAAGGGCCTGTGGTTGCAGGAGCTGTTGGACAATGGTCACCACCTTCCTCCAATTCTGATTACTACTCAGCATTGGAGAATCAAGAGGAGCATAACTACATGTATTTTTTCATTTGTTCTGTTTTGTTTTGTTCAAAAAATGTTTTTGAAAGCAAAGTTAAAATTCTGTTTAAATTTAAAAAGTTCCAAATAAACAAAAGTCTGTTCTGCCATGATGGGTTGTGTGTTCTTTGGTGGGAAAGTCTTAAAGGTAAATAAAACACTCAATTAAATACTTAAGTATTGCAAATTCTGATTTCAATTGATGGAAATGACATTGATTTCAGACACACTGAAATCTGACCCACTTCCTGTTGGTCAAATCTCACCCAATGCTCATCCATCATTGTTGGTGACATAGAATGTAGACCGGGGGTAGTTGCATGTCTTTAGGTTCATCACAAGAGAAATGAGAGGCAACAGCAGGTGATTTCCTGGTATTGCAGATCTGAGCCTTCACCCATGGATGTAATGGATTGGGGTATTTAACTGAAGAAGATGGACCACAGACAGAGATGAGAGCTGGTGCTCCTTGAAGCTGTGAAGGAGCTCAATGATAAATGCTGTAATCAGCTGTGTCACATGTCCAGCCTGACTCGGGGAGGAACTTGAAATTCCAAATTCCGATTTTAACTTGGAATTTTGTGAGCGAACTGTTACAAAGCAGACCTCAGGATGATTCGTGCTTCCATTGTGGAGAGCTCTGTGAAAACTCTACCTCCTCCGTTTTTTTTTTTGTTGTAACTAAATGGCCGAGTTATTGTGAGTTATAGCGATACCATGTTGTCTCTGATTGGTAAATGTGTGTGTACCCCAGACATGTTTTGGTTGATATCCACCTTGGCTTGCTCATGCATGACCACCTCTTTCATCGTGGATGGCCTCAGAGAGAAAAAGTGTCCCAAGTTTACTTCAAGTAGCCCAAATTGAAGTATTCATTTTTAGAGACCCTTGACCCTTTCAAAGGTGTTTTTCACCGCAGGCCTGCTACCAGGGCATTCAGCACGCCCTGCTGGATGACTGTGCAGTTTGGTGCAGTTTGATTGATGTTTTCAACTGTGTTTTTCATTGGTTTTATAGCATCATATGAAAACAGGCTCCTGTTGCCATGTCTTTTTTGCTCCTGTGTTGGCGTTTTAGCTCACATTGGTCTGACAATGTACACCACCATTGCCCTAGGTCACACCATCAAGCATGTGCTGTTTGGTCCAAATCCGTAGAAGAATCTGTGAGATTTTGACCTTTTATGCCCTTGTTAAAGGGACACACCTCCAAAATTCAAACCTGTGCCATGTGGCCCCCTGTCTAGGACATCTAGGAGGCTGATATTGTACATACTGACTCACGGGGGCCCCTAGTACTTGTGGTAAAGATTTGGTCCCAATCGCATAAAAAATTAGCTCAAAGGTCTATTTCCACTGGCAGGATGCTCTCAGGGTCTAAAATTCTAACAAGACCTGATTTTCCCAGAGTGACCGAGGTCAAATCTTTTCTGCTGGGACCTTGGGGATGATCTTTCAGTATGTTATACTAGGCTATGTTTGGAGATGAACTTTGGTGGTTTGGTGTCTCCATGACCTTCCAGCAACCCCTGGCGCATGGTCAAAATTTCACTTTTTTGGACCTTGAAGCCCCATAAATTGGTCATTGTTGCATCAAATGAGCTGAAACTTTTAGGGGAGATTCAAGTGACCTTTGTGAACATGTGATTTTAAGGCCAAGTCTCTAGGTTGTTCCTAGAGCTACTTCCTGTTTTGGAGGGGCTCGCAAGACAGTTCCAGCAGATTATGATTTCAGACTTTCTACAGGTACCAGATCCCAGGTTTCAGCTTGCTAAGCGTTACGGAAGTGAAATGAGAGCAGAAGAGGGACTTATATGAAAAAAACATGTCTTTTTGGCCCTCATTCGTTCCTTAAGGCCCCTGGACGTCTGAAAACTTGCATGAGTATTTACATTACCCTCTATATATAGAACCAGTGCAGTTCGCTGCACTTTGGTTAAGGAATGTGTGAGATTTTGACCTTTTTTGGTCGTTTGGGCCTATTTGGACAATAAAGGGTTAATCGTCGAGTGAGAAACAGGCCTGTGCACGGGCCCCTTTTGAGCTAGCGCTCTGAAAAAAAACATATGCAAGGCCAGGGGGTGGCCTAGTAGTAGAGCCTCCGATTTGGTGTCAAAAGAGCCAAAAATGACGAAGCAGGAATTTCTTTTACATCTTTGAGGCCTCAGGCTTCAGCCCTACTAGTAGGCCTCACCGCAGAAAAGAGGGGGTTCCCATGGGGCTAGGCCCATGAAAATACATGCAGTGCTTCATGTGACTGGCCTGAATATGTCCACTAACGATCAGACTTGGACTCAACTGGGAATGTGTTTTATGTTGACTGAGCCATATCCAAACAAACTCTGACCTTAAGCTGTCCACGGAAAGTTAAAGCTGTCATCTAGTCTCTTTTCAGTAGGCCTTGCTCTGGCACAAATCCTGACCTTAACCTGTCACTGGGGCATTTTGCAATACAGTTGCGGAAATGCTATAACTTAAGTGAGGTACACAAATAATTTTAATGGTTGGAATGGATTCAAATTGGTCTAAAATGTGTTTTACATTTACGTGACATTGTATTCAAGTGTTTAACTTTGAAGAATTTTCTAAGCCTACATGTGAGAAACAATTTCAGAAGAAAGTTTATGCATGCCAATCAGCTCCAAATGGCCTGAAACACATAGAAAACATCTTCCCTACGGGACTTTTTTCCACTTTTGGACTTTCAGGATTTGGGGGAAAATTTTCAAACAGCTATAACTCCATCTAGGAGCAATATTTTTGAAAAATTCCAACCAATTCTTGGTCGAGGGACTCAGCCGTATCCAACCATACCAAAACTAACATTTTTTTGGAATAAATTTAAAAGCAAACTTTCCCTGTGTTATGTACTCATGATCTTTGGATGACAAGTATTGTGCATTAGCCCACTGAGCTACCTGCAATTACACACTGCAGGTTAGGGTTAGAGTTACTAATTACTTTGTCTTGTTGGTTTGTTTTTTATCATAATCAAAACAGCATGGTCCAACACACTCTTAATGAATCCGAAACATGCTCCTAATCACTTTCCCTGAGACACTATTGGCCTTCAAGACTTAGTCAAATTTCAAATGTATGAATAATTATGTAAAATTAGTTTTGTATAGTTCATGGGGAATTGGACTGGGAACAAGAAGATGGTTTTTGGTTTTGCTGGGAATTTGTAAAAACATAGTTTTACAACAGGGGCAGGATACAAAAGGAGGAGCTCATTTGGATTCTGGTAAGCAACGGTGATAGTTCTCCAGCCATCTATAGCAGCTCTTTTAGTTTGTGCCCTTGACCTGAGGAAGGCCCAGAGAGGGCCCAAACGTCATTGGGCACACACTTTTTTGATTTTTTTTATCTATAAAGAATTTTATTTTTATTTAAGAACAATTTATTTCATAACAATAATTTCATTTCATTTATTTCGGTTTTAATTTTTTCAGATAGAAAAAATCGTTTTAGAAAATTAATATTAAAAACAACAAAAAAACAACAAAAACTTTTTTCATATAATGCGGACATCCTTTGATGGCTAGACCACGATCCACTATGGCAGGCGGCACCAACAAGAACGTCAACCACCAAGGCGCCAAGCTGACTGGGACCCTTATGGGGACCAGTCCAGGGACTGGAGGGCGAGTGCCTTTCCTGCCTCCTCTGGGAGGGGACGGGCTCAGATTTAGGACCCTTACCCTTCCAGAGGTCAGCAGGCCCAGTACTTTAACCCTAACCTTGTGAAATGTTATTTTCTAATTTAACTAATGCCTTGTCCTTTCATTGAGCCCAATTACATGATCAAAACTGTTCTGGATAATAACTTAAGAGAGATCTATAACATTAAATACATTTAAATTTTTGCAAACAGCACATATTTATTGAAGTGACCGTCACACAAAAACATGTCCATCGGGAAGACTTTTATGTTGTAGCTGCATGGACACCTCACAAAAACAAATTTTCAAAGAAATGAAAACTAATATTAAAGGGACTGTGGGGAGAATCTATTACCGGCAACGTAAAAGACTCTGCTACCCATGAGCACACATTGTAATAATGCTGCGTTTTAGTAACCGTGGAACTGGGAGAGACATCATTTCAGAGTAATCAGCGTTCCAGTTGAAGTAGGAAAAAAAACATGACGATCTACCAGGCTATTGTTAGCTGTTGTTAGCACGCCTGCGTTGTTCTATGAAGAATGTGATTATCACTATGGCAGCATTTTTGTAAATGTAAGTCTAACAATACTATGTATACAGCTGATCTACAGCGACACACCCCAGTCAGAAGTGCAAATAAATGGATTATTACAGGAGCTAAATAACTGTTCACACCGGGGGCATCCATCTTCCATTGTCAACTCGAGGGTGGTGAGGTTTCACCGAGTTCCCAGTAGGAAATTTCGACTTTGGGGGACGTTCCAGTTGCAGTTTCCTACTCGGAACTCAAAATTCCTACTTCTGACTACAACTGGAATGCACCACAAGACATTTGCAATCCAAAGCGTGTATTTGTTTTGATGCTAATGAATGCAGCTCGGACCTTTCTCTGACTTCTGCATTGATTTACAACTTCTTTTTTCAACAACTTGCAGGATGCAAAGCCAAGAGGTAATGTATCTCTTTCTAGTTACGTAGCAGTAGTTTTTGATGTGTGACAACAAGCAATTTTTGGAAAACTTAGTATTGTAGTTTTGTAGCCGGCTATATATGGCTACTTACAGCCCGGTGCTCTAAGACGTGTCTGAATAATATAAATTTGCTCTAGTTTTTTTTAATTGTCTTGTTTCTGAAGTTGAGTATCCAGGCCAGTCCAGCCCTGTCTGACCCGACCGTGAAGCTAAGGAATAGCATTTATAGATAACCTATTTTGATGCTATAAAACTCATCTTAAAGTGTGTATTTCCATCAGGCATATATCTAAAAGGGAGACTTTTTTGTAATCACTTAGAAACTCCTCACTGTCCATTTAAAGGAGACATATCCTTTTTTTTTTTCCTTTTTTTTTCCAGCTTCGTCTCCTGGCCAAAGTTAAAATGTTTTTAAATCACCACATCCTTGAAATGGCCATCCATGCTCTTATAAGTTCTAGACTTGATTATTGTAATGCTCTTTATGTCGGTGTCTCTCAGGCTTCTCTTGGTCGCCTCCAGCTGGTGCAAAACGCTGCGGCCCGTCTTTTAACCAGCACTAAAAGAGCACATCACTCCTGTTCTTAAATCACTTCACTGGCTTCCCGTCCAGTACAGGATTGATTTTAAAATTTTAATGTTTGTTTTTAAGGCTCTTCATGGTCTCGTCCCAGTGTACTTAACTGAGCTTTTAACTGTTCGAGAACCTGGTAGAGCACTGAGGTCATCAAACCAACTTTGGCTGGAAGTGCCCAGGTCAAAATACAAACACTGGGGTGATCAAGCCTTTTCTGTCGCTGCTCCAGGCTTTGGAATAAGCTCCCTGTTGAAATGCGTCTCATTTCTGACCTGGGCCTTTTCAAATCCAGACTGAAGACATATTTATTTAGGATGGCTTTTAATACCCCGTAGTGTGGTGACACTTTTACTTCTACTTTTAGTCTGTTTTTACTTTTTTATTGTATTTTATTGCTTTTATTATTTTCATTGCTTTTATTGTTTTTATTGATGTTATTGCTTCTATTTGTTTTATTTATCGCTCTTTTTTTTTCCAAGTATTGTAAAGCACTTTGGTTCACCGAAAGGGTTGTTGTAAAGGGCTGTATAAATAAAGAACATTTACATTTACATAAAGAAAGAACATATCATGCTGATGCATGATTTAATACTGACATATAATAAATTTGAAAACAAGACCTTACACCCCCTTAATTTTTAAAAAATGAGATATTGTATTTTTTCTGATATCCTAGAACGAGATTTGATGCCTCTGAAAATAGGTCATTGCGAGATGACCACGAGATTTAAATCGTCGTGACGACACGAGGTACCTTTCTTTTTATTGGAGTAATCTGATAAAACACTTCCTCCTCTGTGATGTCCGTTAGCCACAAAACCGTCAGTGAGGAACACATCCACCAACCAGCAGTACATAGCTCCCTAGCTCACACTCACTCATTATCATTGCTGTAGGTGGACTCAATACGCGGTCACTGCTTTGAGCCTGCCGGAAAACACAGTAGAAGAAGAAGCACAGGCTGGCTCTACCCTCTCGGCAGCTCTGATAGAACTGACCAATCAGAGCACAAAGAACTATGACGTCGTGAGGTTACTGTAGGTCAGCCTGAGAACCGAGTGTTTCAACGAGAGCTTGATAATGGCCTAAAATGAGGATTTTGAGAACGCTATTGTGGGGCAATGAAGGAACTAAATGACTTGTACTGAGGGCAGAAATGCTTTACAGGCATCCTAGTCTGGCATAGTGAAAAGGAGAAACAAGCATGATATGTCTCCTTTAAAGCTGGGGTTGGCGATTTTGGGGAACTAGCTGTCTGTCTCTAGCCTGAAGGGGGCGGTAATGCTCCAAAATGATGGATGCCAACCACCGAAGAAGAAGAAGTCTCGCGAGAACTGCCACCTGCAGTAGCATGGACGGCAGTTCTTGCGAGATTAGAGCCAACAGCAGAACAAACTTAGAAAAACAGAGTTTATTTTAGATTTCTTGTACATCTGTCTTAAATGTGAGGGATACTGGAGCTTGGTTGGTGTTGTGGGACAGCTCACAGCAGACTTCCCTTATTTTCAAAGACAAAATTTGAAAGGTAAGCATTCTCCAGCGGAGTCTGTTCCCCACACGCTACATGCTACATGCTACATGCACTGTCTGTGCACGCCGGGAAAATGCACGCGCAGCAGGCACGCAGAATGGCGACGGGATTTGATTGGTGTAAAAGAAGGTATCCCGGCAAGATTATTGGTTGGGGTTTTCCCTGTTTCACTCCTGCTGTAGATAGCGGATATTTTTCGCTCTGTTTTAAGAACACATAATGAGTTGATTACCATCGGGTCATAAAGACCATTTTAAACAGTATTACAAAAAGTGTATCTAAATCAGATCGCCAACCCCAGTTTTAAGGCTAAAATTTGGAAAATGATTACAATCAGGTTTATTAGATAATAAATCAAAAAAAATAATAGGTCTAAAGGTTTCTGATATATAGATCACATGAAAGACACTGAACCACGACCTGGAAATGTAACCCTAACCATGTTAACAGAACTCTCAATTAGGCTAATTGACACAACTCTAACACCTATGGGAAAAAAAGGATGGATCATTTGATGTTCACTGCTTTTTTCTGTCATGATAGATCTTTTACAAATATTTTTAAAGTTCAAATCACTGACATCAGTCAATTTCACAATTTAAAATTGTTTTTATTTTTGATTGTACAGTGAAACACTACCAATTTTTACAGAAACACTATAATTGATTAATCATACAGCTTTCTTTGAGAAAATGACTAGGATTTTTGTCACATTACAAAATTAATTAAATATCAACCAATTCTTAGGTGAGAGGACTTGTGCAGAACTTTCTTTGACAAAAGGGTTTAAAACATTCAGGGTGTAACAGGTGAAACAAGAGGAAAAATGGCAGTGTTTACAGTTTCTCATTGACCAAAGAGTATAAAGGGGTGATGAGCAGAATAGTGGGTATTAATGACATGTTAGTGGGTGGGTGGGAAAGGTGAAAGTTGAGTTAAAGTGGATAGGTAGTTATGGTTGATTTAAGGTAAATGGATAGTTAGGGTCAAACTGGGTGGAAGAGTGGTTCTTGGTAATGTAGGGTGAATGGTTGCTTGTCGTAGGATGTACGAGTGTTGCTAACTTAGGGTGAATGGGTGGCTGTGGTTGGCTGCTTAAGGATTGATATTAATGTAGTGTTTATATGTGACAGGTGAATTTTCACAGGTTGGATGGGTTCCACAAGTTTTAATGGGTGTTTACATGTTTAGATGGGTTGTTGTTTACACTTGGTATAAATAAGGGGGTCCTCACATGTTTTGAGAGCTGGGAGGATATGGCTGGGGGTAAAAGGTCAATGTTGACAGGTTTCTCTCAGCAGGTTGAGAATGGCAGCAGCATTTTGCTTCACAGTGTCATCATGAGAACATCTCTGATAGGTTCATACCAATGCTTTCAAACACATGGAAACTGGTGTGAACATGAACTGTGAGCCTTGGGTTATAAAGTTAAAGTTAAGTTATAAAAAGCGTACAAAGCCATCAGTGGTCACAATTCTGGCCGACTGTTGTACTGCTACACAGAAAATGTTGATTGGTAAGAAAAGCTCTATGTCCTCTTGCAAACTCTGGACAGTAAAATATAAAGTGCATTTGTTTTAAGAAAACAATTGCTGCTGAAAAATGATCAGCATTAATTCACCTCCTTCATTACCAAGTCTTCACTACAGTGCTGTGCATGTTCACATCATTAATACAGAGAATATGTATCTCAATACTGAGCACCTGGAAGTCAAAAGTCTTCCAAAAGATATGAGAACATGTAAACTTTTCAGCCTTGCTGTAATTTGGCTGGTGAGCTGCTTTATTAGTGCCTGCTGGGGTCTGATCGACCATTGGTTACACTTAAATAATCTCTAAGGACATTTAAAGAAAAAGAAAATTGTGCTTCTGCTTCACATGCTTATCAGACAGACCTGATCTGCTCCAGGTGTCTAAACTGGTTCAACTGGCATATGTCTGGTTTTTCTTTGGTTCTTTAAATAGCATCTCTTGATCACCAAAGAAAATATCAAAAACAGGAATAAACCAGGACTGGATCCCAATCCAGGCAAAGTGGTCTAATGTTTGAACCAGGCTCAGGTTCAAGAGCCATTAAGTAGAAATCACAATTAGGTCTTAAAGGAAGTACAGAGTAAACACATACTGGTTCTTCAGGGCTTGACAACAGGCAGTCTAGTTTTCAATTGCCCATGAACTATGATCAAAAGAACCAGTTTGACAACCAGGATTGGATCAGCTCTGGACTCTAAAGTGTCTGGAATAAGGACTCATTTTAACTTTGTTGTTTCTGTAGCAACATTTCAGGTCAACTTATTCGGACACTTTGACTCTGAAAATGACTCGACCAAGAAACTTGTCCCGGTCATCGTTGTTTCGCAGGTCAGATCCTTCAACTTTACACTCCACAGTCTGCTCCGTGTTATAATCTTCTTTTGTCAACAATAGCTGCACAGCGACCACTGGCTGCACATAGTCCGGCTACAGGCAGAAACACAGAGAAACAGGGGAAAGGTCATACAGTGACCTACAGATAAATGCATAGTAACATTTAAACAGAGGAAAACACTCCATTCTCACATAACTTCATATTTTAATACAGTACTTCAGTTGAACTTAATGGCTGTAACCTTTATCAAAATTCAAAAAACTTCCACCAGTTTCAAACAAACATTAGGGCCCTTCAGAAACCACCTGAGTATGGGACAGACATAAAGCATTATTAAGATATAAGCTAAATTAATTTACAGCTGAAACAGTTGAATCTCTTCCTGGATAAAAACAGCATCCTCAGGGAGGAAAGACAAAGTTCCCAATCAGACTTTGACTATGATGTAAAACATCCAAAGAAATCTTATCTAGAAGTATGAAACATGTAGGAGATAAAGAAATAAACACCAGAAGTTCACAAACATCACCTCCCTTTACCCACTGCAGTAATAATTGGTTCTCCCGTTCATCGTAAAGGACAAACAGATTTTATTCACATGCTTGTGTTCTTGAGCGGTGCACATAGAGAATCTGGACAGCTTGACTACAGAACACTTCATGAATACGCTTCACTCGTTTGTAGCAATCAGAGGAACAGTATGGTAAATGGGTAACTGGTAACCCTAACCCCTAACCCTTATGGTAGCTGTGATGAGGGAACAAATCATATGGGTGCAAAGACCAGAATGGTAAAGGGAGGCCAATTCATAAGGAGTGTCCCCTTGGCGAGCAATAGTTGGTGTTTGGGGCAACAAATTTGAATAATCAGAAGTATGTTAACAGTCATGCTCCAAAGAACTGCGAGCAGGTTTAACAGCACCACCTTGAGGACACCGTTTTGTCTCGTCATTCCACTTTAGGAAAATTGGATTTAAGGTAAATGAAGAATGTTGGTGGGACTGTAGATGCTGCTACCTTAAAACCCCTGAGTTCACATGTAGCAAAACAAGTAATGTCCTTTTTATTGTTTGTAATATATAGTTAAATTATTCATGTGATAAAGGACTAAAGGGCTCAAGTAACTGTTAAAAATAGCTATGTGGAAATGAAGTTCCCGTTATTTGGTTCAGCTAAAACACATTTCAATCATGGACCACAGAGCTAACAAACATGCTAACTCCACAAATATCATCAGACATGCATGTGGACTGTTGCTAAAATAAAGGTTAAGCAGAAAATGTAAGATACTGGTGAAGTACTTTATAGGAAAAAGGTGCACCAAGGTACAATGTTTACAAAGTCAATGCTTTTTTGCTTGCATGTCTTATAGTTGACTTTTGATGAATGTATTTTTGATACATTTGCCCTATTTGTATTAAAATTACAGTTCTCTTAGCATATGGCTCACAGCCTATTCTATACTCCATTCATAAATCACATTAGTGGGCTTATATACTCCATTGCATTCACCATCTCTTTGTTCTCAGAGGAAAACTGGATTTAGCTCGTTCATAATGTACTAGTTACGTGAACGTGTTGCTTCCACTCGATCTGTCTGCATTCTCAACACTAAGTCAGACGTACTTACTCTGCATTTTGGCCTGCAGAGATCTCATCTCTGATTTTAATACTGACTAGCCGTGGACCTTAAGTAAGCGATACACCTTTTTGCAGCGAAGTGCAAGGAACAAGTCTGCAGGTGTGGGGAAGTGGTTCTTTTTTGGAAAAGAGTGGACTTTGCATTTGTAGGTCAATGGCACAGGACTACAGAGACCTCACTGATGTACAGTGGTTGACCAGCGGAAAGGTAAAGTAGTTTGTTTGATTGACAGGCAGAGGACATGGGTGCAGCATCAGCAGTAATTACAGCTAATTCTTAAAGTGGCTAAAACACCAGCACCTTGGAGGAGGTGACATGATCATACTCACGTGAGCTTTCTTGCCATAGTAGGGGAAATACATTTTATCCACTCGACCCTCTGATGGAAAGTAGAGCATCTGTAAAGGTCTGTCTCTCTGTAAGAAATAAGGGGGAAATCTTTTAGACATGAAGCATAAACAGAAAAAGAACCAAGAAAAAGGTTACTTTCTTTTTTATCTCTATATCTTTTGGGGGCCTTTTGCCTCATTGACAGAGGACAGAGACAGCAGATAATGTCAGAAAGAGGATAGGGTTAGGGTTAAAACATAACTGGGGGCCAGGGCCTGAATGTATAGGTATAACATATATCTTTATGAAATATCAGGTGTATGCAGACTTAACCCTGGGACTATTGACACCTCATAAAACTGTCCCTGACTGAAACTTAATAAAAGTCAGAAATTGACCTAAAGACATAAAATCAACATAAAATATACACTCCATTCCTCGAGGTGATGCTTTCAGAAGTGCATTATTGAAAAAGTGTGTGTTACCTTAGCAGTACAGTTGATGTATGGGTCTCCTCTTGGTTTCAAACCAATGACCTACAAACACAAAGGCTTTTCCTTAATTCACATCTAAACAGATTGAGGGGCAGCATTTTAATGATCAGGGATGGATCTTAATGTTTCCATGTTTTTCAGGTTGGAACGACTGTGCTTTTTGGGCCGAATCTGGAAAACAAAGCTAAACTTTATCTCACATGTATTTGTTTTAAGAGCGTGACTGACCCGGTTCATCTTGATGATGATGCATGGTTTCCCCTGAGCATAGCCGAAGCTGGTATCAGGCAGACCGGAGCACTGGCGCAGCGTGCTGCGCTTAAACTGACAAACTTTCTTCACTGGCTCGTTGTCCTGCTCGGTGTATTCACCCACCATACAAAGATCATTACGCTCCTGAATGCTGTCGTTATACTCTGAAATAAAAAAAAGATGAAATTAATCGATAAAAGCTTCCTGACACCTAAAGGAATTAAAAATCTAAATTTCATGATATAAATACTCTGACATTCACCTTTATCATAGAAGCAGCTCAGCAACCATATGACAAATTTAAGTGACATTTTTATCATCACTGCATCACTGAGGTCATCTGTCACATTATTTATAATATAACAATATGTAAATTAATAAGAATATTCAGATAATAGAATAAATGGGCCAAATTCAAAGGGACTGTGTTCATGGTTTTTAAGAGCTGAACCAAAATTATAGGCAAAAATGCCTGTAATCCACAGAGTGTGTGCAAAGAGTAGAATGCAAGTGTCATGGTCCTGGGAAAAGAGACTGTTTTCCCTTCCCTAGTGACTCTTTTGTGTCCCCTTCCCTCTTGTATTTTGTCTGTTGTTGGTCTGTGTCTGTCTTCCTGGAGGTTCACACCTGCTGCTGATCACCACCAGCAGCCTCAATCAACCTCAGCTGGCAGCAGTTGCTCATCAGCCTGCAGTGGATAAAAGCCATCTCCTTTCACCCACTCATCGTCAGATTGTTCTGTCTACCTGTGTGGTAGCGCTGCTCTTTCTGGCCAACTTCTCTGAACCAGAAAAACCTGACTTTTTTGTATTCTTTAACCAAAGACTAACTCCTGTTTTTTGTGTGCCTCAGGACTATCTCTGAAAAGGATTCTTGGAAGACTGGATCAACAACAGCTGCACTGTTTTTTCCTCTCCATTAAAACACCTTAAACTGGCAACTGAGTCTGTGTATCTGCATTTGGGTCCAGAAAATTATCTGCTATTCATACAACAGCAAGGAAATTCTCTCTAGATCATCTGTTGAGCAGATTGCTGATAACACACCATCAGTAATCTGCTCAAACAGCACCGTATCTTCAGAAGATGTTTTGCTCGAGCCAATAAAAGAGGTGCAATTTAAAGCAACTGAGACGCATCTAAACTGGTGTGATATATGTGTTCCTCTCATTTATACTTTCTATTCACTCACTTACCTGTGATTGTCATTTAATAAAATTTGATTCTCAAGCTCCAAAGCTGAAACAGCATGACCTTGATTTGTCTAACTGATAAAAGATCAAATTAGTTTTGTTGTCGAACACCACAGTTACTCATTTTGTTATAGACAGAACATAATGTTCTATAACAGCGACTACAAAAGATCAAATGACAAATAAATGATTCTTTACAAATTTTTTTCATGGCAGGGTTAGAAAATTGGGGCCCTGCTTGCATCCCATGTTTTTTTAAATGAAGCAGCATTAGAGAGAGGAGTGGACACATCTTTACAAGCAATTAAACTCTTAATTACATACAAACAGCAGCAGAGCATAGACCCAAATGTCATCTGTCCAAATATCACTGAGGTTACCTGTACAGGTGTAGACTGTTAAATCTGTAGAAAGGCTGATGTTGACCAAACAGCTCTATTTGTATAAATGTGTCACCATAAAAATAACTGTTAGGAACTATAAATTAAAGGCGTGTATTAAGCAACTTACAGTGTGAAGTTTGTGTTTTGAACTAAAACTGCTGTCATTTATTTTTGAGAGAATAATCAGCAACATTGGAATGTATGCATCACTGCAAAACCACACTCAGAGCCTCTTAGGGTGGTCGTTACGGTCAGCGTTCATCACCTTTAGGTGAAGGGATCTTAGCCCGCCCACGCATACAGAACGGCTGACAGACATTATGTCCTGTCTGAAACTTTATATTCACCATAACACTTCTCTGGGAAGTTTCAGAAGGCGAGGGGACCTTCCTTAAATATGTTTCAAACCTTGTAAACATTTGACAGTGCACCAGTTTACCAACTCGGCAGGGTCACGCGTCATTATCATGACCACAGACCTGCCATATCAAAAGCAACAAAAAAATGTGAGTTGTGCTCAGCTGGCAACTTTTATGGGTGTTTTTGCACCAGCATCTGGATGGAGAAAATACATTATAGAAAGGAATAGAAATAAAACAGTAAATGATGCTTAAAGTGGAGCAACAAGGCACCTCTGCAGATTTTTCTCACTGTATAGTTGAACTCACACTGCAGCTAATCATGGAGTGGTTAGAGAAACAGTAAAGCTGTTGGATGCAGGGTGCTGTTGTTGGATGTATGATGAAACTGTTGGATGAATGGTGAAAATGTTTATTGAAGTCATTAAATGTGAATGGCATTGTTTGATATATCGTGAAAATGTTGAATGGTGCAGACTATGGTCAATTCTCTGGGATGTGTTGTACAGCTTTGGAGTGTACGGTTAAGCTGTCAGGTAAATGGTGATGTTAGGTAAAGGGTTAGGATGTTCAGTGACAATGTTGGATGTACGGTCAAACTGTCGGATGTATCATGGAGCTGTTGAGTGTACAGAGGAGTTATTGATGGGGAGGTAAATACAGTAAATAAATAGAATGTAGGGTGAAATTGTTGGATGAAAAGTGACACTGTGATATATAAATGTTTCCTTTTGTTTTCTTTTTTGAAGTTTGAGATAAATGAATAAATGTGATGTTCTTGAATACTCACGCTGCAGCAGGTCATGGAGCTGTTGGATGTACCCTCTGAACTTTGTTGTATCACTACGGTTGAAGGAAATTTCAGCTGCATGAGGACGAATCACCAAACCTGTTTTCAAAACACATCAACAATCACAAATCATGTTGGAAGAATTAATAAAAAGTTCATTTGTTGCCATGGTAACAGCAGCATAATCAGTCCGTTGACTGATTGTACTGTTTCTCAGATCATGCTTTGTGAGCAAGATTCAAATTTGAAGAATTATTTCTTCTTTTTTATAAATTTTAGTAATTTCTTTTTCTCAATATGATTTTTGGGCATTTTCAGCCTTTATTGATCGGTGAGAGAGAGACAGTTGCTAGGCTTGTAAAGGTGGTGAAAGAGAGTAGAGGGAGAGCACCTGGGCCAGCAGAATCTTATGTGTGGGTTGTGAATAGCTGCTTACCACTTCGCAAAACCAGCACCCCAATTCCTTTTTATTTTTTAAATAACTTTTTAAAGACAATCATGAATTACATCTTAAGTGTCAGTCAAACTTCTGCCATTAACTCACCTGGATTTGCTACTCGATCCTGACGACAAGGAACATTTTCATCTAAAGTCTGTAACATGACCCACATGGTGAGGAGAAACATTCCCGCCAGGAAGCCGTAGAAGACGAGGTAGAAGAGGAGAATCAGACCTGCAGGAAAAAGTCATAGAAACTTTATTGAACAGGGGAAATGAACATCAAGCATGAACATGCTCTGCTTTAATAACTGTCACATTCATCACATGATGATGTCATCTTGAATAAATACAATCATGTTTATTTCTGTTTACGTATATCTACTGATAAACAAAGAAACGACCACATGACCTTACACTGCCAGCATCACCACCTCGGACAGCACCAGTCTCTGTACATGCAACCTCCAGATCATGTAAATGCTGATGGGTTAAGATTCCAGGCTTTATGTAGGGTTGCAGGGAAATCTTTAAGTTGTTTCTAGTCTTATCATATAGACAGTTTGTACAGGTGAACAATATGCTAATATACTGTATATGTGCTTCCCCTCAGTGATATCATGAGAAACACTCGGAGACACCTTAGAGAAAACTTTTCCAATGGTTTAGCTGTCATAGATAGCATTAGCCCAGCATAAAGAAAAGCTGATAGAAATATTGGGGGTCTCTTCAATCTGGCTTTGTTCTTCAACTGCTACGCAACTCACATTTCAAAAACAGCCTTTTTTCATCTTCGTAACATCTCTAAAATCAGGCCTATCCTGTCCCAGAGCGATGCTGAAAAGCTAGTCCATGCTTTTGTTACCTCTAGACTGGACTATTGTAATTCTCTGCTTTCAGGCTGTCCCAGCAAGTCACTTAAGACCCTTCAGCTGGTCCAAAATGCTGCAGCACATGGACTGACTAGAACTAGGAGAAGAGACCACATTACTCCTGTATTAGCTTCTCTGCATTGGCTTCCCTTTAAATATAGAATAGAATTCAAGATTCTTCTCCTCACCTATAAAGCTCTCAGTGGACAGGCACCAGTCTATCTTAAAGAGCTTGTAGTGCCATACAACCCTTCTAGAACATTACGCTCCCAAAATGCTGGCCTGCTCGTGGTACCATCAGTCTGTAGAAGTAGTATGGGAGGTAGAGCCTTCAGTTACCAGGCTCCTCTTCTCAGGAACAATTTACTGACCACAGTTCAGGAGGCAGGAAAAATCGCTTCGTGCTGTCACTTACGGTTTTGACACCAATGTTTCAATGGCACTACAATTTGTGCTCCTAGCTTACTTTAGCCTAGCATGGTCTAAAATTTAATTTGTTGGACACACTGAAGTCTGGCAGGTCACACATGTAAAGCCCGGCGGGTGACCACATGAACACAAAAGCAGTTATTTGAAGCGCTTGCTGAGCTTCTGCTAATTCCAAAATCTTTGGGATTGTTTGAGAACAGTTTTATCAGTTGAGCACAAATGGCTAAGGGCATAAAACATCAGTTTTGATCATTTGAGTATAGCCTCATTAAGTCCAAAGTTACACCCTAACTTTCCTGAAGCGCCAACACAACATCTAATCCACCATCACAAACCTAAAGGCAACAACCACAAAACTCAAAATAAAATCACTTTTGAAAATAATGTGCTCTTACACATCATGTGTATGTTGAATTTCACACGTAGGCTCAAATAAACATGTAAATAGCTTTGCAAACCACCTGCATGTTTAAATTAGGGTTTCATCTACAGATTGTTTTTTGGAATCTGGTACTCTATTGTACATTTTGTTTATTACTGGAGTAACCATTGAAGGGATACTTTCTAAATGGTGCCTTTTATGTTAATGGAATCTTTCTGACTTGATAGAAAAGCATCAGTAACATACAAAACAAAAACTATGGCAGGTATCTTAAATGGACAATCAATTATTTCTTTATTTTGAATGAACAGGATCCAAAAACAAAAAAAATAATTTTCTATTAAAAAAAAGGTTCTTCTTGCATGAAACAGCTCACAATGAGGTGTATATATTAATTTAACCAAACAGGTCCTGATTTTTACAATAAAACTGTGTTTTTCATCATTTAAATGAATTTCTGGTGCTTTGAGTATCACTGGAGTTTTTGAATTTAGTCCAATTATACCAGAAAAGAGGCCAACATCACAACAGCTGATATCTCAAACATGCAGTAAAAACCTAAATGGCCCTTTAGTTATGATAACTATCTTTGCAGTGAGCACTTAGCCAGTTCCAACTAATCAATGATTATGATATTCACCCATTTGCAATGCTGTCAGCATTTTATATCTTTTACGGTTGTTTTACTTATATTGTTCTTGCAGTTTTGTCATGTAGGTCATAGCTTGCGTTTTTTAAATACATTTTTTGTTTGATTTTTATTTATTTTTTTAATTACTTAAAAAAATAAACTACTGAAACTGGCCCAAACAAAAATGATGGTTTCCCTAGAAAGGATTAAAAATGGTGTGACCATAGGGACATGTTAAACTCAGGTGTGTCCTGTAATTATCATCACAGGTGTCTCCAAGCTTGTAATCAGTCAGTCTGCCTATTTAAAGGCTGAAAAGTGGTCACTGTGCTGTTTGGTATCATGGTGTGTACCACACTGAACATGGACCACAGAAAGCTAAGGAGAGAGCTGTCTCAGGAGATTAGAAACAAAATTACAGACAAGCATGTTAAAGGTAAAGGCTATAAGACCATCTCCAAGCAGCTTGATGTTCCTGTGACTACAGCTGCACAGATTATTCAGAAGTTTAAGGTCCACAGGACTGTAGCCAACCTCCCTGGACGTGGCTGCAGGAGGAAAACTGATGACAAACTGAAGAGACGGAGAATACGAATGGAAACCAAAGAGCCCAGAACAACTTCAAAGAGATTAGAGGAGAACTCCAAGGAAAAGGTACATCAGAGTCAGATCACACCATGCATCACTGTTTGAGCCAAAGTGGACTGAATGGAGGACATCAATGTTGAAAGCAAATCATAAGAGAGACTGGAATTTTCCAAAATGTATGTTGACAAGCCACAAAGCTTCTGGGAGAATGTCCTTTGGACAGATGAGACAAAACTGGAGCTTTTTGGTAAGTCACATCAGCTCTATGTTCACAGACACAAAAATGAAGCATACAAAGAAAAGAGCACTGTACCTACTGTGAAACATGGAGGAGGCTCAGTTATGTTCTGGGGCTGCTTTGCTGCATCTGACACAGGGTGTGTTGAATCTGTGCAGGTACAATGAAATCTGAGGACTATCACGACATTCTGGAGTGAAATGTGCTGCCCAGTGTCAGAAAGCTTGGTCTCAGTCACAGGTCATGGGTCCTCCAACAGGATAATGAGCCAATCACACAGCTAAAAACACCCAAGAATGGATCAGAACAAAACACTGGACTATTCTGAAGTGGCCTTCTATGATCCCTGATCTAAATCCTGTTGAACATTTGTGGAAGGAGCTGAAACATGAAGTCTGGAGAAGACAGCCTTCAAACCTGAGACAGCTGGAGCAGTTTGCTCATGAGGAGTGGACCAACATACCTGTGGACAGGTGCAGAAGTCTCACTGAGAGCTACAGAAATCACCAGATTACAGAGACTGACTCAGAAGGTTGTGCTATAAAATATGAAGTTAAGGGTACCATCTTTTTTGTCCAAGCCTGATTCATTAGTTTATTTTTTTTTTAATAATTCTGTTGAACCACAAATAAAATACATTGTCTGATTTTTATTAGTTGATTTTCAGTATTTTTTTTAAATTACTTTTTTCAGTTTTAAGTTGTCTCAGTGACTGAGCAGGTTTTCCCTTTCTTTAACAGAAGGGCACTAATCAAATAAATTTCATTTATATATCAATTTTCATGCAACATATGTACTTCAAAGTGCAACTATTTTGTCCAGGTCTGTACATATATGAGCGTTTTCTTATAGATATGTAGACCGGATGTTTACTGTTGACGTGCTGCAGCATTAACAACATGATATATTCTGAGCTAACTCCGTTTGACAATAGACTCACTACACTGATCTCCTTTTGTTTTAGCTTAGAGTGAGCCTGTATACTGGTCTTTAAATGAGACATAACACGCGTTGAAGCTTTCTGTCATGGAATAACGGCAGTTACTCGAGGAATCATCTCAGCCCTAGTTTTAATATCCCATATGTTTGTGTTTGAATATCATAACCACATGTATGTTTGAGTATATGTGTGCTGACTCACTGTCCCATCATCAGAGACAGAAGAGCTTCTCAGGGTCGTTCTGTGGTTAGGGTTAGTTTAAAACCATCTCGGCTGTGATATGGGGAAACTTTTTCATTTCCCTGGGAAACCTGGTGAAGCTGGAGGTTATGATCTGGCTTCTTGGCCTATTGGGTCATTTTCACATTAAAAAGCTAAAAACCAGTTTAGTTTCTGTTCAGCAACGATTCACTTCTGCATTTGCAAAGTCAAATCAAACATGAGCTTTTAGTTCTTTGCCTAGTGGTCCTCCTTTCTGTGTCTATTTTCTCATGCCTACAAATCACTCTTGATTATACCGGCTTTACCCTGGATAACCTAAAAGGAGCTGGAATACCATACCCATCTTTGAATATCATGTTTGTTTGAACAGCTCGTGTTTTTGAAAGTCACATGTTTTAATATCAGACTTATGTGGAATTCTATTTTTGTTTGAATATGACATGCATGGAAGAATAACACATGTACACAGATCACATGCCTGTTTGAATATCACATGTAAGTAAATCATGTACGTATATAAAATTCATACCTGTATATGGTCTGTTTTTCTAAAGAACGTTTGAACATCATATCACATGCATGTTTGAAAATCACACAAAACTACATCACATGTAAATATATCAAATGCACACATGTACATAGCATTTTGTTTAAATATCACAGGTATGTTTGATTACATGCATGTTTAAATATCACGTATGTTTAATTACATGCATGTTTAAATATCACGTATGTTTAATTACATGCATGTTTAAATATCACAGGTATGTTTGATTACATGCATGTTTAAATATCACGTATGTTTAATTACATGCATGTTTAAATATCACAGGTATGTTTGATTACATGCATGTTTAAATATCACAGGTATGTTTGATTACATGCATGTTTAAATATCACAGGTATGTTTGATTACATGCATGTTTAAATATCACGTATGTTTGATTACATGCATGTTTAACTATCACAGGTATGTTTGATTACATGCATGTTTAAATATCACAGGTATGTTTGATTACATGCATGTTTAAATATCACGTATGTTTGATTACATGCATGTTTAAATATCACGTATGTTTGATTACATGTATGTTTAAATATCACGTATGTTTGATTACATGTATGTTTAAATATCACATATGTTTGATTACATGCATGTTTAAATATCACGTATGTTTGATTACATGCATGTTTAAATATCACGTATGTTTGATTACATGTATGTTTAAATATCACATATGTTTGATTACATGCATGTTTAAATATCACAGGTATGTTTGATTACATGCATGTTTAAATATCACAGGTATGTTTGATTACATGCATGTTTAAATATCACAGGTATGTTTGATTACATGCATGTTTAAATATCACGTATGTTTGATTACATGCATGTTTAACTATCACAGGTATGTTTGATTACATGCATGTTTAAATATCACAGGTATGTTTGATTACATGCATGTTTAAATATCACAGGTATGTTTGATTACATGCATGTTTAACTATCACAGGTATGTTTGATTACATGCATGTTTAAATATCACGTATGTTTGATTACATGCATGTTTAAATATCACGTATGTTTGATTACATGTATGTTTAAATATCACGTATGTTTGATTACATGTATGTTTAAATATCACATATGTTTGATTACATGCATGTTTAAATATCACGTATGTTTGATTACATGCATGTTTAAATATCACGTATGTTTGATTACATGTATGTTTAAATATCACATATGTTTGATTACATGCATGTTTAAATATCACGTATGTTTGATTACATGTATGTTTAAATATCACAGGTATGTTTGATTACATGCATGTTTAAATATCACAGGTATGTTTGATTACATGCATGTTTAAATATCACAGGTATGTTTGATTACATGCATGTCACTGTCACTGTGCTCACACTGTTGACAGTCATTCTCGTGCGCGTGTTCATGGTTCTTTCAGGGAACAATCAGACGTGCTGCTGTGCGTGCTCGCGTGCGCGTGAGTCAAGCACAGGCATGCAAACACGCACACGCACGGCCGTGTCTTACCCCAGCTCCTCGCGGTCCGGCCCATGAACTCTCCGGTCCTCCGGTTGTAGATAAAGTCCGTCCATGATTCCTTCTCCTCCTTCTTCTCCTCCTTTTTCTCCTCCGCCTTTTTCTCTTCCTTCTGCTCCTCCTTCACGCCCTCTTCCTTCTCCTCCACCTTCTTCTCCTCCTGCTCCTCCTGTTTGGTCTCTTCCTTCACGTCCTCATTCTGCTCCCGTTTCTCCTCCTTCACCTCCTCCTTCTGCGGACTGGTCGACATGCTGCGGGCTGATGAGCGCGCTGACAGCGGGCTTAAACCGATCCGTTAAACCGATCCTGAGATCACAGTGCCGCTCGTTTTAACGCTACACGCACACGCACATGCCTACACACGCGGACTGCTGCAGAACCGTGCGCCTGCGCAGTACAGACCCCTGGGGCTGGGGTCTGCGTGATGAGCAGCTCAGAAATAATGTCAGGGTCTCTGTGTGAAGAAAAGATGCAGCAGAACTATTGACATAATCATCAAAAGGAGATCTGCATTAAAACATAATGATTAAAATAAAATATTATTTCTGTATGTTGAAATCCGAGTGTCATCAAGCTGCTTCACAAATACAAATACATGAGATCATGAGAAGGGTTCATCTTTCAAATAAAGAATGAGGGTAAACCTGAACCCACCCCCACCAAATACATTATATATTATAAATATCTGAAGACATTTCAAAGAGTTAAAGAGAAAAAAGCATTACATCGAACCTAAGAATTCTAAAAGGATTTATGGAGCTGTATGAAAATGAGGACCAAAATAACTACAATTACAAAAGAACAACCACAACAATCCCGTATATGTGCTTAAATAACAAAACAGCAACATAATGATATATTCATATAAAATGTTTAATCATAATGAATAAATTAGGTTTGGATGGAAATTATTAAAATGAAAGCTTCTTCAAATAATTCAATTAAATCATCAGCATCAGAGACAGGTTATGTAATCACGCTGCAGGTCACATGACCACAGCGGAGACGGATGATTGGACGGAAACATCTCACACAGAAACAGACGAGGCACGTGAGGACCTGAGATGGCTGAGACATAGAGCTGTATGAGACAGAGAAGACATAAACCTACTGCCCACTCTGTCTCAGGTACACCTGTCCACCTGGACATTCAAGCAGCCAATCACACAGCAGCCACTCAGTGCTGTCAGTCATATAGACATCGATCTGCTTGCTTTGTGTTGTGTTTTTCCTCGTTCTGTTTGGTTTGTATTTGTTCCTTTTACTCCTGTCTCTGTGTTGCTGCTCTGGTCTTTGTTAAGTTACCCTTTGGCTCACGTTTCATGTCTTGTGTTTGCATTTCCTGTTTTATTTTGAAAGTTCTCCAGTCTCCCTGTATTGCTGTAGGTTTTGTCTCACCTGATCCTGATTGTTCTGCCCAGCTGTTTCTCATCATGTGTTAACCCTCATCTCTGGGAGCTCATGCTCTGATTACAGCTGTTTCCTCCTCTTAAATCACAGCCTGAGTTTACGTTGGAGTTTACTTAGTTCATCTGTTACCAGATTAAAGTTGATATTTGTTTTACATTAGTTTTGGACTGCTTTTGGTTAGTTCAAATCAATCAGTTTTGTAAATCTGCAGGTGGATCTCCCTCTCTTTTTGTTTTGTCAGTCAGGTTCAAAGAGAGCAAATAGTCTGAAACAGGCTAAACAGGCTAAACAGTCTGAAACAAGCTAAACAGGCTGAAACAGGCTAAACAGGCTGAAATAGGCTAAACAGGCTAAAACAGGCTAAACAGTCTGAAACAAGCTAAACAGGCTAAACAGTCTGGAACAGGCTAAACAGTCTGAAACAGGCTAAACAGGCTAAACAGTCTGAAACAGACTAAACAGGCTGAAACAGGCTAAACAGGCTGGAACAGGCTAAACCGGCTAAAACAGGCTGAAACAGGCAAAACAGGCTGAAACAGGCAAAACGGGCTAAACAGTCTGTCATATGTTATGTTGCTGTCACATTGTTGTTATGTTGCTGTTACATTATGTTGCTTTCACATTGTTATGTTGCTTTCACATTGTTATGTTGCTGTTACATTGTTATGGTGCTTTTATGCTGTTGTTATGTTGCTGTTACATTGTTATGTTGCTGTTACGTTGTTATGTTGCTTTTATGCTGTTATGTTGCTGTCACATTGTTATGTTGCTGTCACGTTGTTATGTTGCTGTCACGTTGTTATGTTGCTGTCACATTGTTATGTTGCTTTTATGCTGTTATGTTGCTGTCACATTGTTATGTTGCTGTCACATTGTTATGTTGCTGTTACGTTATGTTGCTGTTACATTGTTATGTTGCTTTTATGCTGTTGTTATGTTGCTGTCACATTGTTATGTTGCTGTTACGTTGTTATGTTGCTGTTACATTGTTATGTTGCTGTTACGTTGTTATGTTGCTGTTACATTATGTTGCTTTTATGCTGTTATGTTGCTGTCACATTGTTATGTTGCTGTCACATTGTTATGTTGCTGTTACGCTGTTATGTTGCTGTTACATTGTTATGTTGCTTTTATGCTGTTGTTATGTTGCTGTTACATTGTTATGTTGCTGTTACGTTATGTTGCTGTTACATTGTTATGTTGCTTTTATGCTGTTATGTTGCTGTCACATAGTTATGTTGATGTTACGTTGTTAGGTTGCTGTTACATTGTTATGTTGCTTTTATGCTGTTATGTTGCTGTCACATTGTTATGTTGCTGTCACGTTGTTATGTTGCTGTTACATTGTTATGTTGCTTTTATGCTGTTATGTTGCTGTCACATTGTTATGTTGCTGTCACATTATGTTGCTGTTACGTTATGTTGCTGTCACATTGTTATGTTGCTGTTACGATGTTATGTTGCTGTTACATTGTTATGTTGCTTTTATGCTGTTATGTTGCTTTCACATTGTTATGTTGCTGTTACGTTATGTTGCTGTCACATTGTTATGTTGCTGTTACATTGTTATGTTGCTGTTACATTGTTATGTTGCTGTTATGTTGTTATGTTGCTGTTACATTATGTTGCTCTTATGCTGTTATGTTGCTGTCACATTGTTATGTTGCTGTTACGTTGTTATGTTGCTGTTACATTGTTATGGTGCTGTTATGCTGTTGTTATGTTGTTGTCACATTGTTATGTTGCTGTCACATTGTTATGTTGCTGTTACGTAGTTATGTTGCTGTTACATTGTTATGTTGCTGTTATGCTGTTGTTATGTTGCTGTCACATTGTTATGTTGCTTTTATGCTGTTATGTTGCTGTCACATTGTTATGTTGCTGTTACATTGTTATGTTGCTGTTACGTTGTTATGTTGCTGTTACATTGTTATGTTGCTTTTATGCTGTTGTTATGTGCTGTCACATTGTTATGTTGCTGTTACATTGTTATGTTGCTGTTACATTGTTATGGTGCTGTTATGCTGTTATGTTGCTGTCACATTGTTATGTTGCTGTTACGTTGTTATCTTGCTGTTACATTGTTATGTTGCTTTTATGCTGTTGTTATGTTGCTGTCACCTTGTTATGTTGCTGTTACGTAGTTATGTTGCTGTTACATTGTTATGGTGCTGTCATGCTTTTGTTATGGTGCTGTCATGCTTTTATGTTGCTGTCACATTGTTATGTTGCTGTTACGTTGTTATGTTGCTGTTACATTGTTATGTTGCTTTTATGCTGTTGTTATGTTGCTGTCACATTGTTATGTTGCTGTTACGTTGCTGTTATGTTGTTGTTACATTGTTATGTTGCTGTTATGCTGTTGTTATGTGGCTGTCACATTGTTATGTTGCTGTTACGTTGTTATCTTGCTGTTACATTGTTATGTTGCTTTTATGCTGTTGTTTTGTTGCTGTCACATTGTTATGTTGCTGTTACGTAGCTATGTTGCTGTTACATTGTTATGGTGCTGTTACGTTGTTATGTTGCTGTTACATTGTTATGTTGCTGTTACGTTGTTATGTTGCTTTATGCTGTTGTTATGTTGCTGTCACATTGTTATGTTGCTGTTACGTTGCTGTTATGTTGTTGTTACATTGTTATGTTGCTGTTATGCTGTTGTTATGTGGCTGTCACATTGTTATGTTGCTGTTACGTTGTTAGTGTTGCTTTTATGCTGTTATGTTGCTGTCACATTGTTATGTTGCTGTCACATTGTTATGTTGCTGTTACATTGTTGTGGTGCTGTTATGCTGTTATGTTGCTGTCACATTGTTATGTTGCTGTTACGTTGTTATGTTGCTGTTACATTGTTATGTTGCTTTTATGCTGTTATGTTGCTGTTACATTGTTATGTTGCTTTTATGCTGTTGTTATGTTGCTTTCACATTATATTGCTCTTACGTTATGTTGCTGTCACGTTGTTATGTTGCTGTTACGATGTTATGTTGCTGTTACATTGTTATGTTGCTTTTATGCTGTTATGTTGCTTTCACATTGTTATGTTGCTGTTACGTTATGTTGCTGTCACATTGTTATGTTGCTGTTACATTGTTATGTTGCTGTTATGTTGTTATGTTGCTGTTACATTATGTTGCTGTTATGCTGTTGTTATGTTGCTGTCACATTGTTATGTTGCTGTTACGTTGTTATGTTGCTGTCACATTGTTATGGTGCTGTTATGCTGTTGTTATGTTGTTGTCACATTGTTATGTTGCTGTCACATTGTTATGTTGCTGTTACGTTGTTATGTTGCTGTTACATTGTTATGTTGCTTTTATGCTGTTGTTATGTTGCTGTCACATTGTTATGTTGCTGTTACGTTGTTATGTTGCTGTTACATTGTTATGTTGCTGTCACATTGTTATGTTGCTGTCACATTGTTATGTTGCTGTTACGTTGTTATGTTGCTGTTACATTGTTATGTTGCTTTTATGCTGTTGTTATGTTGCTGTCACATTGTTATGTTGCTGTTATGTTGTTATGTTGCTGTTACATTGTTATGTTGCTGTTATGTTGTTATGTTGCTGTTACATTGTTATGGTGCTGTTATGCTGTTATGTTGCTGTCACATTGTTATGTTGCTGTCACATTGTTATGTTGCTGTTACGTTGTTATCTTGCTGTTACATTGTTATGTTGCTTTTATGCTGTTGTTATGTTGCTGTCACATTGTTATGTTGCTGTTACGTAGTTATGTTGCTGTTACATTGTTATGGTGCTGTTATGCTTTTGTTATGTTGCTGTCACATTGTTATGTTGCTGTTACGTTGTTATGTTGCTGTTACATTGTTATGTTGCTTTTATGCTGTTGTTATGTTGCTGTCACATTGTTATGTCACTGTTACGTTGCTGTTATGTTGTTATGGTGCTGTTATGCTGTTATGTGGCTGTCACATTGTTATGTTGCTGTCACATTGTTATGTTGCTGTTACGTTGTTATGTTGCTGTTACATTGTTATGTTGCTTTTATGCTGTTATGTTGCTGTCACATTGTTATGTTGCTGTTACGTTGTTATGTTGCTGTTACATTGTTATGTTGCTTTTATGCTGCATTTATGTTGCTGTCATATGTTGTTATGTTGCTGTTACGTTGTTGTTATGTTGCTGTTACATTGTTATGTTGCTGTTACTACGTTGTTGTTATGTTGTTGTTATGTTGCTGTTGCTGTTATGTTGTTGTTACATTGCTGTTACGTTGCTGCCATGTTGCTGTATGTCTTCAACAGCAGAGAAAAACTGCTTGTGGAGCTGTATGAGGGCTACAAGGGGAAGATAACAAAAGGGCAACACAGCTGCAATTAATAAATAATATAGTAACAATAATAATAAAATGGCATCAACTTTAGATTACCATGATGATCAGATTGGACGGCTGGTAAAAGGGAGGTATTTTATGGAAAACTGTGGCTGTTGTCACCTTCTGCTTTTTTTCTAAGACAGTTTGTGCCTTTATCCTGTTATGTGTTGACTGTACTTGGAGGGTATTTCACTAATCCATCTGGGAGGAGCCCTGCAAACATATTTTCAGGGGCAGAACCTTCAAAAACAACAGTAGCTTGTGATTGGACGATTGGGGTAACCTTCTCAGGGGATTTCATAAATTTCCTATCTATCTATCTATCTATTTGAAGAACGGAGGGTAATACTGTATTGTTTTTAGATAATGTTTCCAGCATACTCAGTGCATAGTTTTAAATTTAATTTAGTTTAAACATGGATGTAATTTTAAAAAAAAAAAATCTTGGGGGTGTGATGATTTACTTTGTGGGTGGAAAAGCACTTCTGAAATGTTCAGTTACTTCTCATTCTCCTTTAGGGGTAATGCTAATAGAAAAAAATGTAGCATGTTTTTAGCTTTGGAGATCATGGTTACAGAACGGGAGAAGCAGCTCTGCACCTCTAAATCTAAACCTTCACTTGCAGCTGTAGTTATCCAGCCACATTAGGCCGGCGTTAGCCTAGCTTCTGCTCCCTGGGCGGCTCCCCAGCAGCTGAGATGCGATGGCTGGATCAACTTAGGAAACAAGTATGGCTGTAAGTCGAAGACCAACTCAGTACACGGCAAGTCCACTCACATCTCCAGAGACCAGAGCGGGCAACATAGTTGCTGACAAGACAAGATTATCATCCACGTCTGCACTCATATCTTCAGCGTCGTCAGTCACCAAAGTGAAAGTAGAATCAGAGAATTTGCCAGAACAATGTCGGACTCTGTAATTTTCTCTGGCCCCTTGCCTAATCTGACCAGTGGTGACATGTATGTCCACACGTCATCATTCAACCGCTGGCTATCGAGGTGGTGTCCAGCAAACGATGTGGGCTTCGTTGACAATTGGTCATCCTTCTGGGGAAAACCTGGCCTGATAGGAAGAGATGGCATCCATCCTACTTTGGCTGGTGCATCTCTCTTATCTAAAAACATGGCAGAGTCTGACCTTTGACCTGTCAGAGATGAGACCATGTTGCAGAGCTGCAGTCCTCCACCCTCATCTGCGCTTGCTCTAGGACAGTTTTCCTCCCATTACTGTAATGACAGCTGTGTTCATCACTATGGTAACTGCTATGGCTTTTGTAACAGTGATGAACATTATTCCATAGAGACTGTGTCAGTCCCCCGACTCAAAGCTCACTTAGATATTAAAGGAGACATATCATGCTTGTTTCTCCTTTTCACTATGCCAGACTAGGATGCCTGTAAAGCATTTCTGCCCTCAGTACAAGTCATTTAGTTTCTTCATTGTCCCACAATAGCGTTCTCAAAATCCTCATTTTAGGACATCAACAAGCTCTCGTTGAAACACTCGGTTCTCAGGCTGACCTACAGTTACCTCGCAACGTCACAGCCCTTTGTGCTCTGATTGGTCAGTTCTATCGGGGGCTGAGCCAGCCTGTCCTTCTTCTTCTACTGTATTTTCCGGCAGGCTCAAAGCAGTGACCGCGTATTGAGTCCCCCTACAGGCCAGAGCTGGTACTGAGTGAGTGTGAGCCAGGGATCTATATACCCCTGCTGGTGGATGTGTTCCTCGGTGACGGTTTTGGGGCTAACGGACATCACAGAGGAGGAAGTGTTTTTTATCAGATTACTCCAATAAAAAGAAAGGTACCTCGTGTCGTCACGACGATTTAAATCTCGTGGTCATCTCGCAATGACCTATTTTCAGAGGCATCAAATCTCGTTCTAGGATATCAGAAAAAATACAATATCTCATTGTTTGAAAATTAAGGGGGTGTAAGGTCTTGTTTTCAAATTTATTATATGTAAGTATTAAATCATGCATCAGCATGATATGTCTCCTTTAACACAAAAACAAATAGGCAGCTTGTGACGTGAGGGAGAGGGACAATGCAGAGACTTCAGTCACTGAGGTGAGTGATTTACAGTGCTGGGCTGGTAGTTACAGGATGGATTTGGGCAAGATGACGTTACGTTACTCCACACAGCTCTACAAACCTCTAATATGATTACTGATCAGTTGAAGTTTCTTGTATTTAGTTTCTATGGGCTCCAGATCAAAAGTTACTGTATGTATGAATGAATAATCATTGTAGCTAGGGGTGGGCGATATGGCAAAAATATCATATCACGATTTTTTTAATACAAAATCATAATCACGATTTTATCACGATTCTTTGATTTTTCTAGACTAATTTGCTTGTTTGACCATTTTTTCCCGATGTTTGACATATAAAACATGCAAAACCCTAAAAGAAAAAAAGAGACAATTTAAGCCAAAGAAACTTTCTGTACAGGTTTTAATTTAAATAGTGCAGTTTTTATAAAAATGTGCAATAAATGTAAGCATAAAAGGTAATGAACAACAATAAAGTGACCTTTGGTAACATAAAAACTAAACACACCAAATAGCTTATTGAAAAGGGTCAAATATAAATGCAAACTTAAGTAACTGTTTATCTTTTAAAGTGCAACAATTTAGAACAAATGTTATCTAACTATCTAATCTGAGTGAATAATACAGCTGCTTTAGAACAGATTTTTGTTCAGACATCTTCAAGCTTTTATCTCCTTTTCTCTTTCTGCCATGGCTTCACGCTACATAACCAAACAGGAGATCCAGCCATGCACTGCGCGTAATGTGCTACGATTGGCTAGTCGGGTGCACGTCAAAGACTCTGCACCCAGACGATCTGACGATATTTCTGCTTTATGAGATCATCCCCACATTATAATCCTTAACAACTTAACATTGTCATATCGCACACTACAAACTGTAGCACTGTCATAAGGCTACTGATGTCAAATAATACCTATAGACTGCAATAATTTAATCAAAGTGGTTTGAAGAAGACAAAAGTTGGAGACCCCTGATCTAAAGCTACTTAAACTGTACTTTATTTATTGTTACCTTTTTATTTGTATAAAAATGATAGGCTTTTTTATTATTAACTCTAATTTCCAGGAGACATTAGACAGAGGAGAGGGAGCCATAGCCACGGTTCATTCTCTGAAGTTCTCTGCTTGACAGAGTGATTTTGTGTTATAAAGGCTACATAAAGTCATGTCATACCTGTTCATTGAGTGAGATTATGAATATTCTTATATAAATACAGTTCACTGTCACTATTGCTTGGAATGGTGGCATGTTGTTACATCTAAGGCTAAATAAAAAAAAAATGCACAAAATAAAAAGTAAAATGCAACCAAAAAGTCATTGTTGGTGATAAATTTTATATTCATCTCATTATCTTAGGCATGACAGTGAGTTTTAAAAGGCTGAAAGTTGAATGAGGACTTAATGTTGAGTCTGAAAAATGTGTCTTATAAGCAAAATTAGATGTTAAACAACCTGTTAAAATACATTAGAATGCAGAAAATGTCATCAAATTAACCCCCGGAACCCACACCAATGTGTCCCCCCCACATTAAAAAAGCTTGTGACGCCCCTGCTGTGATGGATGTTTGTCTGCTTACGGCCTCCATACACTGAAGTCATTCATACGCCATCCACTGAAAAGCCTGATCCTTCGAAGACTGTTCTTATATCATGGACAGTAAGAGATGCAGGAACCCTCAGGATGAATTTATGATTTCAAAAACAGTGAGTTAGTGAAAACAGCAGCTCAGAGCTGGACTGATGAAGGATGTTGAGTTTACATTCATCAACAGGCTGACACATCATTTCTTAAGTCTTTATGTTTACTTAAACTGTGCACATGAGCTGTAAAGGCACCGTTTGAATTATAAAATCACAAAGTGACTCCAATCCCTCACTGTCTTTATGCTCACTGGCACAAAGAACAGAGAGCGCACAACAATGATGACAAACAATTCTGGAGGGATTTAGATCAAATGTTAACATGAACATCGGCTGCACTGCAACATGACGGAACTGACCGACAACAGCAGCGTGTGTTTGTATCTATAAAGTAAAGAGAAGTAACAGAAGGCCTCACACACAGGTAAGACAGCACTCTCAAAGGCCATAAAAAAGTTGATGTGAAAAATAAACGGCTGATGACTACACTGAAAAGAATGAAACATTTTATTATAAAAAAGAACGGCATGAAACAACAACTGTTAAACAGTGCAGCAAGTCTGTCCTCGATTCATAATGTAGCCTAAACTGGGTTATGATTCTCAGCTGTTGCTGTTTGCAGTTGATTAATTACTGTTGACCAGTGGTGCTCAACCTCCTGCATGTTTTAGAAGGACCCCTTGCAATTACAAAATGGACCACTAGGGGTCCCCTGGCCCCCAGCTGGGAAACACTGCTTGTAGACCACAAATTATTTTCTCTTTGATCCTCACAAATTTGGAGTCGAGTCGTGGGTTGGATTGGACAGGCCAACAGTTGACGATCACTGACAGAGCAGCTGCTTCTCCAACCAAACCCTCTGTTTATTCTCCGATATATCACAACAGCAACATAACAGCAACATAACAGCAACGTAACAGCAACATAACAGCAACATAACATTAATGTAACAGCAACATTACAAAGACACAAACATCAATGTAACAGTAACATAACAGCAACGTAACAGCAATGTAACCGCAACATAACAGCAACATAACTGCAATGTAACAGCAATGCAACAGCAACTTAACAGCAACCTAACAGCAACATAACGGCAACATAAAAGCAACCTAACAGCAATGTAACAGCAACTTAAAAGCAACGAAACAACCACATAACAGCAACTTAACAGCAACGTAACATCAATGTAACAGCAACGTAACAGCAGCATAACAGCAACATGGCAACAACGTAACATCAATGTAACAGCAACGTAACAGCAATGTAACAGCAGTGTAACAGCACAATAAGCAACATAACGGCAACATAACAGCAACCTAACAGCAATGTAACAGCAACGAAACAGCAACATAACAGCAACGTAACAGCAATGTAACATCAATGTAACAGCAACGTAACAGCAACATAACAGCAACATGACAACAACGTAACATCAATGTAACAGCAACATAACAGCAACATGACAGCAACATAACAGCAATGTAATAGCAACATAACAGCAATGTAACAGCAGTGTAACAGCACAATAACAGCAACATAACAGAAACATAACAGCAATGTAACAGCAATGTAATAGCAACGTAACAGCAACATAACAGCAACATGACAACAACGTAACATCAATGTAATGGGCAATGTAACAGCAACGTACCAGCAACGTTTCAGCAACTTAACAGCAATTTAACAACAACGTAACAGCAACATGACAACAACATAACAGCAGCATAACAGCAACATAACAATGTAACAGCAACATAACAGCAACATAACAGCAATGTAAAAGCAATGTAACAGCAACGTAACAGCAACATAACAGCAACATAATAGCAACATAAGAGCTACAGCATAGCATCAATGTAACTGCAACGTAACAGCAATGTAACAGCAACATGACAGCAATGTAACAGCAACATAACCAAAATGTAATAGAAACGTAACAGCAATGTAACAGCAGTGTAACAGCACAATAACAGCAATGTAACAGCAACATAACAGCAACGTAAAAACAACAAAACAGCAACATAACAGCAACATGACAGCAAGATAACAGCAATACCACAGCAATACAACAGCAACATAACAGCAACATAACAGCAATGTAACAGCAGCATAACAACAATGTAACAGCAACACAACAGCAGCACAACAGCATCATCACAGCAGCATAAAGGCAAGGTAACAGCATAGTAAAAGCAATGTAACAGCATCACAACAGCTAAATAAAAGCAACGTAGCAGCAGTGTAAAGACAACATAACAGCAACGAAACAGCAGCCTAACAGCAACATTACATTAAATTTACAGCAAGCTAACAGAAACATAAAAGCAATGTAACAGCAATGTAACAGGAACACAACAGCAATGTAACAGCAACATAACAGCAATGTAACTGCAACATAACAGCAACGTAACAGTAACATGACAACAATGTAACATCAATGTAACAGCAACGTAACAGCAATGTAACAACAACGTAACAGCAACGTAACAGCAACTTAATAGCAACATAACAGCAATGCAACAGCAACATAACAGCAATGTGACAGCAATGTAACAGCACAATAACAGCAACGTAACAGCAATGAAACAGCAAAATTACAGCAGAGTAACAGTATCATAACAGCAACACAAAAGCAATGTAACAGCAATTTAACAATAATGTAACAGCAACATTACAACAACATAACAGCAGCATAACAGCAACATAACAATGTAACAACAACATAACAGCAACATGACAGCAATGTAACAGCAGCATAACAGCAACGTAACAGCAATGTAACAGCAGAATTACAGCAACATTACAGAAACGTAACAGCAACATTACAGCACAAAAACAGCAACGTAACAGCAACGTAACAGCAACACAACATAACAGCAACTAAATAGCAACACAACAGCAACATAACAGCAACACAACAGCAACACAACAGCAACATTACAACGATGTAACAGCAACGTAACAGCAGCGTAACAGCAATATAACAGCAATGTAAAACATAATAGCAACATAACAGCAAAAAAACAGCAACATAACGCATAACAGCAACACAACAGCAACATAACAGCAATATAACAGCGACATAATAGCAATGTAACAGCAATGTTACATCAAAATAACAGCATGTAACAGCAACATGACAGCGAAGTCATAGCAACGTAACTGCAGCATAACAGCAATATAACAGCAGCATAACAGCTACATCACAGCAGCATAACAGCAGCATAACAGCAAGGTAACAGCAACACAATGACGACATAACAGCTACGTTACACCAACATAACAGCAACACAATGGCAACATAACAGCTACATAAACAGCAACACAATGGCAACACGACAGCAACATAACGGCATCACTTGGTCTGTGTCAGGGTCAGCATGAGGTTTAATCGTTTTAATTAAGTTCGTCTCTGTTTTTTGCTTGGAGCCTCACGTTAAAGAATCAGTGTTTCCTTGACCAGAAACTTCATATAATCAGCTGATCAGCTGTAAAACGGTTTATTTGGTGTGGTCTGTGGTTTCAGGTGTCGGAGAAAGAAGCAAATTTGATCTACAGGTAATCACGGCAATGACTGAACATTTATCTGCCCCGCTCTCTCTCTCTAACTCCCTCTCTCTCTCTAACTCTCTTTTTCCCTTGCTCTCTATCTCTCTACCTCTCTCTCTCTCTTTCCCTTGCTCTCTCTCTCTCTACCTCTCTCTCTCTCTTTCCCTTGCTCTCTTTCTCTCCCTCTACCTCTCTCTCTCCCTCTCTCTCTCTAACTCTCTCTAATTCTCTCTCTTTCCCTTGCTCTCTCTCTATCTACCTCTCTCTCGACCTCTCTCTCTCTTTCCTGCCCTCGCTCTCCCTCTCTCTCTCGCCCTCTCTCTCTCTCTCCCTCACTCAGAGAGGCGGAGTCAGCTGGATGGATGCTGTCAGGTTGCCGTGGTTTCGGCCTCTCGTTTCTCTTGGCGCTGTAGTTAGGGATGTGTGTGTATATGTGTGTATATGTGTGAGTATCTATGAAGGGAGGATGGAGAGACAAGGAGATGAAGGGAGGATGGAGAGATGAGGAGATGAAGGGAGGATGGAGGTGTTGAAGCGTGGACGTGGATTAACGTCCCTGCAGACGAGAATCACAGCGAGTCATCGTTTCTGAGCTGCAGAGAACGACAGGAAGCTTCACCACTCCATCTTTTTTTTCACCGGCCACACGACAGGAAAGGAGGAAGGAAGGAAGAAAGCAAGACAGAAGTAGATAATAGAGACAGAAAAGGAAGAGGGCAGCGACCAAGGAAAAGGACAAGGAAAGGAGACAGAGGAGGAGACAACCAGGAGACAGCAAGGAGACATACACAGAAAGAGGAGATAAACCAGATTATATACAAGGGGACACACAAGGAGGCATGCAAAGACACATGAAAGGAAAGAGGAGATAAACCAGATTATATACAAGGGAACACACAAGGAGACATGCAAGGAGACATGCAAGGAGACAGGACACATATCAGGAAATAACAAATCAAACAAGGACACACTCTAGGAGACAGGAAGTGGAGATGGTCCTTACAGGTAACTGACCTCTTCCAAATCCACATGTTCACATGTTTTGTGTGTTTGCTTCATTACATGTTCACGTTTTTATGTTTCATCTTCATCCTTACTTGTCTATGTGTTTCACATGTTTATACGTTTTATGTTTATCATGTTTGCTTGTTTAAATGTTTACATGTCATGTTTCATTTCACATATTAACATGTTTCACATATTAACATAAATACTTTTTTAAATGTTTCATGACCACGTTTGATATTTACATGTTTATGTTTCTTGTTTAAATGTTTACATGCTCTGATTCTCTGGCATCAATCACATTTATCCTTTCCTTATGTTTATATCTCCTGTTTACGTTAGCATTCTTGCATGCTTCACATGTTTCTGGTTTACCTGTTTAATGTTTCACATGTTTGCTTGTGTACATGTTTTTGTGTTTCACTTTGCCACGTTTGCTTTTCTACATGTTTCATGCACTCAATGTTAACCTGTATGTATGTTTCACACTGATTTTAATGTAAAAAAAAACAACTCAAATCTGGAGCCTTGCTCATGTCTGAATAGTTGGGTGTTTCTGAAATATCATTAAAATTGACAAAACATTTAACGAGAATAATCATGACAATAATAATAATAATAACCAGAGTGTTTTGGTATGCCTCGTGGGTTTTAAACTGGTGTAGTGTAGTTGATGCAACAAGGCATGGCCTAGCGTACCTTACCATGACTTTGTGTAAAATGGTCCGGTTTTAACTTGGTGTGCTGTAACTTTGTGTCATTTGGAGAAGCTCAGACTGGTTTAACTTTGCAGATGAGATTGTTGCATATTTAGTTGTGCAGGCAGCTTTGGTGTGGTGTGGCATGGAGGTGTTGCATGACCAATGTGGCGTGGTGTAGTGTGGTGTAGTGTAGTGTGGCGTGGTGTGGTGTAGAGTGGCATGGTGTAGTGTGACGTGGTGTGGTGTGGTATAGTGTGATGTGGTGTGGTGTAGTGTGGTATGGTGTAGTTTGATGTGGTTTGGTGTGGTGTGGTGTAGTGTGGTGTGGTGTAGTGTGTTGTGGTGTGGCGTGGTGTAGTTTGACATGGTTTGGTGTGATGTGGTGTAGCGTGTTGTGTTGTGTGGTGTAGTGTGTTGTGGTGTAGTTTGACGTGGTTTGGTGTAGTGTAGTGTGTTGTGTTGTGGTTTGGTGTGGTGTAGTGTGGCATGGTGTAGTGCGGTGTGGTGTGGCGTGATGTAGTGTAGTGTGGTGTGCTGTAGTGTGGTGTTGTGTTGTGGTGTAGTTTGGTGTGGCATGGTTTAGTGTGATGTGGTGTAGTGTGTAGAGTTGTGTTGTGGTGTGACGTGTAGTATGGTCTGGTGTAGTGTGGTGTGGCGTGGTGTAGTTTGACGTGGTTTGGTGTGGTGTGGTGTAGTGTGTTGTGGTGTGGTGTAGTGTGTTGTGGTGTGGCGTGGTGTAGTGTGGTGTGGTGTTGCATGGTGTAGTGTGGAGTGGAGTGGTGTTGTGTGGTGTAGTGTAGTGTGGTGTGGTGTAGTGTGGTGTTGTGTTGTGGTGTAGTTTGGTGTGGCATGGTGTAGTGTGGTGTGGTGTTGTGTGTTGTGTTGTGGTGTGACGTGTAGTGTGGTGTGGTGTAGTGTTGTGTGGCGTGGTGTAGTTTGACGTGATTTGGTGTGGTGTGTTGTAGTGTGTTGTGTTGTGGTGTGGTGTGGTGTAGTTTGACATGGTTTGGTGTGGTGTAGTGTAGTGTGTTGTGTTGTGGTGTGGTGTGGTGCGGTGTAGTGTGTTTTGTTGTGGTGTAGTTTGACATGGTTTGGTGTTTTGTGTTGTGGTGTAGTGTGTTGTGTTATGGTGTGGTGTGGTGTAGTGTGTTGTGTTGTGTTGTGGTGTGGCGTAGTGTGGTGTGGTGTGGGGTGGTGTGGTGTAGTGTGTTGTGGTGTAGTTTGACGTGGTTTGGTGTGGTGTGGTGTAGTGTATTGTGGTGTGGTGTTGTTTGACGTGGTTTGGTGTGGTGTGGTGTATTGTGTTGTGTTGTGCTGTGGTGTGGTGTAGTGTGTTGTGGTGTGGTGTAGTTTGACGTGGATTGGTGTAGTTTGACGTGGTGTGGTGTGGTGTAGTGTGTTGTGGTGTAGTTTGACGTGGTTTGGTGTGGTGTGGTGTAGTTTGACGTGGTTTAGTGTGGTGTGGTGTAGTTTGTTGTGTTGTGTTGTGGTGTAGTTTGGGGTGGTTGGGTGTGGTGTGGTGTAGTGTGTTGTGGTGTGGTGTGGTGTAGTGTGTTGTGGTGTGTAGTTTGACGTGGTTTGGTGTGGTGTGGTGTAGTGTGTTGTGTTGTAGTGTGGTGTAGTTTGACGTGGTTTGGTGTGGTGTGGAGTAGTGTGTTGTGTTGTGTTGAGGTGTGGTGTAGTGTGTTGTGTTGTGGTGTAGTTTGACGTGGTTTGGTGTGGTGTGGTGTAGTGTGTTGTGTTGTGGTGTGGTGTAGTGTGTTGTGGTGTGGCGTGGTGAAGTGTGGTGTGGTGTGGCGTGGTGTAGTGTAACTTCATGTGGTGTTTCATTGTTTCATGTCACATTCACAGGAGTGAGGCCGTATTCATTAAGGTGGACAGTTAAGGCTCCAGTTTAACCTGCAGCTTTTCATATATTCATCAATCCTTGATTTACTCATCAGCCTCTCAAAATAAAGCAGGATGCTGGAATATTTTCCTCATCTTTAACTTATTCTCTACTCTTTCTCTGTCTTATTCTTTCGTCCTCTTTTGTCTGTCAGTGTTTTATTTTCATGATCATTTTTAAATGTAACGTTTATTCTCATCTTCTCTTAAAGTTTTCTGATATATTTCTTCTTCCTCTTTTTCCGCAAATCTAAGATCAGGAACTGATAAATCTTATCTCGGTGTCAAGTGTGTAAAAATAAGAAAATTTGAGAGGGTTAAAAATAGGCTTTTACTGAGATTTTGAAAGTAAAAAGAAAGTTTTCTTAGAAAGTACCGATTGATTTTCATGTTTAAAATGAACACAGAACTTTTTATTTTTAAAATTCAAAGTTTTATATTTTCATCTAATCTGAAATTTTCTCAGGGTCTGGCTTTAGCTAATGTCACAAAAAATATTAATCTAGATTTGTTGCTACTTACAATGACACAACAAGTCCGACAGGAAGCAGCCTCAAAATAAAATGAAAAATGTTTAAGATTTAGATTCTTATTTATATTAGACAAAAATTATACAAAAAATAATCTAGAATTTTGATCGTGAAATAAAGCCCTCTTTCTCTCCTGTTTTTACCCAATCAGAGCAGAGCTCCTCTTCCTCATTGTAGACAGGAAGCATTACATCATGCTCTGAGAGATGCTGCTGTTGCCAGGTTACCATCAGCTGACTGCCTGATCCATTTTTAGACCGATGCTGGAGAAGGTGGGGGAGGAGAGCATGGAGGGGCACACGGACATATTTATTTATATAAACAAATATATGTATCTGTGTGTATATGTGAGTTCACACACAGATGCACAAATAAATATGTGTGTGTGTGTGTGTGTGTGTGTGTGTGTGTGACACCACATTACAAATATGTGAACATGACACCACATTAAAAATATGTGGACAGGACACCACATTAAACATATGTGAACATGACACCATATTAAAAAATGTGTGTGTGTGTGTGTGTGTGTGTGTGTGTGTGTGTGTGTGTGTGTGTGTGTGTATGTGTGTGTGAGATCCACGTACAACACTAAAATATGTGGGCAGTACACCACATTAAAAATATGTGGACAGGACACCACATTAAAAATATGTGGACAGGACACCACATTAAAAATTTGTGGACATGACACCACATTAAAAAGATGTGAACAGGACACCACATTAAAAATGTGTGGACAGGACACCACATTAAAAATATGTGAACATGACACCACATTAAAAATATGTGAACATGACACCACATTAAAAATATATGTGCAGGACACCACATTTAAGGAGACATATCATGCTGATACATGATTTAATACTTACATATAATATAATAAATTTGAAAACAAGACCTTACACCCCCTTAATTTTCAAAAAATGAGATATTGTATTTTTCTGATATCCTAGAACGAGATTTGATGCCTCTGAAAATAGGTCATTATAGATGTCCGCAAGATTTAAATCATCGTGACGATACGAGGTACATTTCTTTTAATTGGAGTAATCTGATAAAACACTTCCTCCTCTGTGATGTCCGTTAGGCACAAAACTGTCACCGAGGAACACATCCACCAACCAGCAGCATATAGCTCCCTAGCTCACACTCACTCAGTACCAGCTCTGGCCTGTAGGGGGACTCAATACACGTTCGCTGCTTTGAGCCTGCCGGAAAATACAGTAAAAGAAGAAGGACAGGCTGGCTCAGCCCCCGATAGAACTGACCAATCAGAGCACAAAGGGCTGTGACGTTGCGAGGTAACTTTAGGTCATCCTGAGATCCGAGTGTTTCAATGAGAGCTTGATAATGGCCTAAAATGAGGATTTTGAGAACGCTATTGTGGGGCAATGAAGGAACTAAATGACTTGTACTGAGGGCAGAAATGCTTTACAGGCATCCTAGTCTGGCATAGTGAAAAGGAGGAAAAAGCATGATATGTCTCCTTTAAAAACATGTGGACAGGACACCACATTAAAAATATGTGAACATGACACCACATTAAAAAATATGTGAACATGACACCAAATTAAAAATATGTGGACATGACACCACATTAAAAATATGTGGACATGACACCATATTGAAAATATGTGAACATGACACCACATTAAAATATGTGGACATGACACCACATTGAAAATATGTGAACATGACACCACATTAAAAATACGTGAACAGGACACCACATTACAAATATGTGGGCAGGACACCACATTAAAAATATGTGAACATGACACCACATTAAAAATATGTGAACATGACACCACATTAAAAAATATGTGAACATGACACCACATTAAAAATATGTGGACATGGCACCACATTAAAAATATGTGGACATGATACCACATTGAAAATATGTGAACATGACACCACATTAAAAATATGTGGACATGACACCACATTAAAAATATGTGAACAGGACACCACATTAAAAATATGTGAACATGACACCACATTACAAATATGTGGACATGACACCACATTAAAAATATGTGAATATGACACCACATTAAAAAATATGAGGACATGACACCACATTAAAAATATGTGAACATGACACCACATTAAAAAGATGTGGATATGACACCACATTAAAAAGATGTGAACAGGACACCACATTAAAAATATGTGGACAGGACACCCTATTAAAAAGATGTGAACAGGACACCACATTAAAAATATGTGGACAGGACACCACATTAAAAATATGTGAACATGACACCACATTAAAAAATATGTGGACATGAACCCCATATTAAAAATATGTGAACATGACACCACATTAAAAAATATGTGGACAGGATATCACATTAAAAATATGTGAACATGACACCACATTAAAAATATGTGGACATGAAACCACATTAAAAATATGTGAACAGGACACCACATTAAAAATATGTGAACATGACACCACATTACAAATATGTGGACATGACATCACATTAAAAATATGTGAACATGACACCACATTAAAAAATATGAGGACATGACACCACATTGAAAATATGTGAACATGACACCACATTAAAAATACGTGAACAGGACACCACATTAAAAATATGTGGGCAGGACACCACATTAAAAATATGTGAACATGACACCACATTGAAAATATGTGAACTTGACACCACATTAAAAATATGTGGATATGACACCACATTAAAAATATTTGAACATGACACCACATTGAAAATATGTGGGCAGGACACCACATTAAAAATATGTGAACATGACACCACATTAAAAAATATGTGAACATGACACCACATTAAAAAAATATGTGGACAGGACACCACATTAAAAATATGTGAACATGACACCACATTAAGAAATATGTGAACATGACGCCACATTAAAAATATGTGGACATGACACCACATTAAAAATATGTGGGCAGGACACCACATTAAAAATATGTGAACATGACACCACATTAAAAATATGTGGACATGACACCATATTGAAAATATGTGAACAGGACACCACATTAAAAATACGTGGACATGAACCCCATATTAAAAATATGTGAACATGACACCACATTAAAAATATGTGGACAGGACACCACATTAAAATATGTGAACAGGACACCACATTGAAAATATGTGGACAGGACACCACATTAAAAATATGTGAACATGACACCACATTAAAAAATATGTGAACATGACACCACATTAAAAATATGTGGACAGGACACCACATTAAAAATATGTGAACATGACACCACATTAAAAATATATGGGCAGGACACCACATTTAAGGAGACATATCATGCTGATACATGATTTAATACTTACATATAATATAATAAATTTGAAAACAAGACCTTACACCCCCTTAATTTTCAAAAAATGAGATATTGTATTTTTCTGATATCCTAGTACGAGATTTGATGCACTCTGAAAATAGGTCATTGCGAGATGTCCGCAAGATTTAAATCATCGTGGACATGCACATTGAGGTACATTTCTTTTAATTGGAGTAATCTGATAAAACACTTCCTCCTCTGTGATGTCCGTTAGGCACAAAACTGTCACCGAGGAACACATCCACCAACCAGCAGCATATAGCTCCCTAGCTCACACTCACTCAGTACCAGCTCTGGCCTGTAGGGGGACTCAATACACGTTCGCTGCTTTGAGCCTGCCGGAAAATACAGTAAAAGAAGAAGGACAGGCTGGCTCTACCCCCGATAGAACTGACCAATCAGAGCACAAAGGGCTGTGACGTTGCGAGGTAACTTTAGGTCATCCTGAGATCCGAGTGTTTCAATGAGAGCTTGATAATGGCCTAAAATGAGGATTTTGAGAACGCTATTGTGGGGCAATGAAGGAACTAAATGACTTGTACTGAGGGCAGAAATGCTTTACAGGCATCCTAGTCTGGCATAGTGAAAAGGAGGAACAAGCATGATATGTCTCCTTTAAAAACATGTGGACAGGACACCACATTAAAAATATGTGGACATGGCACCACATTAATAATATGTGGACATGACACCACATTAAAAATATGTGAACATGACACCACATTAAAAATATGTGGACATGATACCACATTGAAAATATGTGAACATGACACCACATTAAAAATATGTGGACATGACACCACATTGAAAATATGTGAACATGACACCACATTAAAAATATGTGGACATGACACCACATTAAAAATATGTGGACATGACACCACATTGAAAATATGTGAACATGACACCACATTAAAAATATGTGGATATGACACCACATTAAAAATATGTGAACATGACACCACATTAAAAATATGTGGACAGGACACCACATTAAAAATATGTGAACAGGACACCACATTAAAAATATGTGAACATGACACCACATTACAAATATGTGGACATGACACCACATTAAAAATATGTGAACATGACACCACATTAAAAAATATGTGGACATGACACCACATTAAAAATATGTGGACATGACACCACATTAAAAATATGTGGACAGGACACCACATTAAAAATATGTGGACAGGACACCACATTAAAAATATGTGGACAGGACACCACATTAAAAATATGTGAACATGACACCACATTAAAAAATATGTGGACAGGACACCACATTAAAAATATGTGAACATGACACCACATTAAAAATATGTGGACAGGACACCACATTAAAAATATGTGAACATGACACCACATTAAAAAATATGTGGACAGGACACCACATTAAAAATATGTGAACATGACACCACATTAAAAAATATGTGAACATGACGCCACATTAAAAATATGTGAACAGGACACCACATTAAAAATATGTGAACATGACACCACATTAAAAATATATGGGCAGGACACCACATTTAAGGAGACATATCATGCTGATACATGATTTAATACTTACATATAATATAATAAATTTGAAAACAAGACCTTACACCCTCTTAATTTTCAAAAAATGAGATATTGTATTTTTTCTGATATCCTAGAACGAGATTTGATGCCTCTGAAAATAGGTCATTGCGAGATGTCCGCAAGATTTAAATCATCGTGACGATACGAGGTACATTTCTTTTTATTGGAGTAATCTGATAAAACACTTCCTCCTCTGTGATGTCCGTTAGGCACAAAACTGTCACCGAGGAACACATCCACCAACCAGCACATTAAAAATATATGACATGACACCACATTAAAAATATGTGAACACTCACTCAGTACAGCTCTGGCCATTAAAAAGATGTGGGACACCAATTACATTAAAAAGTCATCCTGAGATCCGAGTGTTTCAATGAGAGCTTGATAATGGCCTAAAATGAGGATTTTGAGAACGCTATTGTGGGGCAATGAAGGAACTAAATGACTTGTACTGAGGGCAGAAATGCTTTACAGGCATCCTAGTCTGGCATAGTGAAAAGGAGGAACAAGCATGATATGTCTCCTTTAAAAACATGTGGACAGGACACCACATTAAAAATATGTGGACATGGCACCACATTAATAATATGTGGACATGACACCACATTAAAAATATGTGAACATGACACCACATTAAAAATATGTGAACATGACACCACATTAAAAAATATGTGAACATGACGCCACATTAAAAATATGTGAACAGGACACCACATTAAAAATATGTGAACATGACACCACATTAAAAATATATGGGCAGGACACCACATTTAAGGAGACATATCATGCTGATACATGATTTAATACTTACATATAATATAATAAATTTGAAAACAAGACCTTACACCCCCTTAATTTTCAAAAAATGAGATATTGTATTTTTTCTGATATCCTAGAACGAGATTTGATGCCTCTGAAAATAGGTCATTGCGAGATGTCCGCAAGATTTAAATCATCGTGACGATACGAGGTACATTTCTTTTTATTGGAGTAATCTGATAAAACACTTCCTCCTCTGTGATGTCCGTTAGGCACAAAACTGTCACCGAGGAACACATCCACCAACCAGCAGCATATAGCTCCCTAGCTCACACTCACTCAGTACCAGCTCTGGCCTGTAGGGGGACTCAATACACGTTCGCTGCTTTGAGCCTGCCGGAAAATACAGTAAAAGAAGAAGGACAGGCTGGCTCTACCCCCGATAGAACTGACCAATCAGAGCACAAAGGGCTGTGACGTTGCGAGGTAACTTTAGGTCATCCTGAGATCCGAGTGTTTCAATGAGAGCTTGATAATGGCCTAAAATGAGGATTTTGAGAACGCTATTGTGGGGCAATGAAGGAACTAAATGACTTGTACTGAGGGCAGAAATGCTTTACAGGCATCCTAGTCTGGCATAGTGAAAAGGAGGAACAAGCATGATATGTCTCCTTTAAAAACATGTGGACAGGACACCACATTAAAAATATGTGGACATGGCACCACATTAATAATATGTGGACATGACACCACATTAAAAATATGTGAACATGACACCACATTAAAAATATGTGGACATGACACCACATTGAAAATATGTGAACATGACACCACATTAAAAATATGTGGACATGACACCACATTGTAAATATGTGAACATGACACCACATTAAAAATATGTGGACATGAAACCACATTAAAAATATGTGGACATGACACCACATTGAAAATATGTGAACTTGACACCACATTAAAAATATGTGGATATGACACCACATTAAAAATATTTGAACATGACACCACATTAAAAATATGTGGACAGGACACCACATTAAAAATATGTGGACATGAAACCACATTAAAAATATGTGAACAGGACACCACATTACAAATATGTGGACATGACACCACATTAAAAATATGTGAACATGACACCACATTAAAAAATATGTGGACATGACACCACATTAAAAATATGTGGACATGACACCACATTAAAAATATGTGGACAGGACACCACATTAAAAATATGTGAACAGGACACCACATTAAAAATATGTGGACAGGACACCACATTAAAAATATGTGAACATGACACCACATTAAAAAATATGTGGACATGAACCCCATATTAAAAATATGTGAACATGACACCACATTAAAAAATATGTGGACAGGACACCACATTAAAAATATGTGAACATGACACCACATTAAAAATATGTGGATATGACACCACATTAAAAAGATGTGAACAGGGCACCACATTAAAAAATATGTGGACATGAACCCCATATTAAAAATATGTGAACAGGACACCACATTAAAAATATGTGGACAGGACACCACATTAAAAATATGTGAACATGACACCACATTAAAAAATATGTGGACATGAACCCCATATTAAAAATATGTGAACATGACACCACATTAAAAAATATGTGGACAGGACATCACATTAAAAATATGTGAACATGACACCACATTAAAAAATATGTGGACAGGACACCACATTAAAAATATGTGAACATGACACCACATTAAAAAATATGTGAACATGACGCCACATTAAAAATATGTGGACATGACACCACATTAAAAATATGTGGACATGATACCACATTGAAAATATGTGAACATGACACCACATTAAAAATATGTGGACATGACACCACATTGTAAATATGTGAACATGACACCACATTAAAAATATGTGGACATGAAACCACATTAAAAATATGTGGACATGACACCACATTGAAAATATGTGAACTTGACACCACATTAAAAATATGTGGATATGACACCACATTAAAAATATTTGAACATGACACCACATTAAAAATATGTGGACAGGACACCACATTAAAAATATGTGGACATGAAACCACATTAAAAATATGTGAACAGGACACCACATTACAAATATGTGGACATGACACCACATTAAAAATATGTGAACATGACACCACATTAAAAAATATGTGGACATGACACCACATTAAAAATATGTGGACATGACACCACATTAAAAATATGTGGACAGGACACCACATTAAAAATATGTGAACAGGACACCACATTAAAAATATGTGGACAGGACACCACATTAAAAATATGTGAACATGACACCACATTAAAAAATATGTGGACATGAACCCCATATTAAAAATATGTGAACATGACACCACATTAAAAAATATGTGGACAGGACACCACATTAAAAATATGTGAACATGACACCACATTAAAAAATATGTGGACAGGACACCACATTAAAAATATGTGAACATGACACCACATTAAAAAATATGTGAACATGACGCCACATTAAAAATATGTGAACAGGACACCACATTAAAAATATGTGAACATGACACCACATTAAAAATATATGGGCAGGACACCACATTTAAGGAGACATATCATGCTGATACATGATTTAATACTTACATATAATATAATAAATTTGAAAACAAGACCTTACACCCCCTTAATTTTCAAAAAATGAGATATTGTATTTTTCTGATATCCTAGAACGAGATTTGATGCCTCTGAAAATAGGTCATTGCGAGATGTCCGCAAGATTTAAATCATCGTGACGATACGAGGTACATTTCTTTTAATTGGAGTAATCTGATAAAACACTTCCTCCTCTGTGATGTCCGTTAGGCACAAAACTGTCACCGAGGAACACATCCACCAACCAGCAGCATATAGCTCCCTAGCTCACACTCACTCAGTACCAGCTCTGGCCTGTAGGGGGACTCAATACACGTTCGCTGCTTTGAGCCTGCCGGAAAATACAGTAAAAGAAGAAGGACAGGCTGGCTCTACCCCCGATAGAACTGACCAATCAGAGCACAAAGGGCTGTGACGTTGCGAGGTAACTTTAGGTCATCCTGAGATCCGAGTGTTTCAATGAGAGCTTGATAATGGCCTAAAATGAGGATTTTGAGAACGCTATTGTGGGGCAATGAAGGAACTAAATGACTTGTACTGAGGGCAGAAATGCTTTACAGGCATCCTAGTCTGGCATAGTGAAAAGGAGGAACAAGCATGATATGTCTCCTTTAAAAACATGTGGACAGGACACCACATTAAAAATATGTGGACATGGCACCACATTAATAATATGTGGACATGACACCACATTAAAAATATGTGAACATGACACCACATTAAAAATATGTGGACATGACACCACATTGAAAATATGTGAACATGACACCACATTAAAAATACGTGAACAGGACACCACATTACAAATACGTGGGCAGGACACCACATTAAAAATACGTGAACAGGACACCACATTAAAAATATGTGAACAGGACACCACATTAAAAATATGTGGACAGGACACCATATTAAAAATATGTGGACATGACACCACATTATAAATATGTGAACATGACACCACATTATAAATATGTGAACATGACACCACATTATAAATATGTGAACATGACACCACATTAAAAATATGTGGGCAGGACACCACATTAAAAATATGTGAACAGGACACCACATTAAAAATATGTGAACAGGAACACCACATTACAAATATGTGGACAGGACACCACATTAAAAATATGTGGCTGCAGTTACTTTTCATTTTTTAGCAGATAAAGCAGCGGAGCTTCAAAATAGGTATGTTCCGGGTGCCGGTTTGGCTGAATGGTTAGCAACAAGGTACCCTATGTACTTGACTCTGCCTGTCCAGTTTTGAATCCAGCCTGTGACCCTTTTGCAGAGTGTCTTCCCCTACCAGTTGTTTTTATCCATCCTGTCCAGTCTCCCTTTTCAGTTGCACAGGATGATGTCATCACTACTCGACCTCAGCAGTTACTCTGGTTATAGTTCACAGGCTCGGCTTCATCACTTTTACATTGGCTGCTGTTCACACACATGGCTCGCCCTGGCAAAGTCCACGTAGTTTCTGCACATCTGATGGCAGCTTTGGTGACTCCTTGTTTTCTGATCAGGTGTTTGAGGAGTCATGACGTCACAGGAGGACGCATCGACCTTCAGGAGTTTTTTTCAGTATGTGGAGGACAGCGGCCTTCGAACCTACGATGGTCTGGTGATCCAAAACGCTTCAGATATCGCCAGAGAGAGTGACCGCATCCGTAACCAGACCAACTGGACCTACCTGCAAGAAAAGCACCAGAAAAAGAGACGGCAGGAGGAGGCCATCAAGAGGTTCATGCTGAAATGTTTCAAAATACAAAAATCTATTGATTACTGATTGTATATGATATGTAATATCTCCAAATGCCAATGTTTTTGATTTACAAATATGACTTTTACCATTTAAATCATTTACTGCCTCACATCATTAATTCAAAATAATTCAATCTGGAAGACGAATAAAAAAGGGAAAGACAAAAGAAAAAAGATCAGACATGTCTGTGGAGAGGGTTTGGCTGGAGGGTTAGGGGATTTAGGTGAAGACTGGGGAAGGGTTTAGATTTGGGTTAAAGGGCTCCATAAGGCTCACTGTTGGTCAACAGGTCTGTGAGGGGCTGAGGTTTGGGGTCTAGGTTGGAGTGGGGTTAGGGTTAGATCTGAATCTTTGGGCTTAATCATGTTTACATCTTTAGCTGTTGAATTCAATAAAGTGCTCTCTGATTGGCTGAAAGTGAATTAACTTGTTTAATGGTCCTTTCAGGATTGGTGAAGATGTCATGATGGTCACTGATGGAGCGTACTCCGGGAAACACTTCAGGATGGGCTTCATGACCCTGCCTGCACCTCAGGACCGCCAGCCCCCCCCCAGCCAGGGCTTCACAGTGCGATCGCAGTCCCTCCACTCAGTGGGGGGGGCTGAGGAAGACTCCAACCAAAACTCAAAACTCCCCCCACCCAAACCCAAACGAGATCCAAACACCAAACTGAGCAACAGCTCGGAGACCATGAAGGACGAGCAGGAGGCCCGTGAGATCCTGGAGCAGGCCAAAGGTGAGCTCTGATCCTCCAACAGGTATACGGAGCCCAAAGGTGAGCTATGATCCTCCAACAGGTATGCGGAGCCCAAAGGTGAGCTCTGATCCTCCTTCTCACACGCCACAGGAGGAGCAAAAAAACAAACAGAAAAGACAAAACTTCTTGGCTCATACTGGCTACCGTAGAGTTCAAAGCACATTTGAAGCTTGGCACAACATACAGTAGCATCATTAAAGGGAGATCAAACCACATCGTGCGGCTTTAAATACGTTTATGACTGTCCGTTGTTACAGTCATTGTGGGGTCACTCATATTTGTGAACTCCATGTTAAAACGAGCTGGGTGCAGGACTAACATTGGCTGACCCTGATCTATAATGTTTGGCCAAGTTCCTTCTTATTTCTACACTTTGCTTCAAAGAGGTGGGGGTGGGGGGGGGGGGGGGGGCTGGTTGTCACTATGAATGAGGGGGGCTTATGGGTCCGTCTCTAGTGACACTGGTGCACATGCAAGAACCCAATAAAGGGTAACCACATTCCCACTGACCAACACCTTGAGATTACCAGGAGCTTCTTGTTGTTAGTGAAGAAACACCACCTGTGTGGCCCGAGAAGAGAAGAGATAGATGGACAGATGGGCAGAAACATGAATTATAATCAGTTTGATTATTTAAAAGATTCATCTTAGGTCAAAGACAGGGTCTCCTGCTTCAGGCTGAAGCTTCCAGGTCTTTCCTTTCTAACACCTGAATATCTGTCTGTCTGCAGCACGATACCACCTACATGGCGAAGACTTGAAGAAGATGCCTCCGCCCAAACCTAAAAGAAACCCAAACACTCAGCTCAGCACCTCCTTTGATGAATCGTACATTCATAACCACGGGAACAAGACGGCGCTGCTGCGCTGGGAGGATTCTCTGGCCCAGAGTCAGAGTCCTGGGTCCAGAGACCCTGATGATGAGGAGCCGGTCTACATCGAGATGGTTGGGAACATCCTGAAGGAGATGGCAGGTCAGGAAGCTCTGGAGGACGAGCAGAGTGAGTCTGTATACGAGGAGATGAAGTATCCCATAGACGACCTCGTGCAGGAAGCGCATGCCGCCATCATGGATCCTGTTGCCTGGTCATCTCGGGACTCGGTGTTTGACATCCCTGCGCCCTTCCCCAACCTCCTGACCCACCGTCCACCGCTGCTGGTCTTCCCCCCCGCTCCGGCTCAGTGCTCCCCAAACTCCGACGAGTCTCCGCTGACGCCGCTGGATGTCACACACATACCGATGATGGACAACGTCTACAGCAAGGCCGCCGGCGTGGAACAGAAGTCAACTCACAACCGCAAAGAGCGAGAGCGAGACCAGGACAGGGAGCGAGACCGGGACCGTAACCGAGACCAGGATCTGCCTCCCACTCACACCATCACATCCTCCGGCCGCTCATCCGCCCCGCCCCTCCCTTCAAACTTTTACAAGTCCTCTAGCTCCGCCCACGGTGGCCATGGTTACCCCCGCAGTCAGTCGGCGTGCCCGTCTCCGGTCAGCATGGGCCGATCTCTGACTCCTCTGAGCCTGAAGAAACCACCGCCTTACGACGTCCTGATGGCAGGGGGGAGCATGCCGCGCTCTTCCTCATCCTCGTCTTCCTCCTCCCACAGGGCGGGGGAGGGCGGGGCCAAACTCAGTAACTCCTCCTCCACCCACAGCTCCATGCAGAACGTGTCGCTGAGGTCACAGACTCCCACGAGCCCCGTAGACGATCTCAACAGCCCGTTTACAACCGGGAGGCCGGCGAAGAAGAAGGGAGGCAGAAAGAGCAGCGAAGGTCAGTACTGCAAAATATCAACCAGTACTGCAAAATATCAACCAGTACTGTAAAAGTATAAACCAGTACTGCAAAATATAATTCAGTACTGTAAAAACCAAACCAGTACTGAAAAATATGAACCAGTATGGCAAAATATGATTCAGTACTGCAAAATATGAACCAGTAGGGCAAAAATATTAACCAGTACTGCAAAATAATAACCAGTACAGCAAAAATATAAATCAGTACTGCAAAATATAATTCAGTACTGTGAAAACCAAACCAGTCCTGAAAAATATGAACCAGTATGGCAAAAATATTAACCAGTACTGCAAAATATCAACCAGGAGGCTACTGTAAAAACCAAACCAGTACTGAAAAATATGAACCAGTATGGCAAAAAATGATTCAGTACTGCAAAATATGAACCAGTAGGGCAAAAATATTAACCAGTACTGCAAAATAACAACCAGTACTGTAAAAGTATATACCAGTACAGTATAATATAATTCAGTACAGCAAAATATAAACCAGTACAGCAAAAATATAAACCAGTACTGCAAAATATAAACCAGTACTGCAAAATATAAACCAGAACTGCAAAATATAAACCAGTACTGCAAAATATAAACCAGAACTGCAAAATAATAACCAGTACAGCAAAAATATAAACCAGTACTGCAAAATATAAACCAGTACTGCAACAACTAAACCAAAACTGCAAGATAATAACCAGTACAGCAAAAATATAAACCAGTACTGCAAAATATAAACCAGTACTGCAAAATATAAACCAGAACTGCAAAATAATAACCAGTACAGCAAAAATATAAACCAGTACTGCAAAATATAAACCACCACTGCAACAACTAAACCAGTACAGCAAAATATTAACCGGTACGGCAAAAATATAAACCAGTACTGCAACAACTAAACCAGTACTGCAAAATATAAACCAGTACTGCACAATATAATTCAGTACTACAACAACTAAACCAGTACTGAAATTATTAACCAGTACGGCAAAAATATAAACCATTACTGCAACAACTAAACCAGTACTGCAAATTATAAATCAGTACTGCAAAAAATGCATCAGAACTGCAAAAGGACTTGAAGATTTACTCCTGCAGGTCCAACACTGCATCATACACTGCAGAACTTGACAGCAATGTTTTATTAAGCCGTACTTTTCTGATTGAAGCAGCAGCAACCCAAAAACATTCAACAGTAGTACTACATCAGTAAATGCAGCAGTACTTTGTGATACTATAGCAGGACTTCATGATAATGTAGCAGTACTTTGTGATAATGTAGCAGTACTTCATTATACTATAGCACGACTTCATGGTACTATAGCAGTACTTCATGATACTATAGCAGTACTTCATGATACTATAGCAGGACTTCATGGTACTATAGCAGTTCTTCATCATACTATAGCAGGACTTCATCATACTATAGCAGGACTTCATCATACTATAGCAGGACTTCATGATACTATAGCAGGACTTCATGATACTATGGAAGGACTTCATGATACTATGGCAGTTATTCATGATACTATAGCAGGACTTCTTTATACTATAGCAGGACTTCATGATACTATGGAAGGACTTCATGATACTATGGCAGTTATTCATGATACTATAGCAGGACTTCTTTATACTATAGCAGGACTTCATGATACTATAGCAGGACTTCTTTATACTATAGCAGGACTTCATCATACTATGGAAGGACTTCATGATACTATGGCAGTTATTCATGATACTATAGCAGGACTTCTTTATACTATAGCAGGACTTCATGATACTATAGCAGGACTTCTTTATACTATAGCAGGACTTCATCATACTATAGCAGGACTTCATCATACTATAGCAGGACTTCATCATACTATGGAAGGACTTCATGATACTATGGCAGTTATTCATGATACTATAGCAGGACTTCTTTATACTATAGCAGGACTTCATCATACTATAGCAGGACTTCATCATACTATAGCAGGACTTCATCATACTATAGCAGGACTTCATCATACTATGGAAGGACTTCATGATACTATGGCAGTTATTCATGATACTATAGCAGGACTTCTTTATACTATAGCAGGACTTCATGATACTATAGCAGGACTTCTTTATACTATAGCAGGACTTCATCATACTATAGCAGGACTTCATCATACTATAGCAGGACTTCATCATACTATGGAAGGACTTCATGATACTATGGCAGTTATTCATGATACTATAGCAGGACTTCATGATATTTTATCAGGACTTCATCATACTATAGCAGGACTTCATGATACTTTAGCAGGACTTCATGATACTATGGCAGTACTTCATTATACTATAGCAGGACTTCATGATACATTAGCAGGACTTCACGATACTATAGCAGGACTTCATGACACTATAGCAGGACTTCTTGATACATTAGCAGGACTTCATGATACTATAGCAGGACTTCATGACACTATAGCAGGACTTCATGATATTTTAGCAGGACTTCATGATACTATAGCAGGACTTCATTATACTATAGCAGGACTTCATGATACTTTAGCAGGACTTCATGATACTATAGCAGGACTTCATGACACTATAGCAGGACTTCATGATATTTTAGCAGGACTTCATGATACTATAGCAGGACTTCATTATACTATAGCAGGACTTCATGATACTATAGCAGGACTTCATGATACTATAGCAGGACTTCATGACACTATAGCAGGACTTCTTGATACATTAGCAGGACTTCATGATACTATAGCAGGACTTCATGATACTATAGCAGGACTTCATGATACTATAGCAGGACTTCATGATACTATGGCAGTTATTCATGATACTGTAGCAGTACTTCATGATACTATAGCAGGACTTCATGATACTATAGCAGGACTTCATGATACATTAGCAGGACTTCATGATACTATACAGGACTTCATGATACTATACAGGACTTCATGATACTTTAGCAGGACTTCATGATACTTTAGCAGGACTTCATGATACTATAGCAGGACTTCATGATACTTTAGCAGGACTTCATGATACTATAGCAGGACTTCATGATACTATAGCAGGACTTCATGATACTATAGCAGGACTTCATGATACTATAGCAGGACTTCATGATACTTTAGCAGGACTTCATGATACTATAGCAGGACTTCATGATACTTTAGCAGGACTTCATGATACTATAGCAGGACTTCATGATACTATAGCAGGACTTCATGATACTATAGCAGGACTTCATGATACTATAGCAGGACTTCATGATACTTTAGCAGGACTTCATGATACTATAGCAGGACTTCATGATACTTTAGCAGGACTTCATGATACTATAGCAGGACTTCATGATACTTTAGCAGGACTTCATGATACTATAGCAGGACTTCATGATACTATAGCAGGACTTCATGATACTATAGCAGGACTTCATTATACTATAGCAGGACTTCATGATACTTTAGCAGGACTTCATGATACTATAGCAGGACTTCATGACACTATAGCAGGACTTCATGATACTATAGCAGGACTGCTTGATACTTTAGCAGGATTTAATGATACTTTAGCAGGACTTCATGATACTTTAGCAGGACCTAAGTTGTGTGAGTATTCCCTTCTGTCACCACATCTCTCCACAGGTGACTCCAGGTCTCTGCCCCGACAGCACAGCAGGGAGCGGGAGGCCTCGTCCAGTCCAGGTTCAGGCAGGATGGGCCGGTCTTCAGTCAGCCCCACAGCCATGCTGTCTGCAGGGGGGGGAGGGGCAGGGGCGGCTGGGGCAGGTGAGTGTCTTCAGGGGTGGAGGGGCAGGTGAGTGCCTGCCAGGGGGGAGGGGCAGGTGAGTGTCTAGCAGCACCTTTTGGCTTCCAAAACTTAAATATACCTGTGACCAGTTAGTCCTCGACTTTATCACTTTATCGTCAGCTCTTTTTAAACTTTGATAACATGACAGAACTTTTGTTTTTCGCATTTTTGTTCAGTTTTCTAATTTTCTTCACAGATTTTAAGTCGGGCTGTAAACTGGGACGCTCAGCTTCAACTTCAGGTGTTCCCTCACCTGCTGGGACACCGCAACGACACCATCATCCTCATCATCATCACCACCCTGCCCTGAGCCAGGTACAGCGCCTGTAACTGTCTGTGCATCCATCCATCCGTCTGTCTGTGCATCCATCCATCCGTCTGTCTGTGCATCCATCCATCCGTCTGTCTGTGCATCCATCCATCTGTCTGACTGTGCATCCATCCGTCTGTCTGTGCATCCATCCATCCGTCTGACTGTGCATCCATCCGTCTGTCTGTGCATCCATCCATCCGTCTGTCTGTGCATCCATCCATCCGTCTGTCTGGACATCTATCCATCCGTCTGTCTGTGCATCCATCCATTCGTCTGTGCATCCATCCATCCGTCTGTCTGTGCATCCATCCATCCATCTGACTGTGCATCCATCCGTCTGTCTGTGCATCCATCCATCCGTCTGACTGTGCATCCATCCGTCTGTCTGTGCATCCGTCCATCCGTCTGACTGTGCATCCATCCATCTGTCTGTGCATCCATCCATCCGTCTGACTGTGCATCCATCCGTCTGTCTGTGCATCCATCCATCCGTCTGTCTGTGCATCCAACCATCTGTCTGTGCATCCGTCCATCCGTCTGACTGTGCATCCATCCGTCTGTCTGTGCCATCTGTCTGTTTTTCAGGCCAGAGTTCCCATGATGAATAAAAAACAAAGAAACATGTACTCATGTAAACATACATACTCATAAAATCAAGTCAGACTTTTTAAAACCAGTGACAGCAGCTCGCAGAAATGAAGCCAAAATCACTGAGCAGGCAGTAGGCTCCGCCTCCTCCATGTTTGTGAGTGTGACATGAGTCAGTTTTTCTCTCACTTCAGTCACCGCATGATTCTGGAAATGAGTCAGAAAAACCTTGATTCAAAAACCTATCACCCGAGGAAACTCTACACTCCTACCCACTAGAACACGTGGGGTGAAGGACTGTACCCACCTGTGCCCTATAAGACCCACTGCTGTACCCATCTGTGCCCAATAAGACCCACTGCTTTACCCACCTGTACCCAATGAAACCCACTGCTGTACCAACTTGTACCCACCAGAGGGCACTGTACCCACCTGTACCCACCTGTACCCAGTAAATCTCACTGCTGTACCCACCTATACCCACCAGAGGGCACTGTACCCACCTGTACCCTATAAGACCCACTGCTCTACCCACCTGTACTGGCTTAATTTTTCAGTTGCAGGAGGTTATTAACAACTGATAACAGTCCATTTTGACAAGCAGACTTGTTCATGAGATTTTCCTGTCTTCATGTCCTCATAATTATGTTTTCTGTCTGTAATTGCTGACTGTTTATGTGAATATGTAAATATGATGATGTGATCTGGAATGATTCACAATAACATTCATCATTCATACTTCATGATGACATCTATAGAGCAAACAAACTAACAAGAAAACAAACTGTGAATGAAACTAACAAGAAAACAAACTAACAAAAAAATCAAAAAATTGTAAAAGGATATAAATGATGAACTAACTCCAAACAAATGTCAAGTACATGTTCAACCTTTAAATTCAAACTTGTATGTTTATTTCTGATGTAACAGAGAGCAAGCTCTGATCAGTGACAGGTTAACACCTACTAATACTACTACAATGACAAGTAAACACCTACTAATACTACTACAATGACAAGTAAACACCTACTAATACTACTACAATGACAGGTTAACACCTACTAATACTACTACAATGACAAGTAAACACCAACTAATACTACTACAATGACAAGTAAACACCTACTAATACTACTACAATGACAAGTAAACACCTACCAATACTACTACAATGACAGGTTAACACCTACTAATACTACTACAATGACAGGTTAACACCTATTAATACTACTACAATGACAAGTAATTACCTACTAATACTACTACAATGACAAGTTAACACCTACTAATACTACTACAATGACAAGTAATCACCTACTAATACTACTACAATGACAGGTTAACACCTACTAATACTACTACAATGACAGGTTAACACCTACTAATACTACTACAATAGCAGGTAACACCTACTAATCTAAACTACAAAAACACGCTCACACAACCCATGAAGAACATGTCAGCTGCTGCCTGTTTCTCTCTTGTATATTTAAGACTGTTCGAATGATCAATTCTTATTAAAAAATAAAATAAAAATCAGTCATTGACATTTTTATAAGGTTCATTTACATTTCTGACAACCATTTAAAGATCTGAATCATCATCCTGAAAAGAATAAACTTCTCTTCAGCTCTGTGGGTGTCTTTTGTGTCTATTTACTAAACATAATTCCATTTAAATTTTGAGGAAAAACATAAGTTTAAATGATCATTTTCTTAAAAATGTAAGAAAACTAATTTATCTCTGAATTATTTAGTGATTCATGTTTTGATGATAAATTCTGTGTATTACTCAGAATAGTAAAAAAAAAAAAAAAACCTGTCCCCTTTGAAAGATGAAAATATTTTCAAGCTATTTAGAAAAACAGCCAAACTATGCCTGATGCCCTCTGTACCTGCATCAGGACCCCAGGACTCTGCATCAGGGCCCAGGCCTCTGCATCAGGGCCCCTGTCACTGCATCAGGGCCCCTGTCAATGCATCAAGCCCCAGGCCTCTGCATCAGGGCCCCTGTCAATGCATCAAGCCCCAGGCCTCTGCATCAGGGTCCCCGTCAATGCATCAGGGCCCCTGTCAACGCATCAAGCCCCAGGCCTCTGCATCAGGGCCCCTGTCAATGCATCAAGCCCCAGGCCTCTGCATCAGGACCCCAGGACTCTGCATAAGGGCCCCAGGACTCTGAATCAGGGCCCCTGTCACTGCATCAGGGCCCAGGCCTCTCCATAAGGGCCCTTGTCAATGCATCAAGCCCCAGGCCTCTGCATCAGAGCCCCAGGACTCTGCATCAGGGCCCCTGTCACTGCATCAGAGCCCCAGGACTCTGAATCAGGGCCCCTGTCACTGCATCAGGGCCCAGGCCTCTCCATAAGGGCCCTTGTCACTGCATCGAGGACCCCAGGACTCTGCATAAGGGCCCCAGACCTCTGCACCAGGGCCCCTGTCACTGCATCAGGGCCCCAGGCCTCTGCATCAGGGCCCCTGTCACTGCATCAGGGCCCCAGGACTCTGCATCAGGGCCCCTGTCACTGTATCAGAGCCCCAGGCCTCTGTATCAGGGCGCCAGGCCTCTGCATCAGGGCCCCAGGACTCTGAATCATGGCCCCTGTCACTGCATCGGAGCCCCAGGCCTCTCCATAAGGGCCCCTGCCATTGTATCAGAGCCCCAGGTATCTGCATCAGGGCTCCCATCTCTGCATCAGGGCCCCTGTCACTGCATCAGGCCCCTCTGTCTCTACTTAAGGTCCCTCTGTCACAACATCAGGTCCCTCTGTCTCTACATCAGGTCCCTCTGTCACTACATCAGGCCCCTCTGTCACTACATCAGGTCCCTCAGTCACTACATCAGGTCCCTTTGTCACTACATCAGGCCCCTCTGTCATTGCATCAGGCCCCTCTGTTGCTACATCAGGCCCCTCTGTCTCTACATCAGGTCCCTTTGTCACAACATCAGGTCCCTCTGTCACTACATCAGGTCCCTCTATCACCGCATCAGGCCCCTCTGTTGCTACATCAGGCCCCTCTGTCATTGCATCAGGCCCCTTTGTCACAACATCAGGTCCCTTTCATTGCATCAGGCCCCTCTGTCTCTACTTAAGGCCCCTCTGTCACAACATCAGGTCCCTCTATCACTACATCAGGCCCCTCTGTCTCTACATCAGGTCCCTCTGTCATTGCATCAGGCCCCTCTGTCTCTACTTAAGGCCCCTCTATCACAACATCAGGTCCCTTTGTCACTACATCAAGCCCCTCTGTCACAACATCAGGCCCCTCTGTCTCTACTTAAGGCCCCTCTGTCACTGCATCAGGCCCCCCATGTCAGTAAGAGAGAGTAAATATTCATTTTGATGCTCATGTTGGAGTCGTCTTCGTTTTCTTTTTTTAATGTTTTTCTGATTAAATTCGACTGTTTGCAGATTTATGTTTAAAATGTTTCATGGTCTGATTACATTAGCTTTTGATGTGACTGAGCACAGTCGATGCATGATTTCAGATATATTTAAAATATATCAGTATATATTTTCATCTATTTTCAGATGCTGAATGTGTAGTTTATTTATTTTGTGTTAGCTGATTGATTGACACGATCGAGCTGCTGCTTCTGTTTAGATGCCGTGGTTGTGTGGGGACTCCACCATGATGGAAATGATCGAGAGGAAGCGAGTTTTGTGTCGTGAGATTAAAGCTCGCCAACGTCCCGAGAAGAATCTGTGCAAACAGGACAGCATGCCTATCCTGCCCAGCTGGAGGAGGAGACAGCCACCGCCATACTCAGCCCCGCCCACCGCCACCAACGCCGGACACAGCAGCACCGTATTCTGGGACACGGCCATCTGAGACTCAGGCCGGCTCATGGCAGAGATATGGACACGCCCACTGCACTGTGTTCTTCTTTATGATTGGTCCCATTGTTTGATTGACAGTTTGATTAAAGTCTCGTAACAGTTCACACGCTTCAGCGGCACAGCAGAGGATTAAACAGGAAGTGACATCAGCAAACTGAGAGTCTTTCTTTGCACAGTGCAAAGTCTTTTTTGCTTAGCTGACAACAGCAGTGATGACGGACGCTAAAGGGGGCGGAGCCTCAGTCTCTGCAAACCTACATGGGGTTAGGGTTTAGTAAGCAGCAATCTGATTGGTCGGATTAAAAGAAAAGGAAAAAGGATAAGATGCTTAACTAATAATGTTAATTATGTATAGTCAGCATATTTTAAGAAAATGATGAAAATTTAGAAAGTATAAATAAAGTCAAAGCCATCCGAACGGTAACGTCTTCTCCCGCTCATCATGGTCGGCTCGCGGGGCAGAAGCCTCTCCAGCTCCTCCCGGATGACCTCTGACCCGGACAGGAAGCTCATCTCAGCTGCTTTGACCTACGACCTTGTTCTTCACAGTTCATGACTATGTGAGGAGCAGACTTTTAGCCTGCATAAATCAGACTTATCTTCACCATCAGGTGTCCTGTCAGTATGATTTTGTCCAATCACAGTGTTGGGGGCGTGGCCTTGCGCTGTAGCAGATATTTACCTGATACTGTAAAAGGGTGACATTGTTTTTTAAAGTGAGTCGGGCGTAGCAAAGCACTGTAGAACATTTAAAATTCATTTTTAGATTATTTTGTGTGTGCTTAAAAAAATCAAACTTTGTGGAATTGTCTGTTTTTTATATTTAAATATCCTGTGAAGCTGTGACTGAAATGTTTTATATTTAAAAACTATTTAAATGACTATTGAAAAGTTTATGATTTAAAAAGTCTATTTTAAAATATGACGTTAATTTGGCATGTTTTTCTTCTGATCACATTAATATGAAACAGTTTGATAATTATTTATGACAGTTAAGATAATTGATCATCTTATCATAAAGCAGTTTAATAAATGATTAATATTCATTTTATGAACAAAGATATGCTGAGCCCCACCGTAAATATAAATCTAAACTGGATAAACACAAATATCATCGTGATAAATAAACATATGCAAAAACAAAACCAGATGAGTTTAAATCAAACACATTTTTTTAATTTGGAGATGAGTTGATTTTGTGTTGCTGATCTTCAGGACAATCACTGATGGTTTAATCCTGTGGTCAATAATCTCTGATGTTTCTGAGTCTGTGGAGCTTCTCTTTGGGGTCAAGGCCCGATTGTTCCCACTAACACAGAAAATGCCTGGTCGTCACTCGTCACTCCTGCGTTTGTCTTCAGCTTCTCATTTTCTGAATGTCGCAGTCACTTTGGATTGTTACAGCTGCCACCACTCTGCCTTCAGCTGCTGTTTGTACAACACTTATATATGTGTGTGTGTGTGTGTATATACATATATATATATATATATATATATGTATATGTATATATATATATGTATATATATAGATATATATATATAGACATATAGATATAGATATATATAGATATATAGATATATATATAGATATATAGATATATAGATATGGGACGTATCACATATTAAACCTCTGAAAACATTTTTCTTTCTTTTCATAAATCTATTGTGTTCAGTAGTTAGCATCAGGCTCATGCTTCAGTGTTTTGTCCTTCCACTGTTTCACAGCACCACAGTTTTTTTTTTTTTTCACTTTGTGTTTAGTCATTTTTGGCAAAGCACGGACAGATCCTTTTCACCATGATGAGACATAAAACAGTTTTGACCTCATGAAGACATGTGAAGTAAAACATTAAAATACATTAAAGAGTCTAATCTGTGTCCGTGTCTTTACATGCTCCCACTGGGAGATGTCATCAGGCGGCATGGTATCATGTTCCACAGTTATGCTGATGATACACAGCTCTACATATCCATGTCTCCTTATGACACAGGGCCCATTGATGCCCTTTTTAACTGTATTTTAGACATTAAATCCTGGATGGCAGAAAACTTCCTACAGCTCAACCAGGACAAAACTGAAGTTTTAATTATTGATCCTAAGGCTCAGGGAGAGAATCTTTTATCAAAACTCCAAACCCTGTCTTTAACTCCATCCAATCAGGTGAAGAATCTGGGCGTCATTTTTGACTCTGAGCTCAACTTTATTCCACATATTAAAAATGTAACAAAAACAGGGTTTTATCACTTAAAGAATATCGCCAGAGTCCGCCCATTTCTCTCACGGGCTAACACGGAGACACTAATGCATGCTTTTATCTCCAGTCGTATTGACTATTGTAACGCCCTGCTTTCTGGTCTTCCAAAAAGAAACATCTCAAGTTTACAGCTATTCCAGAACTCAGCAGCACGTGTGCTGACGAAGACCAGAAGGCGGGCACACATTACACCGGTTTTAAAATCACTGCATTGGCTCCCTGTGTGTTTTAGGATTGATTTTAAGGTCCTTTTAATGGTTTTTAAATGCTTTAGGGGTCTTGGACCTTCTTATCTTTCAGAACTACTTTTACCATATGAACCCTCGCGGACCCTGAGATCCTCTGGCACTGGCCTCTTGATAATTCCTAAAGCTCGAACACGGACTTACGGTGAGGCATCTTTCCAACACTATGACCCCCGTCTGTGGAACAGCCTGCCAGAGGACCTCAGGGCTAAAGAGAATGTTCATATTTTTAAAAGTAGGCTCAAGACCCACCATTTTAATTTAGCTTTTAACTAATCCCACATTTTTATCTGTTATTTTAATCTATATTTTTATTTTATATATTTATATAATCTCACCCTCTTTTTACTTGTTAATCTTACTCTATTACTATTTATTGGGGGGGGGTTAACATGTATGGCACTTTGTGCTGCATTTTTAATGTATGAAAAGTGTTTTATAAATAAAGTTTGATTTGATTTGATTTGATATTAAAAACATTTAAACAGAAGAGCAGGAATGAAGCAAATATATAGATATAGATGTGTATGTATATATATATGTATATATATATATACGTATGTATATATATACACACGCACACACACATATGTATACTGTTATGATGCTCCTTGGCGGAAACTCCACATAAGGAGAAAATGGTCGTTTCCGGTGGGTATTTTCAAAATAAGACCTCCTAGTACTTAAACTTGCTGATGAAGCTAATAACTCTGAACTTCTTAAACTAAAACAGCATAATAACGTGAATGTGTAACAGTCTGAAGACGCCATAAAGGCTGTTACGACATCAGAAAGGAGGAAACGACTCATCAAGAATTTTACTTTGAAAGGTCAGCCAAACGGAAGTAAACAAAGCGCCATGTTGCCAGAAGCAAACAGACGGTTAGTACGACTTTTTCACATGTTAGAGGATATTTATTCAGTTAATGCTGATGTTCTTTAGTTTCAAGCCGATAGATGGACTTTAAGATCGACCTTTATCGACTCAAACCAGTTCAGGCTGCAGGATTAAGGTGATTTAAACCGGATTAAACGGGACCGTGAAGGTTTGTTCGGCTTCATTTCTGTAAGAGATCATGTAGGAACATTAACAACTGCAAACGAACTTTAGACTATAAACCGTTTAATTAAATAATCTCTGTCCTGTTATAGCTCAGTCTAAACCACGTTTATCTCTGTCCTGTTATAGCTCAGTCTAAATCACGTCCATCTCTGTCCTGTTGTAGCTCAGTCTAAACCACGTCCATCTCTGTCCTGTTGTAGCTCAGTCTAAGCCACTTCCATCTCTGTCCTGTTGTAGCTCAGTCTAAACCACGTCCATCTCTGTCCTGTTGTAGCTAAGTCTAAACCACGTCCATCTCTGTCCTGTTATAGCTCAGTCTAAACCACGTCCATCTCTGTCCTGTTATAGCTCAGTCTAAACCACGTCCATCTCTGTCCTGTTATAGCTCAGTCTAAATCACGTCCATCTCTGTCCTGTTGTAGCTCAGTCTAAACCACGTCCATCTCTGTCCTGTTGTAGCTCAGTCTAAGCCACTTCCATCTCTGTCCTTTTGTAGCTCAGTCTAAACCATGTCCATCTCTGTCCTGTTGTAGCTCAGTCTAAGCCACGTCCATCTCTGTCCTGTTATAGCTCAGTCTAAACCTGTAATAGCTCAGTCTAAACTACGTCCATCTCCTCTTGAAATAGCTCAGTCTAAACCACCTCCATCTCTGTTCTGTTGCAGCTCAGTCTAAGCCACTTCCATCTCTGTCCTGTTATAGCTCAGTCTAAACCACCTTCATCTCTGTCCTGTTATAGCTCAGTCTAAACCACGTCCATCTCTGTCCTGTTATAGCTCTGTCTTAGCCACGTCCATCTCTGTCCTGTTGTAGCTCAGTCTAAACTACGTCCATCTCTGTCCTGTTATAGCTCAGTCTAAATCACGTCCATCTCTGTCCTGTTATAGCTCAGTCTAAAGCACATCCATCTCTGTCCTGTTGTAGCTCAGTCTAAACCACGTCCATCTCTGTCCTGTTGTAGCTCAGTCTAAGCCGCTTCCATCTCTGTCCTATTGTAGCTCAGTCTAAACCACGTCCATCTCTGTCCTATTGTAGCTCAGTCTAAACCACGTCCATCTCTGTCCTGTTGTAGCTCAGTCTAAACCACGTCCATCTCTATCCTGTTATAGCTCAGTCTTAACTACGTCCATCTCTGTCCTATTGTAGCTCAGTCTAAACCACGTCCATCTCTGTCCTGTTATAGCTCAGTCTAAACCACGTCCATCTCTGTCCTGTTGTAGCTCAGTGTAAGCCACTTCCATCTCTGTCCTATTGTAGCTCAGTCTAAACCACGTCCATCTCTGTCCTGTTGTAGCTCAGTCTAAGCCACGTCCATCTCTGTCCTGTTATAGCTCAGTCTAAACCTGTTATAGCTCAGTCTAAACTACGTCCATCTCCTTCCTGTTATAGCTCAGTCTAAACCACCTCCATCTCTGTTCTGTTGCAGCTCAGTCTAAGCCACTTCCATCTCTGTCCTGTTATAGCTCAGTCTAAACCACCTTCATCTCTGTCCTGTTATAGCTCAGTCTAAACCATGTCCATCTCTGTCCTGTTATAGCTCTGTCTTAGCCACATCCATCTCTGTCCTGTTATAGCTCAGTCTAATCCACATCCATCTCTGTCCTGTTATAGCTCAGTCTAAGCCACTTCCATCTCTGTCCTATTATAGCTCAAACTAAGCCACGTCCATCTCTGTCCTGTCATAGCTCGGTCTAAACCATGTCCATCGCTCTCCTGTTATAGCTCAGTCTAAACCACGTCCATCGCTGTCCTGTTATAGCTCAGTCTAAACCACGTCCGTCTCTGTCCTGTCATAGCTCAGTCTAAACCACGTCCATGGCTGTCCTGTTATAGCTCAGTCTAAACCACGTCCATCTCTGTCCTGTTATAGCTCAGTCTAAACCACGTCCATCTCTGTCCTGTTATAGCTCAGTCTTAACCATGTCCATCGCTGTCCTGTTGTAGCTCAGTCTAAACCACGTCCATCGCTGTCTTGCTATAGCTCAGTCTAAACCACGTCTATCTTTGTCCTGTTATAGCTCAGTCTAAACCACGTCCATCTCTGTCCTGTTATAGCTCAGTCTAAACCACGTCCATCGCTGTCCTGTTATAGCTCAGTCTAAAGCACGTCCATCGCTGTCTTGCTATAGCTCAGTCTAAACCACTTCCATCTCTGTCCTGTTATAGCTCAGTCTAAACCACGTCCATCTCTGTCCTGTTATAGCTCAGTCTAAACCACGTCCATCGCTTTCCTGTTATAGCTCAGTCTAAAGCACGTCCATCTCTCTCCTGTAATAGCTCAGTCTAAAACACCTCCATCTCTGTCCTGTTATAGCTCAGTCTAAACCACGTCCATCGCTGTCCTGTTGTAACTCAGTCTAAAACACCTCCATCTCTGTTCTGTTACAGCTCAGTCTAAGCCACTTCCATCTCTGTCCTGTTATAGCTGTCTAAACCACCTTCATCTCTGTCCTGTTATAGCTCAGTCTAAACCACGTCCATCTCTGTCCTGTTATAGCTCAGTCTTAGCCACATCCATATCTGTCCTGTTATAGCTCAGTCTAATCCACATCCATCTCTGTCCTGTTATAGCTCAGTCTAAGCCACGTCCATCTCTGTCCTGTTATAGCTCAGTCTAAACCATGTCCATTGCTCTCCTGTCATAGCTCGGTCTAAACCATGTCCATCTCTGTCCTGTTATAGCTCAGTCTAATCCACATCCATCTCTGTCCTGTTATAGCTCAGTCTAAGCCACTTCCATCTCTTTCCTATTATGGCTCAAACTAAGCCACGTCCATCTCTGTCCTGTCATAGCTCGGTCTAAACCATGTCCATCTCTCTCCTGTTATAGCTCAGTCTAAGCCACTTCCATCTCTGTCCTATTATAGCTCAGTCTAAGCCACGTCCATCTCTGTCCTGTCATAGCTCGGTCTAAACCATGTCCATCGCTCTCCTGTTATAGCTCAGTCTAAATCACGTCCATCTCTGTCCTGTTATAGCTCAGTCTAAAGCACATCCATCTCTGTCCTGTTGTAGCTCAGTCTAAACCACGTCCATCGCTGTCCTGTTGTAGCTCAGTCTAAGCCACTTCCATCTCTGTCCTATTGTAGCTCAGTCTAAACCATGTCCATCTCTGTCCTATTGTAGCTCAGTCTAAACCACGTCCATCTCTGTCCAGTTGTAGCTCAGTCTAAACCACGTCCATCTCTATCCTGTTATAGCTCAGTCTTAACTACGTCCATCTCTGTCCTGTTATAGCTCAGTCTAAACCACGTCCATCTCTGTCCTGTTGTAGCTCAGTGTAAGCCACTTCCATCTCTGTCCTATTGTAGCTCAGTCTAAACCACGTCCATCTCTGTCCTGTTGTAGCTCAGTCTAAGCCACGTCCATCTCTGTCCTGTTATAGCTCAGTCTAAACCTGTTATAGCTCAGTCTAAACTACGTCCATCTCCTTCCTGTTATAGCTCAGTCTAAACCACCTCCATCTCTGTTCTGTTGCAGCTCAGTCTAAGCCACTTCCATCTCTGTCCTGTTATAGCTCAGTCTAAACCACCTTCATCTCTGTCCTGTTATAGCTCAGTCTAAACCACGTCCATCTCTGTCCTGTTATAGCTCTGTCTTAGCCACATCCATCTCTGTCCTGTTATAGCTCAGTCTCATCCACATCCATCTCTGTCCTGTTATAGCTCAGTCTAAGCCACTTCCATCTCTGTCCTATTATAGCTCAAACTAAGCCACGTCCATCTCTGTCCTGTCATAGCTCGGTCTAAACCATGTCCATCGCTCTCCTGTTATAGCTCAGTCTAAACCACGTCCATCGCTGTCCTGTTATAGCTCAGTCTACACCACGTCCGTCTCTGTCCTGTCATAGCTCAGTCTAAACCACGTCCGTCGCTGTCCTGTTATAGCTCAGTCTAAACCACTTCCATCTCTGTCCTGTTATAGCTCAGTCTAAACCACGTCCATCTCTGTCCTGTTATAGCTCAGTCTTAACCATGTCCATCTCTGTCCTGTTATAGCTCAGTCTAAACCACGTCCATCTCTGTCCTGTTATAGCTCAGTCTAAACCATGTCCATTGCTGTCCTGTTATAGCTCAGTCTAAACCACGTCCATCGCTGTCTTGCTATAGCTCAGTCTAAACCACGTCTATCTTTGTCCTGTTATAGCTCAGTCTAAAGCACGTCAATCTCTGTCCTGTTATAGCTCAGTCTAAACCACGTCCATCTCTGTCCTATTATAGCTCAAACTAAGCCACGTCCATCTCTGTCCTGTCATCGCTCGGTCTAAACCATGTCCATCGCTCTCCTGTTATAGCTCAGTCTAAACCACGTCCATCGCTGTCCTGTTATAGCTCAGTCTAAACCACGTCCGTCTCTGTCCTGTCATAGCTCAGTCTAAACCACGTCCATCGCTGTCCTGTTATAGCTTAGTCTAAACCACGTCCATCTCTGTCCTGTTATAGCTCAGTCTAAACCACGTCCGTCTCTGTCCTGTTATAGCTCAGTCTTAACCATGTCCATCTCTGTCCTGTTATAGCTCAGTCTAAACCACGTCCATCTCTGTCCTGTTATAGCTCAGTCTAAACCATGTCCATCGCTGTCCTGTTGTAGCTCAGTCTAAACCACGTCCATCGCTGTCTTGCTATAGCTCAGGCTAAACCACGTCTATCTTTGTCCTCTTATAGCTCAGTCTAAACCACGTCCATCTCTGTCCTTTTATAGCTCAGTCTAAACCACGTCCATCGCTGTCCTGTTATAGCTCAGTCTAAAGCACGTCCATCGCTGTCTTGCTATAGCTCAGTCTAAACCTGTTCCATCTCTGTCCTGTTGTGGCTCAGTCTAAACCACGTCCATCTCTGTCCTGTTATAGCTCAGTCTAAACCACCTCCATCTCTGTTCTGTTACAGCTCAGTCTAAGCCACTTCCATCTCTGTCCTGTTATAGCTGTCTAAACCACCTTCATCTCTGTCCTGTTATAGCTCAGTCTAAACCACGTCCATCTCTGTCCTGTTATAGCACTGTCTTAGCCACATCCATCTCTGTCCTGTTATAGCTCAGTCTAATCCACATCCATCTCTGTCCTGTTATAGCTCAGTCTAAGCCACGTCCATCTCTGTCCTGTTATAGCTCAGTCTAAACCATGTCCATCGCTCTCCTGTCATAGCTCGGTCTAAACCATGTCAATCTCTGTCCTGTTATAGCTCAGGCTAATCCACATCCATCCCTGTCCTGTTATAGCTCAGTCTAAGCCACTTCCATCTCTTTCCTATTATGGCTCAAACTAAGCCACGTCCATCTCTGTCCTGTCATAGCTCGGTCTAAACCATGTCCATCTCTCTCCTGTTATAGCTCAGTCTAAGCCACTTCCATCTCTGTCCTATTATTGCTCAAACTAAGCCACGTCCATCTCTGTCCTGTCATAGCTTGGTCTAAACCATGTCCATCGCTCTCCTGTTATAGCTCAGTCTAAACCACGTCCATCGCTGTCCTGTTATAGCTCAGTCTGCACCACGTCCGTCTCTGTCCTGTCATAGCTCAGTCTAAACCACGTCCGTCGCTGTCCTGTTATAGCTCAGTCTAAACCACGTCCATCTCTGTCCTGTTATAGCTCAGTCTAAACCACGTCCGTCTCTGTCCTGTTATAGCTCAGTCTTAACCATGTCCATCTCTGTCCTGTTATAGCTCAGTCTAAACCACGTCCATCTCTGTCCTGTTATAGCTCAGTCTAAACCATGTCCATTGCTGTCCTGTTATAGCACAGTCTAAACCACGTCTATCTTTGTCCTGTTATAGCTCAGTCTAAAGCACGTCAATCTCTGTCCTGTAATAGCTCAGTCTAAACCACGTCCATCTCTGTCCTGTTATAGCTCAGTCTAAACCACGTCCATCGCTGTCCAGTTATAGCTCAGTCTTAACCACCTTCTGTATCCCTGTTCAATCTCAGACAATATGTGGTCTATTTCTTGTCTATGTCTTGGTTTATACCTCAATTAATACCTCGTGTGTTTCTCTGTCTATACCTCAGTCTATATATTTGGGTACATTTGGTTTTTATCTCATGTATATCTATTGTTTATCTCGTGTTTGTCTCGTGTATATCTCGTATATATCTCGTGTTTATCTCGTGTTTATCTCGTGTTTATCTTTTATCTCGTGTTTATCTCTTGTTTATCTCGTGTTTATCTTTTGTTTATCTCGTGTTTATCTCTTTTTTATCTCGTGTATATCTTGTGTATATCTCGTGTATATCTCTTGTTTATCTCGTGTTTTTCTCGTGTATATCTCGTGTATATCTCGTATATATCTCGTGTTTATCTCGGGTTCATCTAAGTTTATATCTTGTGTATATCTCGTGTTTATCTTGTGTATATCTTGTGTTAACCTTGTGTATATCTTGTGTTAACCTCGCGTGTAACTTGGTCAATGTCTCTGAGTTTAGAACATGTGCAGCATGCAGGCAGCAAACACGTTCCGCTGTCAGACGGAGAGGATCCTGCAGGTGGCAGCAGAGAGCTCCATCAGGGACCTGCTGAGGAGCAGAGAGGAGGTGAGGAAGAACACACCTGCACAGGTATCAATCAATCAACCAATCTTTATTTGTATAGCAATTTATAACAATGTTTGTTCACACTTTACAATAGAGCATAAAGCTCTTCATTTTATGGATACACACATATGCATAGATACATATATACATATAAGATACACATATACATATATATACAAATATATACATCCAACACCAACATGAATCCATATAGCCAATCATGAATCCCTCCATCATGGCGGCAAGAAAAAACCTTCTGTTAAGCAGCAGGAAATCTAGAATGTGGATCCCAGTCTCATGATGAACAGCAAATCCACACCATGCTGTGTTGGTGTGAGGGTGAAGGAAGGGAGGTAAGAGGAGACAAGTGGACTAAAGTAAGAACTAAAGTTAGGGACAGATCCATGAACCATAGACCTGTCGTCTGATTTATTAGAGGGTAGCCTCTTGAGATGCTACATCTGGTTTTCAAGAGGGTCCTCATGTCTGAATGGTTGTGGTGATCATTTTATAGAAGTATGATCATAGATATTCTTACTGAAAATAAGAATTTATGGTAGTGACGAACTCATGGAGCCCAGACCACAAGTGCATCCCTACCATATTTGTCTCTGTTAAATATAAATGTGTTAAAGGCCTCTTGAGATGGGACATCCCATTTTTAAGAGGGACCTCACGCCTATGTGATGATAAAGATGGATACTGTAGATGTATCAACCATAGATAGGGAGATCATGCTGATATCTACATTAACAGCTATAATGACAATGAACTGGAATGTTCCTAATGAAATGGCCACATATGTGTCATGTCTGTAATTGTAGTTATTGAGGCTTCGTGGCTCCACAGCAGCAGGAAGTCTCCACCAAGGATCCAAACTGCAGCTTTGGCGTTTGTTAGCATACCGTATACAGCGGACTACAGTTTGGGTGAATTGGTACACTCTACTCCGATAGCAGGAGAATTCAAAACAGCCTGAACTACAGTCACTCATGCACCTGTCTGTTTCTCCTCGGAGGACTCTGATTGGTCTCTGCCTCCTCGGGGGACTCTGATTGGTCACTGCCTCAACATGCTGTACTCAGATTGATGAGCTTATAGCTGCTGATGGATCAAAAGGATCCAGGCTAAAGAAACAGGAGCCTTGAACATAAGCTTCATATGAGCAGGGAGAACTTGCAGTGAGGACGGAGCTGCTGCTGGTGTCAGATGATGATGTCTTTCCTCCACAGGCCCGCCTCACCACCGTGCTGCACGCCATGAACCGGGAAACGAGCCGTCAGATCGTCCGCGTGTTCGTGGAGCTTTACGGCCAAGTGCTGGAGGAGCGGCGAGCACTAAAGGACCGAGTGGCGAGCCTGGAGGACGAGCTGAGGACCAACACGGCGAGGAACGCCAAAACTCTCTACAAGATCAGAACTGCAGGTTCTCCTCTTCTGCCTCTGTTTGTCTGCCCTGTGATTGGCTCACATTTGTCCACGTGTCCTCACCTTCAGAAAAAGAGTCTAATAATTCGACAACACAAGCTTTTATTTTGAAGCTTCACTCTGACGTTATTTCCTGTTTCTTTCAGATGGCCCCGCCCACTCCCTGGACATTAACCAACCAGCAGCCAACCCCGCCGCGCTCGCCATGGCCATCCCCGTCCCTCTGGTCATCGTCAGCCAGCCGCTGCCTGGACCAATCACAGGCCACAGCAGCCAGGATAGCTCCTCCCCCCATCAGGAGGAACCTCAGGCTCATGCTGAACATGAAGTGACCTTTGACCCCAGTAAAACCCAGCCCTCAGTGACATCACGGGTTATTCTTCAGCCAATCACAGAGCAGGCCGACCAGGATGACGTCCCTGCACCTGAAGAACAGGTGAATGATGTGTTTACAGGAAGAACATTCACCTTCAGAATAAGACAGAGGATCTATGTTTTTAATGTCTACATGCGTGTCTACGTAAATCATTCTGTGTGATCAGTGTCACTTTAAATAAGAGAAATATGTTAAAAATAATTAACGCACCTGAACACAAAGAGCCTTTTACTGTAAAAAACACTGATGAGAACAAAGAGCAAAGACTTCTTTAAAATATGGTTTTAGGTTTAACAAAACACAAACCAGTGATGTGTTATTTATCATGATCATCAAAAGGACTTTTTCACCAATCAGATCAGTTTTTATTTATTTATTATTATTAATGCTCAAAATCAAACACTGAGCTCTGGGATCTCAACTCACTGATTATCACAAACTGCTAATGCTAAGAGTTCATTATTAAACCAATCATTGAGCATCATTTATCTTAACTAATTAACTAATAATTTTTCACTCACTGATTTTTGTTTCCTGATGAATCTCATATTTCCAGGTGATGATGGCGGACATTTTGGAACATAGTGCTGAAGAACAACCAGGTGAGGCACAAAAACTTCCTGTTAGCTTAGCATGCTGCTGTTTCATCCCAAGATTCATAAACCAGTGGTCCTCATTAACATGCTGAAGAACATCAGTGGTCCTCATTAACGTGCTGAAGAACATCAGTGGTCCTCATTAACGTGCTGAAGACCATCAGTGGTCCTCATTAACGTGCTGAAGAACGTCAGTGGTCCTCATTAAAGTGCTGAAGAACTTCAGTGGTCCTCATTAAAGTGCTGAAGAACATCAGTGGTCCTCATTAACGTGCTGAAGAACATCAGTGGTCCTCATTAACGTGCTGAAGACCGTCAGTGGTCCTCATTAACGTGCTGAAGAACGTCAGTGGTCCTCATTAACGTGCTGAAGAACTTCAGTGGTCCTCATTAAAGTGCTGAAGAACATCAGTGGTCCTCATTAACATGCTGAAGAACATCAGTGGTCCTCATTAACATGCTGAAGAACATCAGTGGTCCTCATTAACATGCTGAAAAACGTCGGTGGTCCTCATTAACATGCTGAAGAACGTCGGTGGTCCTCATTAACATGCTGAAGAACGTCGGTGGTGCTCATTAACATGCTGAAGAACGTCGGTGGTCCTCATTAACATGCTGAAGAACGTCGGTGGTCCTCATTTACATGCTGAAGAACGTCGGTGGTGCTCATTAACATGCTGAAGAACGTCGGTGGTCCTCATTAACATGCTGAAGAACGTCAGTGGTCCTCATTAACGTGCTGAAGAACATCAGTGGTCCTCATTAACGTGCTGAAGAACATCAGTGGTCCTCATTAAAGTGCTGAAGAACATCAGTGGTCCTCATTAAAGTGCTGAAGAACATCAGTGGTCCTCATTTACATGCTGAAGAACGTCGGTGGTCCTCATTAACATGCTGAAGAACGTCGGTGGTCCTCATTAACATGCTGAAGAACGTCAGTGGTCCTCATTAACGTGCTGAAGAACATCAGTGGTCCTCATTAACGTGCTGAAGAACATCAGTGGTCCTCATTAAAGTGCTGAAGAACATCAGTGGTCCTCATTAAAGTGCTGAAGAACATCAGTGGTCCTCATTAACATGCTGAAGAACATCAGTGGTCCGCATTAACATGCTGAAGAACATCAGTGGTGCTCATTAACATGCTGAAGAACGTCAGTGGTCCTCATTAACATGCTGAAGAACATCAGTGGTCCTCATTAACGTGCTGAAGAACATCAGTGGTCCTCATTAAAGTGCTGAAGAACATCAGTGGTCCTCATTAACATGCTGAAGAACATCAGTGGTCCTCATTAACGTGCTGAAGAACATCAGTGGTCCTCATTAACGTGCTGAAGAACATCAGTGGTCCTCATTAACGTGCTGAAGAACATCAGTGGTCCTCATTAACATGCTGAAGAACATCAGTGGTCCTCTTGAACATGCTGAAGAACATCAGTGGTCCTCATTAACATGCTGAAGAACATCAGTGGTCCTTATTAACGTGCTGAAGAACATCAGTGGTCCTCATTAACGTGCTGAAGAACATCAGTGGTCCTCATTAACATGCTGAAGAACATCAGTGGTCCGCATTAACATGCTGAAGAACATCAGTGGTGCTCATTAACATGCTGAAGAACGGCAGTGGTCCTCATTAAAGTGCTGAAGAACATCAGTGGTCCTCATTAACATGCTGAAGAACATCAGTGGTCCTCTTGAACATGCTGAAGAACATCAGTGGTCCTCACAAACATGAGGAGGAAGATTTGACGGATGCTCCTCATCCTCACACCCACAGTGATGCTCCCAGGTGTTGGTGAGTGAAGGAGGTTTTCTTCTGTGACCTGGAGGGTCTCACATCTCATGTCTTCTACCACTTATCCGTGGTTGGGTTGTGGGGGCAGCAGCCTAAGCAGGGAAGCCCAGACTTCCCTCTCCCCGGCCACCTCGTCCAGCTCCTCCCGTGGGGATCCCGAGGCGTTTCCAGGCCAGCTGAGAGACATAGTCTCTCCAGTGTGTCCTAGGTCTTCCACAAGGCACACCGGTGGTACATGCCCCTAACACCTCACCTGGGAGGCGTCCAGGAGGCATCCTGACCAGATGCCCGAGCCTCATTATCTGGCTCCTCTCAACGCGATGGAGCAGTAACTCTCCTACAAGCCCCTCCCAGATGACCGAATTTCTTACCCTATCTCTAAGGGAGAGCCAGCCACCCTGCGAAGGAAGCCCATTTCGGCTGCTTGTACTCGCGATCTTGTTTTCTCGGTCAAGACCCACAGCTCGTGACCGTATATGAGGATAAGGGTGAAGATCGACCGGTAAATCGAGAGCTTTGCCTTACGGCTCACTTCCCTTTTTTCCACGACAGACTGGTGCAGAGCCCGCATCACTGCTGAGGCTGCACCGATCCGCCTATTGATCTCCAGATCCACCCTTCCTCCGCTCATGAACAAGACCCCGAGGTACTTTAATTCCTCCACTTGGGGTAGAATCTCATCCCCGACCCAAATAGAGAGCACTACACCGGTCGAATGCCTTCTCCAAGTCCACAAAGCACATGTGGACTGGTTGGGCAAACTCCCATGCACCCACGAGCACCCTATGGAGGGTAAAGAGCTGGTCCACAGTTCTACAACCAGGATGAAAACCACATTGCTCCTCCTGGATCCGAGGTTCAACAATCCGACGGACCCTCCTCTCCAGTACCCCTGAATACACATTACTGGGGAGGCTGAGGAGTGTGATCCCCCTGTAGTTGGAGCACAACCTCCAGTCCCCCTTCTTGAAAAGAGGAACCACCACCCCAGTCTGCCAATCCAGTGGCACTGTCCCCAATGTCCACGCGATGTTGCAAAGACATGTCAACCATGACAGCCCTACAACATCCAGGGCCTTTAGGAACTCAGGCGGATCTCATCCACCCCCGGAGCCCTGCCACCGAGGAGCTTCTTGGTCTGGCCGGCATCCTCCCCCACCATCGGAGCCAACTCACCACCAGGTGGTGATCAGTTGACAGCTCCGCCCCTCTCTTTACCTGAGTGTCCAAAGCATGCAGCCGCAAGTCCGATGGTTCGACTACAAAGTCGATCATCGAACCGTGCACAAGATGTCCTGGTGCCAGGTGCACATATGAACACCCTTATGCTTGAACATGGTGTTCGTTATGGACAATCTGACGAGCACTAAGTCCAATAACAAAACACCTCTTGGGTTCAGATCGGGGACGCCGTTCCTCCCAATCACGCCCCTCCAAGTCACACTCATTGCCGATGTGTGCGTTGAAGTCCCCCAGTAGAACGAGGGAGTCCACAGACAACAGTCCAACAATCAGGTTCCATCCCCCCACCCGAAGGCAGAGGGAGGCTACCCTCTTGTTCACCGGGGTAAACCCCAACATACAGGCCTCGAGCCTAGGAAAGACGAGCACTGCCACCCCCACCTGATGTCTCTCACGATCCGCAACTCCAGAGTGGAAGAGAGTCCAACCCCTCTCAAGAGGACTGGTTCCAGAGCCCAGGCTATGCGTCGAGGTGAATCCGACTATACCTTGTCGGAACCGCTCAAGCTCGAGCACAAGCTCTGGCTCCTTCTCCGATAGAGAGGTGACATTCCATGTCCCTAGTGCTAGACACTGCAACTGGGGATCGGACCGCCAGGGTCCCTGCCTTTGGCTGCCGCCCAGCTCACATCGCACCCGAGCACTATGGCCCCTCTCATGGGTGGTGGGTCCATGCGAGAGGGGTCCCACGTCTCTCCTTCAGGCTGGGCCCGGCCAGACCCTGTGGGCATAGGCCCGGCAACCCATTGTCGCCTACGAGCCCCACCCCAAACTCCTGGCTCCGGGGGGGGGGGGGGGGGGGGGGGGTAGCCCACGTCTGAGCAAGGGAGACGCAAAACCATTTTTCTTCTTCTTCATAGTGGTCTTCGTGCCACACTTCGTCTGGCCTCTCTCCCAGGACCTGTATGCCTTGGGTGGCCCTACCAGGGGCATAAAGCCCCCGACAACATAGCTCCTGGAGTCATTGGGACACGCAAGCCTCCCACCACGATAAGGTGGTGGCTCAGGGGAGGGGACCTGGAGGGTCGTGAAAGTTAAATAAAAATAGATATTCTGATTAAGTTCATCTGTAGATGATCTGACTACACTCTGGATCTGCCAATGAGTCTAAGTGTCTGTTTCTTCTGCAGCTCTGGAGGAAGATCAGAATGATGAGGAGCAGCTGGAGGTCATGGAGGAGCAGGCGGAGGTCGTGGAGGAGCAGACGGAGGTTATTGAGGAGCAGCTGGGGGTCGTGGAGGAGCAGCTGGAGGTCGTGGAGGAGCAGCTGGATGAGGAGGAGCAGAAGGAGCAGCGGAGGAGGAGGAGGAGGGAGCTGTACAAAGAGAAGCGCTTCTTCTGTGAGCAGTGCAGCAAAGGCTTCCATCAGCACCACCAGCTGAGGAAACACCTGGCCTCACATGCCAAGCCGTTCCCTTGCAGCTCCTGCGACAAAGGCTTCTTCAAGGCCTCCAGCCTGCAGCGCCACCTGCTGCTGCACCGGCTGAAGGACTCGTGGAGGAGCCCAGACCGCCTGCTGCACTGTGACCAGTGCGACAAGAAGTTTGCTCTCCTGCGACAGATGCGGGCCCACCAGATGTCCCATCGGCTGAAGAAGTCCCCCCTCAGGTGTAAGGTGTGCGACCGCAGCTTCACCTCGCCAGGCTCGCTGAGGTACCACCAAGCCTCCCACGCCCAGACCAAGCCCTTCAGGTGTGACGCCTGCGGGAAGACCTTCACCAGGAAGAAGAACCTCCAGGAGCACCAGACCATCCACACCGGGGCCCGCCCCTACCGCTGCGACATCTGTGCCAAGACCTTCTCCACCGCTGGAAACCTGCGCGTCCACAAGAGGTCACACTCGGACCTGCGGCCGCACAGGTGCAGCGAGTGCGACAAGGCATTCAAGAGCAAGATGGGCCTGCTGCAGCACCAGGTGGTCCACTCAGGTGAGAAGCCCTTCATGTGCCAGACCTGCGGGCAGAGCTTCAGCCTCAAGTACAACTTCCAGAGACACGTGAGGCTGCACACCGGCGAGAAGGCATACAGGTAAGCTAACATACACAGGTAAACGCAAATGAACAGGTAAACGCACATGCACAGGTAAGCTAACACACACAGGTAAACACACATGCACAGGTAAGCTAACATACACAGGTAAACACATGCACAGGTAAACACACATGCACAGGGAAGCTAACATGCACAGGTAAGCTAGCATGCACAGGTAAAAGCACATGCACAGGTAAGCTAACATGCTCAGGTAAGCTAGCATGCACAGGTAAACGCACATGCACAGGTAAGCTAGCATGCACAGATAAACGCACATGCACAGGTAAGCTAACATACACAGGTAAACACACATGCACAGGTTAGCTTACATGCACAGGTAAACGCACATGCACAGGTAAGCTAACATACACAGGTAAATGCACATACACAGGGAGGCTAACATGCACAGGTAAGCTAGCATGCACAGGGAAGCTAACATGATCAGGTAAGCTAACATGCTCAGGTAAACTAACATGCACAGGTTAGCTAACATGCGACTCTGAAAGAAACTCATGTGAACATGTTTTTTATTTACATTTGAACACGACGCAGAAATGAAGAGGACTTATTTTGAATTTAATCATAAAGATGGAATTAGCATGTTTTTTATTTATCATATTAAAGACTTTTTTCAGTAATGACGTCAAACGTTTCTGTACTTACACTTTATTTTTTAACAGACAAGTTTTTATCGTGTTCAGCTGTTCCCAAACTAACAGAAAGGTGATAGGACGAACACCCAAAGCCCCGCCCACGTCTAGCAGGCTAAATGGGCGGGGCCTGTGGTCACGGCGTGGAGGACACACCTGTGATCAGGTGATGATGTTAATAGTCGTCATGGACACCTCCTAATCTTGTCACGTTTCTTTCCCTGCAGGTGCAGCAGATGTGACGCGGCGTTCTCGAGCTCGTGGGGGCTGAAGACGCACATGCAGGTGCATGGCGTTGAGAAAGCGTTCATGTGCGACGTCTGCGGAAAGACATTTTTCTATAACTGTCAGCTGCTCAAGCACCAGCGGCTCGTCCACCAGGAGCACACCAGGGGGCGGAGAGCGAGGCAACAGGTGGGCGGAGTCAAACCGTTCAGCTGCACGACCTGCCTGAAGACGTTCAGCAGTGCGACGCGGCTGAAGACACACGAGAAGAGCCACGGCGAGAACAAAGAGTTCACCTGCGACACCTGTGGGAAGGCCTTCCACCTGCGCCACCTCTACCTGTACCACCTGAGGCAGCACAGCGGCGACCGGCCCTACGTCTGCGGTGTGTGCAGCAAAGGCTTCATGGTCATGACTCACCTGAGGCAGCACGAGCGTGTGCACACCGGCGCCAAACCGCACCGCTGCGACCAGTGCGGCCAGGAGTTCAGGACACCGCAGAACCTGCACCGCCACCGCCGCATCCACACGGGCGAGAAGCCCTTTGAGTGCAGTGTGTGCAGCAAGAAGTTCACGCAGTCCAACCAGCTCAAGGCTCACATGCAGACCCACACGGGGGTCAAACCCTACACCTGCGAGCGCTGTGGGCGGGGCTTCTCCAGCGCCCCCTACCTGAGGAGGCACAGCTGTGGAGACGACAGCGATGGGACGGAGAGCTGCGGCAAACGGAAGAAGATGAAAAACCTCTTCTCCTGGACCGAGAGCTTCACCAGCGAACAGACCTCCTAGCGTAGCTTAGCATAGCTTAGCTGGTCATAAAGGTGGGAGCGGTTTCCAATGACTCTGAGTTCATTGATGAGCTTGTTAGTCTCCCAAAATAATGATTCTGAAGGAAGTGCTGCCCCTTTTTTATTTTTTTTATTTAACCAGGTTAGTCCCAGTGAGATCAGCACATCTCTTTTCCCAGAACAAGAACGTCAGCAAACACTTTGAACAAAGTCACAGACTCACTGCAGCACAGAGGAGTAATGAAAACAATAAAAAGTCTTCAATAAAACACTGACATGCAGAAAGTTTGTATTCCAGAGGTTTCATTGCAGATTTTAAAACATTCAGAGACACCAGGCTCTGCAGCTTAAACTCAGTCTTCAGATTATTGCATGCAGAAGGTGCAGAGAAGCTAAATGATTATGTAATCCATCCTCCAAGATTAATAAGGAGGAAAGATAGTCAGGGATTCTCCCAAGAGTGTCTTTGTAAGGGAAGGAACACATACCAGTGTCTAAGTCGACGTGCACTTAAAGAAGTCCAACTGACTTTAGAGTATAAAGAGCAGCGATGAGTCAGAAATCCACAGTTTGTGATGAATCTCTGAGCTCCATGGTAAACACTGTCCAACATCTGCAGACCCATTCATGTATTAAACATCACCATAATCAAGAAGAGGTAAAAATGTGGACTCAGTCAGTCTATTTTTAACATTAAAAGAGAAACAGGACTTGTTTCTGTAATTAAGTCAAGTAAAACCTTCAGCTTTCTAGCAGCATGCTGGATCTGCTCTTTAAAAGAAAAGTTTTCATCAAGAACCCCAAATACTGAAAAAAGATACAAGTTCAATTTTTTGACCGTCAATATTAAAAATTTTGTTCCCTTTGTTGCTCTTGAAGATGAAAACATGAGTAAAAGCTATTGCAGGTGTAGATGCACAGTAATAAACAACATTATCATCAGCATAGAAATGAAAATTAACATTTGGAACATTCTGACCCAGGCAGTTGATATAAATACCAAACAAGAGCGGTCCCAGAACTGAACCTTGAGGTACACCTTTATGTATTTGAAGTACCTCAGATGTGACACCCTCTGACTGAACAGTCTGGGTTCTGCAGGTAATTTGAAAACCACCTTGTTGAATGCTCAGAGAACTTAAAAGCTTTTAAGCAGTCTAAAAGAATACTGTGATCCACGGAGTCAAAAGCCTTAGAAAAATCTATAAAAAGGGAAAGGCAACACTGTTTGCTGTCTCATTCACTACCTTTAGGACAGCGGCTGTAGTGCTGTGTTTTTTCTGAAAGCCTGACTGAAAAGGGGACAGAAGAGAATTTGAAGCCAGGAAGTAGGGATGGGAATTGATACGATTTTATCAACACCAATGCTGTTAACGATCCTGCTAATCGATCCAGTTCTTTAACGATTCCCTTATTGATTCCTGCAGATTTGCCATGCTGGCAAATGTTGGTCTGATTTTCAGTGGCAACAATGTCAAACACGTCACAGCATAGATAACTGCTTCTGCAAGTTGCTGGTGTTTCCACTCACTTAAGTTAAGGTTGTGTAGTTGGTGTAATGAAAATTAGGCTATAATTCTGATGCTTCTGAACCCTGTCAGTGGAAGGAATTGATAAGCAAAAAGATTAATGATATCAATTATTTGATGGAGCTGTTAACGATTCTTAACTGGAATTGGTTTTCGATTCCCATCCCTACCAGGAAATCTTTTACTTGGTTACTGACCAGTGTTTCAAGCACTTTAGACAAAACAGAGTTTTGAAATTGGTCAGTAGTTATTTAAAACTGTGGAATCACCTCCTTTAAAAAGGGGGATTGCAGAGGCAGTTTCCAAACATCAGGGATTTTATTGAGATTAAAAATATGACACAGTGGGTCAGCGATAAAATCTGAGGCAAGTTTTAAAACCAAGGGGTCTAATTTATCCCGACCAGCCGGGTCAAGTTTTTAAGAGCTGTTAAAACCTCTGAAGTTGTAAAAGGAGCGAAGTTAAAGCAACTGGTCTCTTCATTGACTAGAGAGACCAGGGGGATGTGATTATGCTTGAATAAGAATCCTGGGGATATAAATGTTTGTTAAAAGCATTCGATGACCATTGACCACTCTATGACCATCTGTTAAAACACTTACTGGGAAGCTAACAGTTTTACAGTGTTAGACATGGATTTAATCGTGCTCCAAAACTTCTTTGGGTCTTTTAGACTTCAGCTGCTGAAGATAAATGAAGCTCAGCCTCGGTCTGATGAACTTTTGATGTAAATTTATTTCTTAGTTTTCTAAAAGAGAGCCAATCAGAATGGTTACCTGACCGCCGTGCTCTGTCCCAGTCAGAGTTAGGCTCATGAAGCAGGTCACACAGGTCGGGGTTTTCACAGATAGGTGAGTGTTTATTAATCATTTTAATAAAAGAAGTATGAAAGAAATTCCAGGTGAGTTCAGCATCATTAAAAAGCATGACTCTGGAAAGCCTGTTCAACAAAGTTTCTCATCACACGTTTTGCAATGAGGCGAGGGAGGCTTTAGGTATCTTCGTATCTCTAGCACCTATCAGACAGTGGTCACTGACATCAGTGTGAAAAACACAAGAGGAGACATTTTTATTTATTTATTTGTTTATTTAGCAGGGGCCATGCAAGACAAGAACTGTCAAGCCAGAGTTAGCTATTAGCTAATTTACATCTGTGGTCCCTGGGCAGGAAACAGGAAAATACAATACAGTAATAAATTATACAATACAACAATAAAAAAGAATAAAATACAAAAGTTATAAACCAGATAAATTAGCATTTAAAACAACAACATTCAACAATAGTCCATGGTTAACAGCACACTAAAACATTTCATTGTTCTTGTCTGTGTTCAGAGATCACGTCAGTGGTCACATGATTGTTGTTGCTTTAGCCAGGATTTTAGTTTACTTTAAAAACACTGAAGGCAGGGCAGTCCCTCATCTGTGTAGGCATTAAGTTCCATTTCTCTGCTGCTTTAACTGAGAAAGCAGACGGGGGGGTAAAATGATAGAATAAAATGATCTTTAATGATTAATAAACAGTCAAAAGATCCGTGTAGAAAAGCTGACAGTCGATGAGGAAGAGGCCGCTGCAGGTGACTGTGAGAGCCGGAGCATCAGGCAAACACAGGCGATTACCTGGGGCCCCAAGATGTCCAGGGGCCCCAAACATCTCACAAAAATGTGTTATAAAAGTTTCTTTGATTCAGAGCAGTTATTAATATTTTAGTCTTAATTCTCATGCTGTAGTCTGAAGCAGAGGAGATCAACATCCATATTTTATCATCATTTTGACAGTAGACCTCAAACATTTGATGTCATGGTCTTTATTATCAATCATGATATCTTGTAAAAACTTTAATTCATAACTTTTCAAACTACATGACACCTAGTATAAAAAGCTTTCGGCCCATGCACTGGATAAACTTCTTATTTATTTTTGCCGATGTCTCTTCAGGGCCTCTGTAATCATAAAAATTTAGAGTCAAAATCTTTTTTTGGTCATAAATTTTATTCCCTGGATGTGGAGGACATATAAACATGGGTATGTAACTTGTAACTTAAGCTGTCAGATAACTGTAACAGATATTAAAAACGGGACTCATTAACACACTCGCCTGTCAAAATTGAACTAAATTACAGAATTGAAGGAAATTCATTTATTTCATTGTTACCTGGTACAAAATTAAAATAATAATAAAAATGTATCAGCATGGTGAAAACCAGTGAAATACTGAGTTACTGACCCTGTTTACTTTTCATATTCTTATTTAATCTAATTTAATTTTAGTTATTTTTATTATTACTACCCTCCCTTTCTTTCCCTCTTCTTGTCAACACTAATGATGATCGTCTGTCCGTCTGTTCTGTCTCTTGTGGTGTGAATGAGTCAGACTGAATGAGTTATCTGAGTAGGGATGGGAGCTTTGTCTCTAACATATTTTTTTTTGAGGAGACATTATTTTTCACTGTTAAGGTTTATTACAGTCTGGAGATGACCCTTGTTTGATATCTGTAATTTACTTGTTTATTTTTTCTCTGCACCCATCTCATAAGTTGGAAAAATTAAAAAATAGTAATTTAAAAAATGTATCAGCACAGTACAGGGATATGAAGGGTCCCAGTGACTGGGTTTGCCTTGGGCCCCCATATGACTAGATCTGCCCCTGACCAGAGTTCCAGACCCCGGTGACCCCGGTGTGGAGGGTCAGACTCAGAGCCGGGCTGTGATCCTGCATTATGGCTGTGAGCAGGGCTCCATGATTCATGAGAGGCCACATTTACCAAGAGGACTCTTTATCTGATTAGATTCATCTTTTCTTCTTAGAACATTTTACTGTTCTTTGATTAAAACAAAACAGCTGATAAAGACACGTCACAGAGTAACATGGAAACATGTCGAGGTAACCACACCTATGCCCGTAGCCAGGTATGAGGTCAGCGAGGTCCGGACCTCACCTATTCTTTCCAAGTTTTTTTTTTTTTTTCCGCCAAATATGCCCAAATGAATAAAACATAAAATCTCATAAAAACTTGAAACCTCTCTGTGAAACGTGCTTGTAAATTGTAAATTGTGATAAACTTCCATGGGCTTTGTGTGCTGTTTGTGCCTGTGTGTGTGTGTTGTGGTGAACAGCTGTTTGATCAGCTGATGCACGTACCCGCATGTGCACCCTGTGACGCAGTGGGCTAGACCCCATTCAAAAAGTAGTGTTTTTATTATTAGCACTTTGTAACCACATCCACGCCCATATACACCTAGGTGACCACAATATATATTTTCTAAAATAATTCGGCACTAGTTCGGCCCGTCAAATCATCTGATCAGAGCCAGTTTATTTATTTATCCACAGCAGAGAGCGCGCCCGGTGCTTTTTTATTTTGATGAGCGCCTGGCTCGTCAGCTGGCTGAGCACGCGTGACAATGATCTCAAGTCACATGACGCGTGCTTTGTTTTCAGCTCATATTAATTTTAATTAATCCATTCCACAGAAAACAAGTCACAGAGAGCAGGGCAAACATGTTCAAGAGATTAAAACAGAATACACTGGATGCATTTCTGGCAAAGAAAAAGAAAGAAATTGACAAAGAGGAACATGAAACCAAGGAGGATGGAAGAGAGAACAGGGAAAGTAAGGTGGCGCACAGAGAGGAGAGTCATGCCTCTGGTCACAGGAGGATTCAGCGAGTCTTTGATGTAAAAAGTTCATTAAAAAAAAAAAAATCAACATTTTTGATTGGAAAATGTTGATTTCACATCATTAAAAGATATTTAAACAATAAATATCTTGTGTGACTTGTAGTCTAAAAAGATAATAAAATGAATATTTAAAAAAAAACAGAAAAAAATGTTGGTGTGCGCTTCATGGACCTATTTCAAAATCCTGGCTACGGCCCTGACCACACCTCTTTAGTCTTAAAGCTGAGGTTGGTAATCTGATTTAAATACACTTTTTGAAATACTGGTTAAAATGATCTTTATGACCCGATGGTAATCAACTCATAATGTGTTCTTAAAACAGAGCGAAAAATATCCGCTATCTACAGCAGGAGTAAAACAGGGAAAACACCAACCAATAACCATGCAGGGACACCTGTTTTTAAACCAATCAAATCCCATCGCCATTCTGCCCGCCTGCTGCGCGTGCATTTTCCCGGCGTGCACAGACTCGGTGCGTGTAGCGTATAGCGTGTAGGGAACAGACTCCGCGGGAGAATGCTTACCTGTCAAGTTTAGTCTTTGAAAATAAGGAAAGCCCGCTGTGAGCCGTCCCACAACCCCAACCAAGCTCCAGTATCCCTCACATTTTAAGACAGGTGTACAGAAATCTAAAATAAACTCTTTGTTTTTCTAAGTTTGTTCTGCTGCTCTTATCTCACCACAGCTGCCACCCAGGCTACTGCAGGCGGCAGTACTCATGAGGCTTTTTCTTCTTCTTCGGTTTTATGGCGGTTGGCATCCATCATTTTGGAGCATTACCGCCCCCTTCAGGCTAGAGACAGAGTTCAGTTTGGAGAGGCAGAGGAATGTTTCTATTATTATATCGTCACACGGGAGCTTTACAGGAGAATACTGATACAGGAGGACGTCAGGAAAGAGGATAAAATACATAAAATACAGTAGTTTAACGAGCCCTGCGGAGATGCTACTTTCAAATTCATGCTAGTTTTCCAAAGAGACAGTGATGGATCATAGAGACAGACTCTGTTATAGAGACAGTGATGGATCATAGAGACAGACTCTGTTATAGAGACAGTGATGGATCATAGAGACACAGACTCTGTTATAGAGACAGTGATGGATCATAGAGATACATCTATCCATCTATCTATCTATCTATCTTTTTATCTATCTTTTTATCTATCTATTTAAAAATAATCTTAGAAGGATAAACACCCAAATACAGCCTACTAGTGCAGCAGATTTCATCCTGTGGGTTGAGATCATGGTTGTATTATAAGAACTGGACAGCGTGGTTCAGCCTTCCACCATGTAACGGTTTTGAAGCCTAAATATCCCCCCTCAGGGCGCCGCCATTGTGCAGCCAGTAGAGAATCTGGACCATATCTTGATGCAGCTGTCGTAAACGGTCGCAAAACTCCGCAGCATACGCCGTACACAATCATTGTGAAGCTGCCGTAAACCGCGGTTATTTTTAAACTCTAATAACTAATAAAAAAGAAACTTTTCAGAAAAAAGAGGACTTGGAAAACACACAGCCCAATAATACTTTCATATCACCACAGCATACAGATGGGAGAAATATTTGTACGAGGTGTATTAATTTTTTGAAGTTTCACTCCAGCCCGTCCAGATGAATGGGGGAGACGGAGAGTTGACCTATACTGCAGCCAGTCACCAGGGGGAGCAGTTTTTATGGAGACTTCAATTCGAGCCCAGGGACATGACGTCCATGTTTTTTACAGTCTATGGGAGAGATCTGTCTCAAAATAATGCAACACTGCAGCCTAGTGGATATGGGGGTGAGGCTCTGGACACGTGTGAATATTCTCAGCCTGTTTGTGAGTGAATCTGTGAAACTGAGTTACATTTGTCTCAAAAATAGATGCACGTGCCTGTTGATCCACAAATGCACTTTAAATGATTCACAAGCACAACTGAATATTTACAAATGATAAATCACAGTACATGCTCGCACAAACTTTAAAAATACATGTGGATATATTTGTGAACCTTAAAAACATATGAGAAAACCATGAATATGTTTGCCAATTGTGAAATTCATGGATATTTGTGTGCATATTAATGAGATAAATCCTTCCAAATATGTGTTTGCAATTCTTGGAAACTGCTTTACGTTTGTCTCAAAAATGAATGTAGGTGTCAGCTGATCCACAAACACACTTCCAAGAGTTCACAAGCAGAATTGAAGATTTACAGATAAGTCATGATAAATGCACTCACAACATTTGAAAACACACATGAACTTCAAATATATATTTGTGTGCATTATTTTGAGACAAATCTCTCCCCATACAGTGGATGGTGTATAAATCAGGTAAAAATGAGGTAAATATGTCTTCAGTGTATGAAGGCCCTAAGAGGACAAACATCCATCAGAGTTTACCCACAAGAACAAACCAGACCACACTGAAGGTGGGCATGTGTGTTAAAATTATGAGAAAGAAAAACTCTGTGGCATAAACATTACATCTGTTAGCCTGCAGTCATGAAACAGAACAGAGGATGATTCTGTCTGGATGTGGACCCTGATTATTATTATTATAATTATTATTATTTTAACCCTTTCATACCTGAATTACTAAATCACAAAGGAATACTTTTAAGAATGTTTGTTTTTACTTTCAAACAATCTAAAAATCATTCTCATTTTCTTTTGTATTGAGGGGCTTTTGCATCTGCCCGCTGCAGTTGGCACTAGGGCTGGGAAATATGACCCAAAGTCAAACTTTAGTTCTTTTACGAGTTGTTTCTGTTGATCATTTCTTCTCTTTAACAGCAGTGGTATAAATATTAATGTCGTGGTGTTTTTGTAATTAAGATCCACAAACACGTCTCGGACAAACATTTTTTGAGTGTAAATAAAAAAAGCAAAATATGAAGTTTATGTTGAGTTTAATATGAATTTTTTAAAAAATACAAACAATGTGAAGTCTGATTACAGACATAATACCCATTTACCCTCTGTCAGCCATTTTGGATTTATGATGCAATATCTCAATATGAGAAAGTGTGCAAGGATAATATTTTTATGACACTTAACAGAAAGGTTTGGGGACTTGCCACCTGGTAGTTGGTCACTGTACTGCGAGGTAAAGGGCGTAAACTTTATTCCAAATGTCTATCTGCTGTAGTGGACATCATGCATGAAAGGGTTAATGTTCAATGTGTCTGCTGAAAAAGGAGGTCAATAACCGACCAGCCGTTGATCAAATGTGGGGCCAGGTTTATAGGAGGGTTGGATCAGGAGGGGTGCCTCAAAATGAAATTATGCTGGGGGGGGGGTCTCAGATTATCTTGTCCCGGGCCGAGCCTACACTGTCAGCTGGCCTGCATCCAACCATAATCATCCATCCTCATCATCTTACATCCATCATCACTGTGAAGGGTGGAAATATTTTACTTTTTGGGGTTTTAACTTTTTTTTTTTTTTTATGAACTTTATTTACAATTTTTCAAGTATTACAAACAGATAAGAGAACATACCAAAAAAAAAAACAATACAAAACATACCCCCCATCCCATAAACCCATATCAAGACACCTGACAAAGACAAGTAAAAGGGAAAAAAAAAAAAAAAATAAATAAACAAAATAAAATAAGATAAAATAAAATAAATACATAAATAATAATGATAGTAAAAATTATAATAATACAAAGAAAAAATACATATATATATATAAATATATAGAGAAAATTATTCTTTCCGTAGATACAAGAATCCTGCAATAAGAGGGGCTAACGTTCACAGAGGACACCATTGCTTGATTATTCAACACAACACATTGAAGTGGAATTCTATCCACACAGCACTCAGCTACCAGGTTCATACAGGTTTAAGTTCATACAAGCACCAATAAACAGTAATATTAAAAAAAAGTAATAGTAAAGAGGAGGCAGACTATTCATTCAGCAGGAGGGAATGAAAAACAAATAGTGAATTCTAAAAATGGAGACCAGGTATTAATAAATTTCTTTCTGGATTTAAATCTGTTATATCTAAGTTTTTCCAGTGGGATAAGAGATAACATTTCTTTAACCCAGGATATAAAAGAAGGGGGCTTTTCAGATTTCCAGTTTCAGAGAGCAAGCCTCCGAGCCTGGAGAGAGACAAAAGCCAGAAAGTTAGCCTGAGAGGTAGTAATGTTTAAGCCCTCATCTGACACTCCAAATACAGCCATTAATGGGTTAGGTTCAATTGTTAAGTGGAAGATGGTTGAGAAAGCATCAAAAATGCTGCTCCAGAATGAATGTAAAGATGAGCAATCATAGAACATGTGACCAGTTGATGCAGGTTTTTGGTGACATCTGATACATGTTGGGTCTGTATTAGCATAAAACTGAGATAGTTTAACCTTTGTGAGATGCAATCTGTGTAGAATCTTAAATTGGATTAAACTATGCCTCACACAGAGTGAAGTTGTGTGAATGCGTTGGATGGCACATTCCCAAATCTTATCTGTAATCTTAATATTTAAATCCTGCTCCCATACACTTTTAGTTTTGTCCAGAGACGAAACAACATTAGCCTGGAATATTTTATGTAGTTTGGAAATGTTACCACTAGCTGCTGGGTCCCAATCAAATATTTCATCAAGGATATTAGCAGTAAAATGTGGAAATGAATAGTGAATTCTGGCAAAACTCCGGGCCTGAAGATACCTAAAGAAATGTGTTCTAGATAAGTTGTGATCTTGCATAAGTCTATCAAATGTTACAAAGGTACCTTCTAAGAACAGATCATTAAAAAAGATCAGACCATTGTTGCGCCATATCTGAAAACCTATGTCATCAAGGGATATAGGGAAAAGATGGTTATCAGTTAGAGGCATGTGACCACAAGCAGCACTGAAGTTGAAATGTTTTCTGAACTGAGACCAAATTCGAAGAGAATCCCTGATAACAGGATTTTTTATTTTATTAATAGCTTTGATGGGCAATGAAGAGCACAACAAAGAGATAGACGAGGCAGAAAAAGCTTCCATATGTGCCCATGAGGGACCCCTCTTGTGTTCAAACACTGATGTCCAGTAAATTAATTTTGCTACGTTTGCTGACCAGTAATAAAATAAAAAGTTGGGTAAGCCTAGTCCTCCCATGGATCTGGGCATTTCCAGGAGAGATCTCTTAGCTCGTGGATTAGACCCATGCCAGATGAATGAGGAAATATGAATATTAAGTTCTTGGAAAAAGGATTTGGGTAAGAACAACGGGATCATTTGGAATTGATACAAAAAACGAGGCAAGACTGTCATTTTTATTATGTTAACTCTACCTGCCAAGGAAATAGGTAAGGATGACCATTTTGTTAAATCCTTTTTAGTTTGATCCAGCAAAATTTTGAAGTTATGGGTATATAAATTTGTAAAAGATCGAGTAACTGATATTCCTAAATATGTGAAAGAATGGAACTCTACTTTGAACGGAAAGGTGTCATAATTCTGATGTAAAGCTATCTGATTGACCGGGAACAACACACTTTTAGAAAAATTCAGTTTATAACCTGAAATTTTTCCAAAGTGATTAAACATTTCTATTAGACGAGGTATAGATGACATTGGGTCAGATATATACAGGAGAAGGTCATCAGCATATAAAGAAGTTTTATGAACAGACCCTCCTCTTGTAATTCCATCTATGTTTTGTTCTGTTCGAAGGGCAATAGCGAAAGGCTCAATTGCTAAGTTGAACAAATAAGGCGATAGAGAACAGCCTTGTCTCACACCACGATGCAGGAGAAAGTAGTTTGAAATCATAGAGTTGGTACGTACTGAGGCTTTTGGGCTAGTATAGAGAAGCTTAATCCAAGAAGTAAATACTGGGCCAAAACCAAATCTATCTAGAACAGCTATAAGGTATTTCCACTCTATCTGATCAAAAGCCTTCTCGGCGTCAAGAGAAAGCACAACTTCTGCAACCTGGGATGAATGAGGAGAGTAAATTATATTGAAAAGTCGACGCATATTATAGAATGACTGCCTGCCAGGTATAAAACCTGTTTGATCAGGGGCAATGATATCAGATATGACTGTTTCAAGCCGCTGTGAGAGAATTTTTGTTAGAATTTTATAGTCCGAACAGAGAATACTAATTGGCCGATAAGCAGCACAATCCAAGGGGTCTTTACCCTTTTTAGGAAGGACAGAAATAACTGCTTGGGACATAGTATCCGGTAGTTGATTTCTTGCAAGTATTTCTTGAAAGACTAAAACTAAAATAGGAATTAGTTTAGAAGAAAATGTTTTAAAAAATTCAATAGGAAATCCGTCTGGGCCCGCTGCCTTTCCACTTCGCATAGAGTCAATAGCATGGAAAATCTCTTGACATGTTATTTCAGAATCCAGTTGAGTCTTAACCTCAGAGTTAATGTTTGGGAGGTCAATCTTGTCGAGAAATGTATTAATATCTGACATTTCTATATTGGTGTCATTTGTGTAAAGATCACTATAAAACTTTTTAAAGGTGTCATTAATTGTTTGGGGATGGGTGGAGACAGCACCAGATGAGACCCGAATCTCAGAGATGGTTCTGCCAACTGCTGCTTGTTTGAGCTGGTGGGAGAGCAGCCTACCTGCTTTCTCACCGTGCTCATAGAATGTTTGTTTTGATTTACACAAAAGTTGTTCCATGTCTCTAATTGTTATATTGTCATGTTCCATTTGTAGTAGAAGTCTGTCTTTATAAAGTTCAGGATTATAATCAAACGAAAGTTTTGTATCAATGTCTTTTATCTGTAGAGATAATTCAGTGAGACGTTGTGTTCGCTTCTTTTTTTCAAACGATGAAAAAGAAATTATTTGGCCCCTCAAGTAGGCCTTAAGAGACTCCCAGATTGTAACATATGACATACCTGGAGTCTGATTTAAGTCTAAAAAAGTATCAATTTGATTATTCATAAACTGGATAAAGTTATTACTGGTCAGCAATAGTGGATCCAACTGCCAAGTCCGTCTAGGCATCACACTATTCGGAAGGGACAGATCCAATTGTACTGGGCAATGATCTGAAATAATAATGCTATGATATTGACTGTTGTTAACATATTGGAGACATTCATTGCTAAGCAAAAAAAAGTCAATTCGTGAATAAGACCGATGAACGGGTGAAAAGAATGAATATTGTTTCATAGTAGGATTTAGCTTCCTCCATGGGTCAGTGAGATTGTATGATTCCATAAATGAGTGAAGGACCTTTGCAGCTTTCGATGCTGAACTACCAGATCCTGGTTTAGATCTAGATCTATCCAGATCCAGGTGTAGCACGCAATTAAAGTCCCCCCCCAGAATTAAATGATGCGTGTGTAGGTCTGGTAGTTTTGAAATAAAATCAGTAAAAAATTGTGGGTTGTCCCAATTGGGCCCATAGACATTGGCTAGAATGATTTGTAAGCCAAAAAGTCTGCCGGAAACAATAATGTATCTGCCGTTCTCATCTGCAATTATAGATGCTGGAACAAAAGGGACTTCTTTATGCACTAGAATGGCTGTACCCCTAGATCTATCATCGTATTTCGAGCAAAATATGTGACTAATCCAGTTTTTCCTAAGTTTGGTCTGTTCACTGGTGCGAAGGTGGGTCTCCTGTAAGAAAATTATCTGAGGACCAAGAGATCTCAAATGGGCAAAGACACGACTGCGTTTAATTGGATGCTGAATTCCTTTTATATTCCAACTAATCAGTCGTATAGAACCCAGGGCGCTAGAGCTAGGTGCTGCCATAAGGGTTAAGAAAAAGTATCAAAGCCTCAAGCCAATATTTCTGAAATAGCTTATAGTCCCTCCTATGGCGTTGTATGAAAAAAAAAGATAAAATAAGATAAATCAAGACAAAAAAAGAAAAACATACATTAAACACATTAAACAGATGCTTGATGAACATTTGCAGATCCCCCCCCAACTGGGGGATCGCAATAAATCCCTCTAATCTAGGGACGAAAAGGCACATGACACTTGGGTATAACCAAACAAAAAAAAGACATTTAACTAAACCTGGCCAGCAGAACATGACCTTAATATAAATCTTATGGCAGATAAGAATGCTAAGAATTAGCTTATATGCTTGGTAGTGGTAGTTGGTATGCAGAACTATACCTATGGTGAGCAATCCTAATACAAGAGGTAAAAGCATAGTGCAAAAATAAAATAAAACTGAATATAATAACATAAAAAATATAATTTTAGTATCAAATTACACAAGCTAAATCATTGAAATAAAACACTTTTCCCTTTTAGGAATATTCAGGGGCCCCAAAATTTTAAAATATAAATAAGGCACTGGGCACCGATCACTGCTGGAAAAAGAAAAAGCAGCGATCACGATAAATAATAGATAGATAAAATCATTAATTTTCTGAAATAATAGCGATAATTGAGAAAAAAAAAAAAAAAAAATACATATACATATATATATATATACATACATACACACATACATATATATATATATATACATATATATATACACATATACATACATATAAAATGTAATAAAATAAATAAAGGGAACGAGTGAGGACCTCTCAAAGGTTGTTAACTCAATAACAATGTAGGTCTTTCAACTTAAAAGGGGGAGCAGTCCTCATCTAATTACTAAGTACTGAAGAATGCAACAAAAGTTCTTATAATACCATGACAAAGCCACGGGATTTTTTCCCTTTTTTTCTCCTTCCCTTTTCCCCCTTCATTCTTCTTCCCCTTTACCTCCTCCTTTCTTCACTCTACCCCTTCTTTCTTGTTTCTTTCAACTCAATATGCACAGTGTGCATTTATAACAAAATACTCAGCCTGACTGGGTTGCAAAAGGGGCGATTGTCTGTGTGATGTACGCTTCAGCTTCCTTGGGGTCGACGAAGGTCTTTTCTTTGCCGTTGAATGTGATGCGCAGTTTGGCAGGATGGAGGATGCCGAATCGAACTCCTTGAAGGCCCCTGAGCTGCTGTCTGGCAGAGTTGAAGGCTGCTCTGGCTTTAGCCACCCGCGCTGTGAAGTCAGGGAAGACTGAGATGGACATGTCATTCACCTTTATCCTTTGTTTTTCTCTGGCAAGACGCAGTATATTAACACAGTCTCTGTAGTAATGAAGACGTGCCACGATGGTTCTGGGATGCTGCCCTGGTTTTGGTGTTGGTTGCAAAGATCTATGAGATCTATCTACCAGAGGAGCCTCATTCAAGTCAAAGGCTTTTTGTAGCAGGCTGGAAACAGACGCTGGAGAGCAGCTATTAGGGCCCTCTGGTACTCCCACGATCCTTACGTTGCACCGTCTAGATCTTAGCTCTAGATCTTCACATTTATCTTGAAGAGAGTCAGTTAAGGCACCCAAACGTTTAACTTGGGTTTTAACTTTTACTTTGAAAGTTTTACATTTTGAGTTTAGAGAGTTTTATGTTTTATTTTGGAGGGTCTCTTCCGCCGGAGCTTTCTTTCATGTGCGCATGCGCTGTGAACTCTTGTTCTCGCGGGTTGGGCTGTAGGTATGCTAGCAGGGAAGTGCTAAGTGTTAGCAGCCTGCAGGTTTGTTTACACTGAAGCTAACCGTGAAGCTAACCGTGAAGCTAAAGGAAATCCAAACGTCAGCTCGGCTCGAAGCGTCCGGGTGACTAAACTCAGGTGAGTCCAGGTAATGATGACGTTTACTGGTTTTTCTCTCGCGCTTCATGGTCGGGAAACACTTTGAGGCCCGTTAGCCTGATGTTAGCTTCGTTAGCTAGCTGCTGAGATTTAACCCAGCAGATCAGACAAACGCCGAGTAAGTGAATTCAATTAATATTAATTAATAAAATGTACCGACGGTCCACCTGTACAGGTGTACCTGACGACGGGGCTGACGTCACTGACGTCTGTTTCCATTGTCTATATCCGTCCATTATTGTTTGGTCCATGATGAGTCTGATTAAAGGGTTAATTAAATTAAGAATAAGTAATATTAGTATAATATCAATGACAGTTGATGTTAAATAATCCTGTTATTGATAAATCACAGCTCATGTTTATAGAATAAGGAGGAAAAACTTTATAAGACATGATTACACATGTAAAAAAATCCAAAGACTATTTAAAACAGTTTTTCTTTGCTCCATGTTCACAAAGACTTCAAGTTTTTTGCCTTTTTAGAGACACTTTGTTGAGGCAAATACATTAATTTAACCAAGTTATGATTATGAATATGAAAGAAAACAGAATCTACAAAAAAAACTTTTAAAGGAACTTGTGTAATAAAGATGCTGTAGAGTAAATGATCCATTTCTTTATTTTACATTTATTAAAATGTGAATATTTACTACATTACCTAAAAGAAATCACGTTTTTATGTTGTTTTCTTTTACAAAACCAGTGAAGTTGGCACGTTGTGTAAATAGGGATGGGAATTGATAAGATTTTATCAATATCGATGCTGTTAACGATCCTGCTAATCGATCCAATTCTTTAACGATTCCCTTATCGATTCCTGCAGATTTTCCATCTGAGCAAATATTGGTCTGATTTTCGTGGCAACAATGTCAAACACATGTCACAGCATGTATAACTCCCTCTGCAAATTGCTGGTGTGTCCACTCACTTAAGGTTGTGTAGTAGGTGCAGTTAGGATTAAGTCACAGTTCTGATGCTTCTGAACCCTGTCAGTGGAAGGAATTGATAAGGGAATTGATAAGCAAAAAAATTAATGATGTCGATTCTTTGATGGAGCTGTTAACGGTTCTCAACTGGAATTGGTTTTCGATTCCCATCCCTATGTGTAAATCATAAATAAAAACAGAATACAATGATCTGCAAATCCTTTTTAACTTATATTCAATTGAATACACAGCAAAGACAAGATACTTAATGCTCAAACTGATAAACTTTACTTTCTTTTGCAAATAATCATCAACTTAGAATTTAATGGCAGCAACACGTTGCGTTAAAGTTGTCACAGGGTCATTTTTACCACTGTGTTACATCGCCTTTCCTTTTAACAACACTCAGTAAACGTTTGGGAACTGAGGAGACCAATTTTTGAAGAGGAGGTGTGCCCAAAGGGGCACATTCCTTTATGGCACCAAGGGCAACACCCATGGGGTCCAGGGCAGGGGCCCCCCACCAGCACAACTGGCCCCCTCAACCAGCTGCCCACCCGGGCCCACACCACCCCCACCCTCCGCGCCCAACCAGGTGGTGGTCCAGCCGCAGCGAGGCCAGGTGGGGCGGTATGCAGGCATGCGGAGGTGAAGTCGCGGTTAAGCCCCATCCCCCCCCCAAAGAGCCAGGGCCAAGAGAAGTGCAAGGGACCGACCGCCCGAATGACCAAGGGGGGCCCACTGACCAGCCGGACAGAGCAGCAATCCATAGGCAGCCCTCACGCCAAGGTCCCCAGTGAGCAACAGGCCCATGGGTACCCACCATGGGCCGCCGAGATGTATGAGACCCTGCCGGGCCCATCCACCATGGCACTGCCCCAAGCCCCTGCCCGCAGGCACCAGAGCCCAGCCCCATCCGAAGGCCACAGCCTTCTGCTTGATGGATATAAGATCTCCGGCACAAAGTCTCAACCATTAAGAGCTGGGACAACATAGGGACAGAGAAAAGAAGAAGCAGTTGCTGTTCCTTGTCAGTTTTTGGCTGATTTTATTTTTGCTACCTCAGTTACTTTTGTCAACTTAAACTTGAAAGAGTGGGCCTAACATTTGTTCTTCGTGCAACACTGCGAACTGAGAACTGGCATTAAAACTGTCCAGAACATCATCAACTATCAGAGAGGTGAGGGGATGAGCCAGGAATGAAAGCTGTGGCATATGGATTTAGCATAATTGTCTTTTATTAGTTTCTTTCTTTTTAGCAGTTGTCTGTGTTTGTACTGTCCAGTCATGGATGTGCATTACATGACACTGCTACTGAACGGCTGTTGGCGCTGAGCCAGGCCAGGCCACCTCTGTGGGAGAGACCGAGTATCCCCGTCAAGCTCCGCCGGAGTGCAGCATCGGGCGAAGAGGAGACGCTACAAGCCGGCCGTCCAGTCCATCATCATGGGAAACGTGAGGTCTCTCCCTAACAAGATGGAAGAGCTCTCAGCGCTGACTCGGCTGCAGTGGGAGTACCGTGAGTGCAGCCTTATGATGCTCACGGAGTCATGGCTGAATGAACTCACGCCGGACCCGCACGTAACTCTGGACGGATCTCACCTCGTCAGAGCGGACCGGAGTGAGAGAGAGAGCGGTAAGAAGAAGGGAGGGGGACTCGCGATGTATGTGAATGAGAGATGGTGTAATGCTGGGCACATCAGTGTTAAAGAGCAGCGCTGTACTAAGGACATTGAGTTGCTGGCGGTCAGTTTGCAGCCATATTATCTGCCGAGGGAGTTTTCGCACGCCACGTCGCCAGCTTGGTACATCACCTGGCTGCATGGACTGTGGACTACCTCACCAACAGACCACAGTTTGTGAGGCTCCAGGACTGTGTATCTGACATGGTGGTCTGCAGCACGGGAGCACCGCAGGGGACAGTGCTCTCCCCCTTCCTCTTCACCCTGTACACTTCGGACTTTTCTTACAACTCTGGGAGCTGTCACCTCCAGAAGTTCTCCGACGACACGGCCATTGTTGGATGCGTATCGCAGGGGGACGAGCGGGAATACAGGACCGTCATCTCTGACTTTGTCTGACTGGTGTGACAGAAATCACCTCCTACTCAACACCAGTAAAACAAAGGAGATGGTTGTGGATTTCCGCAGGAGGAGGACATCCCACACTGCACCTGTGAACATCCAGGGTCTGGACATTGAGATGGTGGAGTCCTACAGATTCCTGGGTGTACACCTTAATAATAAACTGGACTGGTCTCATAACACGGATGTCCTGTACAAGAAGGGTCAAAGTCGTCTCCATCTCCTGAGGAGACTGAGGTCCTTTGGAGTGTGCAGGACTCTGCTCAGGACCTTTTATGACTCTGTGGTGGCTTCTGCACTTTTCTATGCAGTGGTCTGCTGGGGAGCAGGGAGCACGGAGAGGGACAGGAAGAGACTGAACAGACTGGTCAGGAGAGCCAGTTCTGTCCTGGACTCCTCCTTAGGGGCCGTTTACATGACGCCGAAAACGGTCAATTCTGCAAACATTTCGTTGCGTTTTGGCCTTCCGTTTAGATGAGACCACGTTGCGTTTCCACCGAAAACGCAAACTTTTGAAACCGCTCCCCAGAGCGGAAAGATTTGAATCCGCTCCTCCATCTGGCCTCATGTAAACACAGAGCAGAGCGTTTCAGGGGGAAACGCTGACGTCACCGCATGCGCAGTACTCTTTCACATGGAGGCTGCGTGCGCATACCAGGAACAACAGCAGCTTCCTCCGTCCGCCGAGTAACGTGTGAGCGTCTTTCCGTGCTCGGTTTGTTATCCAGAAAAAACTATCCAGACAGATTTGTTTTCCGAACTGATTTGTTGTCCAAAAAAGAAACTCCTGCTTCTCTGTGCGTCTATTCGCCATTGTTGTTTGTGAAAGGTTTTCTTCTTCGTTCGTGTGTTGTAGCAGCGCTGCCTCTCTGCAGACCTACACCGCCATCTACTGAACCGGCATGCACACTACAGCAGATTTACAGGGGATTAACTCGTCTCCGAGCGTTGTCATGTAAACGCAGAAGAATTCGAAAACGCAAAGGAAGAATCTTTGCGTCTTCAAGTCAGGAGTTTCCATGTAAACGGCCCCTTAGACTCCCTGGAGGAGGTGAGCGAGAGGAGGATGCTGGCAAAGCTCGCATCCACTATGGACAACCCCTCTCACCCACTGCATGAGACAGTGGGGGAGCTGAGCAGCTCCTTCAACAGCAGGCTCAGACTCCCACCCTGCAGGACTGAACGTTACCGCAGGTCATTTGTCCCAACTGCAATAAGACTTCATAACACAAACATCTGAACTGTCTCCATAATGACATCAAGCATTCAATAAATACATGCCTTTTTTATTGTTACATCATTCCAGTACTCACTGTACATTTCTCATTGTCAAGTGCTAATCTCTGTATATATCTTGCTCCTATATAAATATGTAAATAGTAATATTTTTCTACTTTTCTACATATCTTTATATTTCTTTAAATTTCTAATTTTATATTCTATTATCTCTATTCTATTTTTATTGTTATTGCATTATTGCACTTTATTGTGAGCTGCTGTGACAAAAAAAATTCCCCCAAGGGGGATCAATAAAGAATATTCTATTCTAGAAGCATTTTTAAGGGACCACAGAGTTTAACTGTGCAGCTTAGAACAAGGAGAGCTTGTTTTATTAAAGGATATCAGGTAGCTAAAGGCTTTGTGCCAACTGCCTGAACATTTCTGCTGTTTGATCTGCTCACAGCTCCACTTCCTGTCTGTTACAGGAGGTGCCACCTGTGCTCGGTCCTCCTGCAGACACCGTAGAAGAAGAGGAGGAGGTGCGTCCTGTTCAGAGTCCTCCTGCAGACACCGTAGAAGAAGAGGAGGAGGTGCCTCCTGTTCAGAGTCCTGCTGCAGACGCCATAGCAGAAGAGGAGGTGCCACCTGTGCTGAGTCCTCCTGCAGACACCATAGAAGAAGAGGAGGAGGTACCTCCTGTGCTGAGTCCTCCTGCAGACACCATAGAAGAAGAGGAGGAGGTACCTCCTGTGCTGAGTCCTCCTGCAGACACCATAGAAGAAGAGGAGAAGGATGTCCCGTGGGTCAGGGAGGGGGCCCCTCCTTTCTCTGGACGACTGTCTGTGTCCCGTCTGTTTGGAGATCTTCATTGAGCCTGTCACACTGCCCTGCACCCACACCTTCTGCAAGGTGAGGCAAGCACACCTGTGAGGTTAACATGCACACCTGTGAGGTAAACATGCACACCTGTGAGGTAACAAGCACACCTGTGAGGTTAACATGCACACCTGTGAGGTAACAAGCACACCTGTGAGGTTAACAAGCACACCTGTGAGGTTAACATGCACACCTGTGAGGTTAACATGCACACCTGTGAGGTAAACATGCACACCTGTGAGGTAACAAGCACACCTGTGAGGTTAACAAGCACACCTGTGAGGTTAACAAGAACACCTGTGAGGTTAACAAGAACACCTGTGAGGTTAACATGCACACCTGTGAGGTAAACATGCACACCTGTGAGGTAACAAGCACACCTGTGAGGTTAACATGCACACCTGTGAGGTAACAAGCACACCTGTGAGGTTAACAAGCACACCTGTGAGGTTAACATGCACACCTGTGAGGTTAACATGCACACCTGTGAGGTAAACATGCACACCTGTGAGGTAACAAGCACACCTGTGAGGTTAACAAGAACACCTGTGAGGTTAACATGCACACCTGTGAGGTAAACATGCACACCTGTGAGGTAACAAGCACACCTGTGAGGTTAACAAGCACACCTGTGAGGTTAACAAGAACACCTGTGAGGTTAACAAGAACACCTGTGAGGTTAACAAGAACACCTGTGAGGTTAACATGCACACCTGTGAGGTTAACATGCACACCTGTGAGGTTAAAGGAACACTACACCCAAACAACGATTTGGCCTCATTTTCTACTCACCCTCATGCTGAACAACACTGTGGAGTAGTTTTGGAACATCTAGGATGCAGCCGGAGATCTGGGGGAATCCTCGCTGTCCACTGACATTGATATCATGACTTAGATAAGAGCCCGAACAAACAGTGTCCTTAAAAGTCCACAAAAAGTAGGCAACATTTCTACTGCTCGTGCGCTGTAATCCAAGTGTCCTGGATGCGTCCACCATTTACTCGGCGACATCATTTAGCACATGTTTATAGCCCTAAACAGTACTATTGCATTTCTATGATACACTTACTGCTGATAACTCATAGGGCAGCGCACTCTGCAATAACTTAGAACAAGAAAAAAGAAGAAATCACACATTCTGCTGACCCCTCTTGTGTCTCCGTCGCTCACAGCAGAATGTGGGATTTCTTGTTCTACTAATTATTGCAGTGCGTGCATTTTTTTTTGTGATGTTAACAAGCACACCTGTGATGTTAACAAGCACACCTGTGAGGTTAACAAGCACACCTGCAATGTTAACAAGCACACCTGTGAGGTAACAAGCACACCTGTGAGGTAACAAGGTTGACTCAAAAGGTTGTGCAACAAAACAACAGGTGAAGGGTTCCATCATTTTTGTCCAGCCCAGTTTCATTATTTTGAAGGAGTACAGAATAGAAGAGAACCAACAATTTTGCATGTGTCTATATTAAGGGTGCACCGAACATTCGGTGGCAGAATATTTTTGGCCGAATAGTGCAAAAAAAGCGATATTCGGCCTTCGGTGGAGTGAGCTAATAACAAGGCCGAATAGTACCCCCCCTCAGTAAGGGTCAGACACTCTCTTATCCACCCTGCCGAAAAAAACACAGTCACACGGGGTTAAACTCTTGACGAAGGTCCGCTGCACTTGGCCGTATAACTTGGATGAAAAGCCGACGGCTGAGCCCACAAATAAGTGGAGGACGAAAGACTAAACTATATTTCACGGAACACACAGCCTGGTCTTTGAATTTAAGTTTGCCATCAACGGTGTAGAACCAAAACTACTTCCACACAGCTCTCCTCAGAACAGTTAGAGCCCAGATTAGAGCTGTTTACATCCGCCCCGTCCGCTCCACTCGGAGCGGAAACTCTTTGGCTCGAGAGAGCAGCGGATGTGACTGAGGGTCAAGCTGCTCTCACAGCGCCCTCTGTTGGACAGAACGGCGACACCTGATGTGTCGCCACAGTCAATATTTTACATTCAAATATTTATTTACAATTCCATTATGGATATTTATTCCCATATTTGATCGGTTATTCAGATATTGAAGATAAAGTGACAGATTTAAAGCAGTATTGTTGGTATTATTGGTCTATTGGTATATATCCATCAGTGTACATTCATATTTTTTAAACTTTGTTGGGCTTCTTTTGAAAAGCAAAGGCTACTGGAATATTAAAAATGTCATAACATTTAATAAACAATTACTTTCTTTTAAAAACATGTCTAAAAATGTACTCTAGACTATTAATGCACTATCAAAAAATATAGTGAACTACTTTGCCGCCGCATTGGATATTCGGTTTGGTATTCGGTATTCGGCCCAGCATTTATTTATTATTCGGCTTCGGCCACAAATTTTCATTTCGGTGCATATAGACTCTATATGCATAGATAAATATATACATATAAAGATACACATATACATGTACAAATCTATCTAGAGCTGCAACTATCGAGTATTTTTGGAATCGAGTACTCTGTCAATTATTTCTTCGAGTACTCTAACAAAATATACTTTTTTGTTTTTAAACAAATAAATCAACTGTATACAATGCAACATGTTAGGGCTTTCAAATTGAGCAACCAAATGCCGTTTATTCCTCAGAAAAGGGTTTTTATTTTAACAACTTTCAAAGTTTAAACCAGTACTGGCTTAAAACAAAGCCAATACAATACTGATTTACAAAGCAGTAATACAATTCTGCAGTTATATTTGTGAAGTGTGTTCTGGAGGGCATTGTGTAGTTTGGATTGAAATCCTTGATCATGTTCTTAAATCCTGTGTCCTCCACCATGGAAAGAGGACGCATGTCTGTGATGAGCATATTTAAAATGCTGTAATAGTAATAGTTGCAGCCCTAACAACGTGCTATCATGCTAAGCTATGTGCTAGGCTAACTCCGTTTGACATCAGACACACTGCACTGTGTTTTCTTTTCGTCCCTTCTTGTAGTGACCACACGCTTGGGACACTCTCTGCCATTTCTTCTGTGGACTCTCTCCTTTCTGTCCCTCTCTTTTCTCTTCCTTCATGAGTTTACAAGCCGTGCAGCAGCGGAGGTAGCAGGCGCGTTGTGCCACAGAAATGACCGTCCGTGTCAAACACTGTGCACTGTATAGTAGTCCAGATATATATTTATCTGTATAATTATATATTAAACGAGGCTTCGAGGCAAAAAATTTAATTCGAGGATATTTTGTAATCGAGTACTCACAAATATTCGAGGAATCGTTTCAGCTCTAAGGCCCCATCCACACGAAGCCAAACCGAGGTCTAAACGCATACATTTTTTGCCGAATCTGCGTATCATCCATACGAAGACGGCGTTTTGGGGGTCTGTAAACGATCATTTTTGAAACCAGGTTCTAGAGTGGAAAGATTTTGAAATGCCGTGTACACAGCTCCGTGTTCACTGGCTCTCCGTAACTTTTCAGATACGCTTACGTCATAGTTTCATATCTTCATTGACACGCATGCGCCACACGCGGCAACGACAACAACAACAATGGCGACATACGGTGTAGCATATGTGCTAATGAAGTTAGTGACCCTACTATCCCTGTTGCAGCAAAATCTCCTTCTTCTCAATCATCACTGAGTTGAACAAACAATTATCGAGGACACATTACAGCACTTTATGATCACTTTATCACAATCTCTGTTTACAACTTTTGCTGCAAGTGTGCATGCCCACTGTTTTTTCATCTGTTTCCGCTTGTTTCCGTCATATTGTTACAGCGCCCCTAGAGGTCTGGCATGTGTTTTTACGGCGTTTTGATGCGTATCGAGTGCATTCATGTAGACGCACACATTTTCTGAAACGCCTTCATCTTTATGACGATCGTTTTGGAAACTGTTTAGCGTTTTGTCTTCGTGTGGATGGGGCCTGAATCTATCCATCCAATACTAGGCCTAGGCAATATATCGTTTGAACATCGCCATCGCGATGTGCGCATGCGCGATAGTCACATCGCAGGACGTGCCATATTTTTTATTTTTTTTTGAACAGGCAAACTTTTGTTTTGATTCATAAAATCAGCAAGCTGCTCCATGTTCCGCACTGCCTCTCTTCCTCCTTGCTGTAGCGCCCCCGTTCAGACACATTATCACACAGCCCCCACCATCCTGTGGACAGCCCTCATGAGTAAATTTCCACCCCCACGATCCTGGCAGCACCAATCTCCACTCACCCCGTGCCCTTCAATCTCAGATTCAGGAAATAGCTGAGCATGGATGTATTATTTCATTATTTCTTATAATACATCCATGGTCCGGAGACACTGAGGGGGGCGGTGAAGGAGGAAGACAGTGGCATTCTCGTGGTTTTTAGCGTCATGTCAGTCCGCGTCTCGTGCTCTGATCTACCGCCCTGTCCTTGTGTTCCGAGTCCATGTGGGACGAAGAAGGATTGTACCTGGGGCATTATTTCCGTGAGGGAATTCCTGGAGCGTCTCATCCTCTTACTTGTTAGGAGTCTGTCAAAGTTGGCTGAATATCCCCTCAGAATGACTGACCAACCATAACCCGACTACAATGCCGTGAGTGCCTCTTGAGTGTGTGTGGACGCTGAATGTCCGTCATTGAACGGCGAAAAAGATATAAATCTGTTTGTTTATCTTCATGTTTATCTTGAGTTATCTTGAGTTGTTTTGAGAGTGGGTCCGTGGTAAAACGCGGACTGGGTTTGCATTGCCAAGCCTGATTCAGTTGGTTTGAACTGGATTGAACTGTGGGTGAAGTTTATTTTGAAAACCCGGAACGGATTTTGTGTTTGAACTGAACTGAACTGAGTCTACACCCGTGCACAGTGCACACCGCTTGGTGTTGTTATTTCATGATTGGTTTTGACTTACATATTGCATTGAATTTATTTAGAAAAATCTACTTTGCCTTGTTTTTTTCTTTCTGTTTGATTGCTCCTGATATACTCCTGTGTTTTATATTTTCATTAGTCTTTAATAGGCACAAAGATCCTGATGAGATATTACAAACATTTTCTTCAGCATTTATTTCATAGAAGGGGTTTTTATTTTTTACATATATCATCTACATTTATTGGGGAAATGAAAAAAAAAAAAGCAACTGAAATTGAAAACTTTTCTATTTTTCACAGAGACATGGCCTCCTGGATCCCTTTTTATATACAACAATCATCATAACTCACAGATGAAGCCCCTTAGCCTGGATTAAACTGTATTATATGAATACAATGGTGTCATTGTGAGTCAACCAAATTCTTCCCAAACAGAACTATTCAAGTCATCTGGTGAAAATTCTTCTATTTTTAATATTGCAATACATATCGCAAACCCCCAAAAAATCGCAATGTCAGTTTTTTCCAATATCGCCCAGCCCTATCCAATACCAACATGAATCCATATAGCCAATCATGAATGGAAGGAAGGGAGGTAAGAGGAGACAAGTGGACTAAAGTAAGAACTAAAGTTAGGGGCAGATCTGTTGGCCAATCAAAGCTAAATGATTACACCCCCTATTAAAAGTCATTTATTAGGGGGTGGACATTAGCTCAGTTGGTAGAGTGTCCGCCCCATGTACGGGGGCTGCCCACCCCCAGCAGCGGCTGCTGGCTCGAATCCCGGCCACAGCCCTTTGCTGCATGTCATCCCCCTCTCTTCACCCGCTTTCCTGTCTCTCTCAGCTGTCCTATCAAATAAAGGCCATAAAAGCCCAAAAAATAACTTCAAAAAAAAAAAAAGTCATATATTAATTTTTAAATGAGTAAAAGAACAATTTCCAAAGTTTTGATGAAGCTGAGTTTGGAGAACATCTTTTCATCATAAGATGCAAAAAGGACTTTTATCACTAAACTTTCTCTGCTCCTTTGGTTTGGCTTTACTCAGTTTTAAACTAAAGGGTTTCTGATTAATCTGAAGTGGTGCACTCATCTGTACATGCCTGTGGGTAATAATCGCGTGTCCCCGTGTTCAGGAGTGCTTCCTGCAGGGCGTGGACATGGCGTCGCTGCTCTGCCCGCTGTGCCGCCGGAGGATCTCGGTGTGGTGCCGTCAGAACAGCAGGAACAACACGCTAATCAACCAGAAGCTGTGGACCAACATCCAGAACACCTTCCCCCTGCAGTGTGAGCGGCGCCGCAGGGCACGGGAGGGGGCGGAGCCAGACCACCACGGGGGCCTGGACGACCTTGATGACGACCTGGGGGGTAAGGCTGATACGTGTGCAGAGGTCAGAGCCCATACCTGATCCGACCTGAGAGTGTGCACGTGAGCCTCCTGTGGTACACGCTCATCATTACACTTTGTTTTATTAGGAAGGCTGTGTCTGCTGGCATGTGTTCTCACCTCTGTCACCTTTGACCTTCACACACTGTCACTGCCATCCCGCTCACACTAAACCGTCCAACAGTCGACAAGTGGCTCCGCCCACTGCGGCAGACCCAGTCTAATCAGCAGCAGACAAGCTGATTGGCTGTTTATTTTCCCCCAGTGCATCCACCTGATGCCATCACGTTGATGACATCATCAGTAGGTGACACATGGCCAGGTAATCAATGGACAGGTGTGATTACAGACTCTCCCACTGTGGGCAGCTGCCGCCTCTTAGCAGACTTTAACTGGTTTATGACCAGCGCTGTCATTCACCTTCACACTCGTGCTCTAATTTATCCCAAAGGTGATCTGTGGGGTTGAGGTCTGGACTCTGTGCAGGCAGCCCCCTACAGTGCAGTCAGCTGACTTACCTGGTAACACCTGTAAACTGTTTCAGTCTTTAACACCTGAACAGGTGAACAATGGTTATTTAAATCTTAGTGACCTTCAGCCTCCATGTTTTATCGTTCTTTTAGATTGGTCCTGGTTTTGCATCCTGTCACACCTCACAAGAAACTCTGTGTGCGTGTGTGTGTGTGTGTGTGTGTGTGTGTGTGTGTGTGTGTGTGTGTGTGTGTGTGTGCACGTGCAGTGTCTGTGTGTGTCCCCAGGGTCAGCGAGCCTGGAGAGCTGCGGCAGGAGTACGAGGAGCAGGTCAGCAAGGTCAGACCGCCCTTCAGCTTTTACCACACTTATAATATATATATATAAATATATATCTATATACATATATATAAAAACATATGAATATAAGATATAATAATATATAACATATGAATATAAGATATAATACTATATATATAAACATATGAATATAAAACAAGATATAATAAACCCAAAACCAGTGGAGTTGGCACGTTGTGTAAATCGTAAATAAAAACAGAATACAACGATTTGCAAATCCTTTTAACTTATATTCAATTGAATACACAGCAAAGACAAGATACTTAATGTTCGAACTGATAAACTTTATTTTCTTTTGCAAATAATCATCAACTAAGAATTTAATGGCAGCAACACGTTGCGTTAAAGTTGTCACAGGGTCATTTTTACCACTGTGTTACATCGCCTTTCCTTTTAACAACACTCAGTAAACCTTTGGGAACTGAGGAGACCAATTTTTGAAGCTTTTCAGGTGGAATTCTTTCCCATTCTTGCCTGATGTACAGCTTAAGTTGTTCAACAGTCCGGGGTCTCCGTTGTTGTATTTTACGCTTCATAATGTGCCACACATTTTCAGTGGGGGACAGGTCTGGACTACAGGCAGGCCAGTCTAGTACCTGCACTCTTTTACTACGAAGCCACGCTGTTGTAACACGTGCAGAATGTGGCTTGGCATTGTCTTGCTGAAATAAGCAGGGGCGTCCATGAAAAAGACGTTGCTTGGATGGCAACATATGTTGCTCCAAAACCTGTATGTACCTTTCAGCATTAATGGTGCCTTCACAGATGTGTAAGTTACCCATGCCTTGGGCACTAATACACCCCCATACCATCACAGATGCTGGCTTTTGAACTTTGGGCCTATAACAGTCCGGATGGTTCTTTTCCTCTTTGGTCCAGAGGACACGACGACCACAGTTTCCAAAAACAGTTGTAAATGTGGACTGGTCAGACCACAGAACACTTTTCCACTTTGCATCAGTCCATCTTAGATGAGCTCGGCCCAGTGAAGCCGGCGGTGTTTCTGGGTGTTGTTGATAAATGGCTTTGGCTTTGCATAGTAGAGTTTTAACTTGCACTTACAGATGTAGACCAACTGTAGTTACTGACAGTGGTTTTCTGAAGTGTTCCTGAGCCCATGTGGTGATATCCTTTACACAGTGATGCCGGTTTTTGATGCAGTACCGCCTGAGGGATCGAAGGTCACGGGCATTCAATGTTGGTTTTGGGCCTTGCTGCTTCTGTGCACTAATTTCTCCAGATTCTCTGAAACTTTTGATGATATTACAGACCGTAGATGATGAAATCCCTAAATTCCTTCAATAGCTGGTTGAGAAATGTTGTTCTCAAACTGTTGGACAATTTGTTCACGCATTTGTTCACAAAGTGGTGACCCTCGCCCCATCCTTGTTTGTGAATGACTGAGCGTTTCAGGGAAGCTGCTTTTATACCCAATCATGGCACCCACCTGTTCCCAATTAGCCTGTTCACCTGTGGGATGTTCCAAATAAGTGTTTGATGAGCATGATGATGGTTTTGATGATGATGGTGATTTTGTTGTCTCCGGTTGCCCTAATTACAACATTAGCTGACAGAAGAGAGGCGAGCTGTGGAAGAGGAGGAGAGGAGGGCGAGCGAGGAGCTAATCCATAGGCTACTGGCTCAGGAGGAGGAGGAGCTTCAGGAGGAGACCAGGAGGAGGGAGGAGGACGAGAGGCTGGCCAGACTACTCAGCAGCCAGCTGGTCAGTGAGGCCCCGCCCCCTCGGTGTCATCGTCATCATGTGACCAATCAGATACCTCATGACCAATCAAAAGACTGATCCCATGAACTCGCATGATCAATCACACAACCAATCACACATCCAATCACATGACCAATTACACGACCAATCACACAACAAATCACATGACCAAACCCACGACCAGTCATATGATCAATCACACAACCAATCACACATCCAATCACATGACCAATTACACGACCAATCACACAACAAATCACATGACCAAACCCACGACCAGTCACACAACAAATCACATTACCAATCACATGACCAATCACACAACCAGTCATATGATCTATCACAAAACCAATCACACATCCAATCACATGACCAATCACATGACCAAACCCACGACCAGTCATATGATCTATCACAAAACCAATCACATGACCAAACCCACGACCAGTCACACAACAAATCACATTACCAATCACATGACCAATCACACAACCAGTCATATGATCTATCACAAAACCAATCACATGACCAGTCACCTGACCTGTCACATGACCAATCACATGGCCAATCACAGGACCTAACACTGAGCCAGCTTGTTCCCTCTGTCTGCAGAACTCTGATGCACTTCATGGTGACCCTCGACCTGCTGACACGACTCCAGCCAAGAAGAAGAAGAAGGAAGTTTGTCCTGGACAGATCGAGAAGTAAGAGCCCGATGCAGCCTGAGTGTGAAGCCTGTAGCACTGGAAAAGCCTATAGCACTGTAAAGAATACAGCATTGGAAAGGCTATAGCACTGGAAGAGCATATAGCATTAGAAAAGCCAATAGGACTGGAATGCATATAGCATTGGAAAGTCTATACCATTAGAAAAGCTCATAGCACTGGTAAAGCATATAGCATTAAAAAAGCCTATAGCACTGTAAAGAATACAGCATTGGAAAGGCTATAGCACTGGAAGAGCATATAGCATTAAAAAAGCCTATAGCACTGTAAAGAATACAGCATTGGAAATAGAGGCTTGTCTAAGTGTGGGAAGTACAGATTTATGTGAGAAGTGAAAACAAATTTGAAACAGTCCTAAGCCTAAAGCAACAAACTGAGGGCTGGTCCAAGCTTGAGCCATCCCTAATTATAATCCTTCTCTCACAGGACAGACCTGAGTCAGCACAGTCAGACATAAAGGCGGCTCTGCCTCCCAAGCTACTTTTAGAGACACTTTTGTGTCACGTGGTATCTGCCTGACTTTTCTGGGTTGTTTTTTTGTCTTGTTTATTGATATTGTACGTTGGAACAGTTTATTGTCACACCTACAGCGAGTGTCCAAACAAGCTGAGCCTAGACTGGCTCCTGACGTGGAGACACTGTTGACCTCTGACCTGTCAGAGCACCACCATGAGTCTGGGTCTGTGGCACAGAGAAGAAGCGCCTCCTGTTGTCATCTCAGTGATGTGCATGACTCCCAGGTGTGGCGAGTGCCAACCCCGCAGCAGCTCGCCACAGTGGGGTCGGCAGCTCACCACAGTGGAGTAGGCAGCAGCTCGCCACAGCAGGGTCCGCAGCAGCTCGCCACAGCGGAGTAGGCAGCAGCTCGCCACAGCAGGGTCCGCAGCAGCTCGCCACAGCGGGGTCGACAGCTCGCCATAGCAGGGTCCGCAGCAGCTCGCCATAGCTGGATCCGCAGCAGCTCGCCACAGCGGGGTCAACAGCTCGCCACAGTGGAGTTTGCAGCAGCTCGCCACAGCGGGGTCGGCAGCTCGCCACAGTTGAGTTGGCAGCAGGTCGCCATAGCAGGGTCGGCAGCTCGCCACAGCGGACTAGGCAGCAGCTCGCCATAGAAGGGTCCGCAGCAGCTCGCCACAGTGGAGTTTGCAGCAGCTCGCCACAGCGGGGTCCGCAGCTCGCCACAGCGGAGTAGGCAGCAGCTCGCCATAGCAGGGTCTGCAGCAGCTCGCCACAGCGGGGTCGGCAGCTCGCCACAGTGGAGTTTGCAGCAGCTTGCCACAGCAGGGTCCGCAGCAGCTCACCACAGTGGAGTTGGCAGCAGCTCGCCACAGCAGGGTCCGCAGCTCGCCACAGTGGAGTTGGCAGCAGCTCGCCACAGCGTGTTTGCACAAACATGCAGTGACGACCCCAACGATCTTAAAGAGGAGCTGACGTCTGTGCTGTAAAGGTCTGATGAGAGTTAAACGCCGTCACAGGCTATGTCAGGTTTAGTATTATTAATATTTAACCATGAGAGTCAAACTGAGAATCAGCACAGAAACACGACGACAGACAGAAGTGAACAAAGTCAGCTGTTGGTCAGGAACACGGCCCTCAGCCTCAGTCATCCCTGCTTCAGCCTGTCACGTCCTCCTAAAGGTGGAGGCAGCTCCACAGCTTCAGGTCCATCTGAGAGTCTGTGAAGATCCAAGAGCTGCTCTGACGGAAGTGTGGTGATGGTGATGAAGGTGATGATGATGATGAAGGTGTGCTGTCTTCTGTGTTTCAGGTTCCTGTCTCTGTGGCCTGCTCGGAGCAGCTCGTCAGCCAACAAGGTAATCAGGACTACACTTCCCAGCATGCTCAGCTGAGCTCTCAGAGATGACCTCAGATTAAAGGTTTAAAATAATTTTCATTCTTCTCCAGCAGTGAACTCTGATCTAAAAAGAGGAAAAAGAATATAAACATAGATGTTACTATAGTCAGTGATGTTAGAATGATAAAGAATATAAACATAGATGTTACTAAAGTCAGTGATGTTAGAATAATAAAGAATACTAGACAATTCCCGCGGAAATCGTGAGTGGGGCTCGGGCCGTTGCTGGGCTTTATCTTTTTTATACAGGCCAGCCTCAAGCAGCATTTCAGCTGGACGACATTATGAATAGTTCTAAATGGCAGGAGCTGTATTTGAGCTTTTGAGCTGTATTCTTGATGTGCCTGGTGGTGTTCCCCCAGACTAATGTCCACAAATATAAGTGGGTGTGCTGGTAAGGCTCCATGTCCTTAATTCACACACACTCACTCACAAACATATGTGCTTCGCAAACAGTTTCATTTAGGGATACATACTATACATTTATAGTTTGTGTCCCTAAATACTGTGTATTGTCGAGGTGCCCTGAATGTCATAAGTACAAGCACACACACACACGAACACACACGCACACAGAGATCAAACACCAGACTAATGTATCAACTTCAAAGGGAGAGAGATTACAATCCGTCACACAGGTGTTTTAATTGCACTGACTTGTCTAACCCTTTTTCTTGCTTCTTCAATGGTGTCGAACATCGGCTTATATTTCACAAGCCGTAAAAGATACGTGAATTTTAAGCATATCGTGGGCGTCGGAAGAATATGTAATTTTATGAAGATAGTGTTAGACAGAATTATTGTGACTTACAACCTGCCCAGCTTGAGATCTTCATGTAAGGTTTGAATGGGCGTCTACGGGAGAGATTGATGGACTTTGGAGGAAACAGCTGGCTCTCATTTAATTTCAAAATTAGTTAGTACTTCACATTTTGTTTTATTTGAGGCCCAAGAGTCTCAGATCCGTTCATTTTCAACGGGACTTTTTTCATCATTTTTTGCAAAAAACTCTGGAAAAACTCAAATTCTTACAAAAGTCATAGCACACCGATCGGGACCCAGCCGCATGTTTAGATATATAATTTGTTGTTTTCTCAAAGCCCTCGATGCGAATAAAAAAATCAGGCGGAATGTAAAGAAAAAACCTATAAATAAACACGCAGAAGAACCCATGTGGCTCGCCACGAGCCACTCTCTGGAGTGGCTCTTTGCAAAGCCCGAGTCCAAAATAAACATAGATGTTACTATAGACATTAATGTTAGAATAATAAAGAATGTAAACATAGATGCTAACTCAGAGTTTTATGGATAAAGAGAAAGAGATAAATGACCAATAGAAAACTGTTTTAGTGTATTTTTAGGGTCAAAGGTGATCGTAGCGTGTATAGAGACGCTAGCGCAGGGTGCAGGCGTGTTTATGTTATTGCTAACAGCTTTAAAGGCGTCAGGTTACCAATCAGAGAGCAGGAGGTAACCATGTGACCTCTGTTTCAGGAGAACATCCTCCTCCACAAACGGGACTCACCACCCCTCACCACCTCGCCATCATCCACCGAGGTGAAGCCCCTCCCCCCGAGCCTGAGGGCGGAGCTGACTGCAGAGGGTGGAGCCTCATGCATCAAGAGGAAGAGCTGGGAGCCGGAGACGCAGGACGAAGAAGTGACACTTCCCAAACGGGCCTGCCCCGCCCCCTCCTCTGGGCCGGTGGGCGTGGCCGAGTGGGAGGCGGAGCTTCTGAGCAGAAGGCAGCAGGAGGAGGAGGACCGGCGGCTAGCCGTCCTCCTGCAGAAGGAGCTGGACCAGGAGGAGCGCCAGAAGGCCAGTGACCGCCGCAAAGGATCCACGGACGCCTACCCGCTTCGCCAAGACCGCCGGGGCAAGGAGGGGGCGGAGCTAAAGGCAGGAAGCTCGCTGCTTCGTCAAGACCACCGGGGCAAGGAGGGGGCGGAGCTAAAGGCAGGGAGGCCGCCAGTGTCATCAGCATCATCTTCATCCTCCTCTGCTCCGTCTGTGAGGAGCATCAAACAGAAAACTCTGACTGAGATGTTCTGCAGAACTGACCCCTGACCCCTGCAGTCCCCTCCTGCTGCTCTGAGTCGGCCTCATAGACCTTCATGTTCAGATCTCTGTAGAGATAAAGCGGTAGAACAGACTAAGGAAACCAGAGCTGCAAACGTAAACACGTTAATAATCAAACAGAAATAAAAAGTTAAAATTCTGAAGACTCTTTTTGTTTTTTTCTTTTCCTGCAGTAAAAGCGTCCGCTCCCGTTTTTAGGCAATAAAATAAAGTTTATGTTTAAATAAATGAACTCATAAACTCTGATTGTTTTCTCCTGTTCAGAGAAAAACATGAAAATAAAATAAGTAAATAAATAAATCTGTTCAGTCTCCTCTGTGCCGACCTGCTGTGAACAGAGTTAGGAATGATGTTTGACTTTCAGGGTGAGGGTCAGGGGTCAGCAGAGGTCACACAGGCCTGCTCTGATGTGTTTCTGGTCTGTTCAGCTCTGAAACGTTAAAGAACGTCACTCCTGTCTGAGACGCTGAGAGCAGAACGAACAACAAAGTGCAGACGTAAACAAATCAGAAAACAATCACACAGTAATACACACAGGTGCATAGTTCTTTAATACACATATTTAAGGTGGACTTCATAGTTATTTAAGGTGGACTTCACAGTTATTTAAGGTGGACTTCATAGCTATTTAAGGTGGACTTAACAGTTATTTAAGGTGGACTTAACAGTTATTTAAGGTGGACTTCATAGTTATTTAAGGTGGACTTCATAGCTATTTAAGGTGGACTTCATAGTTATTTAAGGTGGACTTCACAGTTATTTAAGGTGGACTTCATAGCTATTTAAGGTGGACTTAACAGTTATTTAAGGTGGACTTAACAGTTATTTAAGGTGGACTTCATAGTTATTTAAGGTGGACTTCATAGTTATTTAAGGTGGACTTCATAGCTATTTAAAGTGGACTTCACAGTTATTTAAGGTGGACTTCATAGCTATTTAAGGTGGACTTAACAGTTATTTAAGGTGGACTTCATAGCTATTTAAGGTTGACTTAACAGTTATTTAAGGTGGACTTCATAGTTATTTAAGGTGGACTTCATAGCTATTTAAGGTGGACTTCATAGCTATTTAAGGTGGACTTCACAGTAAATTGAGGTGGACTTAACAGTTATTTAAGGGTGGACTTCATAGTTATTTAAGGTGTACTTCACAGTAATTTAAGGTGGACTTAACAGTTATTTAAGGTGGACTTCATAGTTATTTAAGGTGGACTTCATAGCTATTTAAGGTGGACTTCACAGTAATTTAAGGTGGACTTCACAGTTATTTAAGGGTGGACTTCATAGTTATTTAAGGTGGACTTCACAGTAATTTAAGGTGGACTTAACAGTTATTTAAGGTGGACTTCATAGTTATTTAAGGTGGACTTCATAGCTATTTAAGGTGGACTTCATAGTTATTTAAGGTGGACTTCACAGTTATTTAAGGTGGACTTCATAGTGATTTAAGGTGGACTTCACAGTTATTTAAAGATCCCATGTTATGCTCCTTATGGATCTTAGATGTCTTCATGAAGCCTCAGTAACATGCTTTGGTCTACAAACCCAATAAAACAAGCACAGCAGCTTTGATTCCAGGCTCTCACGGCCCCTCCGTTCAGAAAGGTCTGATTTTGTGGGCGTAACCTTCATATGTTAATTAGCCACTGCTGATACCACCCCGCACTTCTGTGTTGTCGCAGTGCGCGTGTACGTAACCATGGTGATGGAGCCCAGTGTGAGAGACGGGACATTGCTACAGGAGCATGTCTGCAGGACTTCACGTTTTTACAGAGTCAGAACCTGAATATAAAGAGGAACCAGGAGAGAGTCGAGGACCAAGGGTAAACCGAGATGTTTTTCAGTGGTCTGTATATAAAGTTTGTTTCTTCAATGCTAATATGTAGACGAATTAAAGTGCCGTTCCTCTCCCCCTCCTCCTCCATTTGTTATTGTCGATGTGAGGTGCTTAGACTGGCGTTAAATAGAGTCTAGTAAGAGCTAATGTAGAGTGAACGGGTTACTGCAGAGATGTGAATTAACTAAAACCCCGATGTGAAATAACTTTCACTTCTAAGTAACACTGAACGGGCTGTTGCTACTGACAGTGAAATAAGACAGAGAGAGGGGGTCTTCTCTGTTGTTGTAATGTGTAAATAATGTCTGGGCTCTTCAGGGCCGATCAGAGCAACAGTCTGTTTTACAGAAATAACATTAGTAATGTGACTGACCCATCAGAATACAGCATTTAATAGAGCCATAGCCTTTAGTGACAGTAACAGTAACTGAGAATGTTTATTACCTGTAACTGTGAGCAGCCAACAGTTTTCTGTGAACCTTATTTTAAAAGGTTATTTTCTTTTCTATATGCCACACAGTAGCTGTCTTAAAAACCTCTTCACTTGCATTATTGTATGTTATGACAGCTCTGTGTATATTCTCATACAATAACAGAACATTTCCTTTATATAAAAATTCTCCTGAACATCCTGTTTTCACTCTTCTCCTACAGAGGTGCTCCTGTGGCAACTGTGTGAAAATTCCTACAGCCTGAAAATGTCTGTATATCACCTTTCCTGTACTATGTCACTGACTTACCTGCTTTAATTAACTAGGTTAGAGGAAGACCCACCATCCTGGACTCTGAGTGTGTTTTTCACTACAACATGCATTCTATATTTATAGATCAGACTATGAGCCTTTACATCTAAGAGGAGTGATGCGTAAGTATTTTGATATAAGCACTTCCATGACTGTTGAACAAAAATAGTAAAGATTAAAAGAACTGTTTCCTCCATCTCATTTTTTTGTCTTTCTTGTTATTTACTAATTAACATTACATGTAACATATGGAAAACTGAAAACACACAAAACAGTTCATGTAGACTTTTTATTGTGAAAGATATTTTGACATATAAAAACACCAAATGTACCGGCTGGTACTGTAGACATTTTTACATAAAGGAGGTAAAAAAGGCATGAAGAAAGAAAAGGAATTTTTAAACACAAGCCATAGAACCATATTGATAAAAATATGAACATATAGATAAAAACACCTATGACAGTAATTTTCATTGCTGACATAATCTTATCATGTCCAGCCCTTACAGATGCCTGGTCTACAGAGCCTTTGTGAGCTGATGCTGCCTGTGTTGTACTGCAGAGTTTCCTGATGCAGAAGACCAGTATGAGGGGGTCAGCGCTTCCTGGTATTTGGAAAAGGAGCATATGGTCTGGTATTTTCTGCAGCTCCTTCAGGTGTGGAGCATGGTCCTGGAAAACCTTCCCAAAGACAAGGTCCAACAGTGCATCTGCATGATCTGAAATACAAGACACAAAAATATGTTTACAAGAAATGGCACCAAAACCAAAACACCTCACTGCAGTGTTGTAATTTTTTTTCATAGTCTTTTATTGACACAATATCCTTATTGATTATATATTCTCAATTCCATTTTGATAACATTTTTATTCCAGTTTCCTTTATCTTTTCATTTCCATGCTATGCCTATTTGCCAATGTTTTTAAATGTGTTAATTTTAATAAAGGCTTGTTTAACTTACTGAAAGCTGGCTCTGCTCTCACTGGCTTTGCTGTACATCCTTCCTCCTTGGATTTTGAGAAGCTGACTGTAACCAGCGGTTCACCATCAGAAGATGCTGCCTGAGGTCGACCAGCATAGACACAAGAAAGAAAAATGTTTAACCTGTTAGTGCATGAAAACACAAATAATAGCCATGCATTTTTACCTCTTTTTTTAGACAAAATGTTAATTTCACGTTGTACTGAAATCTAAACAAATTACATGAGACGTTACAAATAGTTATTGTTACTCAATAGATACATTAGGTATTTCTGGAAACTGAAAATTCAGCTGAGGACCTTTATTTTTATCATTTATCTGACTGTATTCATTTGGCTTTTTTGATCATTTTGATCAGACACATGTATCAAAAGTTTGTCTCAGATAAGATACAACAGGCTTTTCAGTGGTTAATGGGTTTATACTTACAAATGTCACATTATAGGATGCTTTATAAAATGTTTATGACCAAATATTGTTTGTAAACAAAACGGGAGGATAACCCTAAACCTGGGGTTGTTTGTTTGTTCATTTGTTTGTTGTTTGTTTGTTTGTTTATTTGCTCATTTGTTTGTTTATTTGTTTGTTTTATATGTTTGTTTGATCATTTGTCTTTGTTTGTTCATTTGTTTGTTGTTTATTTGTTCATTTGTTTGTTGTTTGTTTGTTTGTTTGTTGTTTGTTTCTTTGTTTCATTGTTTGTTTGTTCATTTGTTTGTTTATTTGCTCATTTGTTTGTTCATTTGTTTGTTCGTTTGTTGTTTCTCCGTCCTGGGTGTCCTGCTGCTCCTCTCTGTCTCTGACGTTCTTCTGTGGTGACCTGGAGCTCCTGCATCAGGATCAGCTGACAGCTGCCCTGTGAGTGTGTGTGGTTTCCCATGAGCCTTTGCAGCCGCTGACTCACGCTGTCATCAAAACCAAAAACAGGAAGCAGCTCTGTGACCTTTGACCCCCAAACAGCACTGGGGCAACATCTGAACATCAGACTCAGACTTCAGCCCAAAACCAGAGATCACCTTCATCATCACCTTCATCATCATCTGAACACTTTCTCTCATATCCAGAGGAGCTCAGTGTCTCTAACAGTTCAGCTCTGAAGCAGCCACAGAAACTTTGATCTCAAACTCGATGAGCAGCAGAGGAGCTTCTTCATCCACCTCGACTGATCAGGATCTATCCTTTAACTCTCATATAAAGCAAATTTCAAAAACAGCCTTTTTTCATCTTCGTAGCATCGCTAAAATCAGGCCTATCCTGTCCCAGAGCGATGCTGAAAAGCTAGTCCATGCTTTTGTTACCTCTAGACTGGACTATTGTAATTCTCTGCTTTCAGGCAGGCCAGCAAGTCACTTAAGACGCTTCAGCTGGTCCAAAATGCTGCAGCACGTGGACTGACTAGAACTAGGAGAAGAGACCACATTACTCCTGTTTTAGCTTCTCTGCATTGGCTTCCCATTAAATCTAGAATAGAATTCAAGATTCTTCTCCTCACCTATAAAGCTCTCAGTGGACAGGCACCAGTCTATCTTAAAGAGCTTGTAGTGCCGTACAACCCCTCTAGAACATTACGCTCCCAACATGCTGACCTGCTCGTGGTACCATCAGTCTGTAGAAGTAGTATGGGAGGTAGAGCCTTCAGTTATCAGGCTCCTCTTCTCTGGAACAATTTACCGACCACAGTTCGGGAGGCAGACTCCCTCTCTACCTTTAAGGTTAGACTGAAAACATTCCTCTGTGATAAAGCTTTCAGTTAGGGACCAGCTCATAGTCCAGAGCTTAGACTCAAAGTTAAGATGGAATAGGCCTAGGCCGCGTTCCCATGGTGCTGAAAACGGTTAAATCGGATACGTTTTCATTGTGTTTTGGCCTTGCGTCTACATGGAAACTCAGTGAAAACGGAAACTTTTGAAAACAGGCTCCAGAGTGGAAAGTTTTAATCTGCTCTCCATTCAGCTCTGCGTAAACCCGTATCAGAGCGTTTCAGGGTGAAACGCAGACGTCACCACATGGTCAGTACTCTTTCAGATGAAGGCTGTGCGCGTATACCAGGAACAACAACGGCTTCAGTCGTCCGCTGAGTAACGTGTGAGCGTCTTACCGTGCTCGGTTTGTTATCCAGACAAAACTATCCAGACTGATTTGTTGTCCAGAAAAGAAACTCCTGCGTCTCTGTGCGTCTATTCTCCATTGTTGTTTGTGAAAAGTTTTTCTTCTTCGTTCGTGTGTTGTAGCAGCGCTGCCTCTCTGCAGAACCTACACCGCCATCCACTGAACCGGCATGCACACTACAGCGGGTTAACTCGTCTCCGAGCGTCGTCGGACAAAGGACAAATCTTTGCGTCTTTAAGTCAGGAGTTTCCGTGTAAACGTAGACCTAGACTGCCGGGGGGGGAGGCTGGCACAATGGGCTCTCTCTCTCTCTCTCTCCCCCTCTCTTTCTCTCTCTCTCTCTCTCTCCCCCTCTCTCTCTCTCTCTCTCTCTCTCTCTTCTTGTAGGTAGCCTGGGATCCTTGGTGGAGACTGCCTGCTGCTGTGGAGTCACAAAGACTCAAAAACTACAGTTATAGACATGACACATAGTTGGCCATTTCATTAGGAACATTCCATTCCCATTATCATTATAGCTGTTAATGTAGATATTAGCATGATCTCCATATCCATGGTTGATACATCTACAGTATCTATTTTTATCACCACATAGTCATGAAGTCAGATAGATTCCTCAAGATGGCCACGACTGAGTGAACGTCCGCTGCAGACTCCAGATTGCTTGATTAATTTGGGCTCCTCAAACTTTTTAAAACGCCTCAACTAAGAGGACAGTTATTAGTTTATCTATTAAGTTTTGTCTCCTGCTGTTTTTCCTTTTATTGAGCCTTCCAGTGGAGAGATACGGCCTTCTGAAGTGAGTGAATTGTTTGCTCAGAGTCATGGCGGATGAGATCAATCTCCATTCCATGGTTGTACATGAAAGTGGAAATGACGGCCCACTTTGACAATAAAATCGAGACTGTTCAAACTAGTCTTAACAATATCCAGGGCTCATTATCATCATTGTGTGATCAAATAGTGGAGGTCCAGCAGTGAGTTAGTGCCAATGAAGACAACATCAGTGACCTGACAAAACGTGTGCAAGCGTTGGAAAAGGAGAACATCTACCTGAGGGATAAAGCAGAGGAAGCTGAGAACAGAAGCCGGTCCACTAACCTGCGTTTCATTGGCATACCGGAGCGCAAGGAAGGGGGAAACATGGTGGCCTTCATGAACCAGCTGATCCCTCAACTCCTGGGGAAGGACAACTTTCCAGTGGCGCCGGTTATTGAAAGAGCCCATCGCACACCAACCTTCAGCTCCAACACAAGCTCCGCTGTTCCACGTCCCATCCTGGTCAGGTTTCTTCACTTCCAAGATAAAGTGAAGATTTTACGCCTGGCCAGAGAGAAAGAGGAGCTCATCCATATGGGTGCGCGTATCCAGGTGTATCCAGACTTCAGCGCCAGGCTGGTGAAGAAACGTCGGCAGTTTGATTCTATTAAAAAGTCTCTCGAATAAAAAAGTACTCTCTGTTGTATCCTGCCAAGCTGAGAGTGATCGTGGAGGGCAAGCCAAAAGTATTTGGCACTTCTGAGGAAGCTGAATCCTTCTTCAAACATCTCTCCTCTCCGTCCTCCTCTTCTTCCTTCTCCCCGGGATAAAGTCGTGAGTAACTTTGTCCATGTTTGAAAGTTGTCAGAAGCGACTTACTCCGACGGTAAAAGTTCTTTGAGTTTTGCATTGGGTTTGTTTTCTTATTTTATTCAATTTTACAGTCTACAAGTAACCATAAATAATATTTTCTTGGTGAAATCCACGTACGGAGACTTACTAGAGGCATCACGGAAACTGTTTGCCGTAAATTGGGGCATTCAACACTCTCCGTAAAGACTGTCGTAAAGACAAAACTGTCGCAAATCCATAGCTGGAAATGATCGGGGTTGTTGTTTATTTTCTGGACACAAGCAGAGGTATTATTGCAATTTATGATAGAATAAAGGAATAGAAAAAAAAAAAAAAAAAAAAAAAAGAGAAAATGGAACAAAGTATCATTTCAGTTTATTAAAAATGCTTTTGCATAAAATTATTAGTTTAATAACTTCTTGTTTTGCGTGGTTATTGTTCTTATCATTGAAAAATAAAAAAGAATGATTTTGGTTTATTAAATTTCATTAGGAAGATTATGCAATTATTTATGTGGTTATATGATGAGGCTTTCCCTTTCCCTTTACCTGAATATTTTTATAAAAGAGGGGCCCTCTTATCCCTCTTATTTCTTATTTTTTAAGTCAACCCAAGGAATTATGAAGCAATCTGATTCTGTGCTGGACTGCTAAATTGATTTTCATTTTGATGTGGCTGTGTGTAGGTTTTTGTGTGTCTACGTGTGAATCTATGTGTTATTTGTTTGTCTGTCTTTTCTTTGTATCGCTCTTGCTCCTCGCCCAACATCTTAGATTTTTTCTCCTTTTACCAACTCTTTGAAATGGTCACATATGAGTGGTATTGAAGGTGAACACTTGACGTCATCTGAGGATGAGGTTGAGAGTGAAACTTCCTTATGCATTGACTGTGACAGTTTGGAACTGGAAACATTCATGTACACAGATTATAATCAGCAAAATATGGTGAATGAAATTGATCCTGATAATAACTTTTTTAGTAGCACAAATATTGATTGTAGATATTATACAGAAACGAAATTTAAAAGAATGATCAATACAGAAAATAAGATTACATTAATTCACTTCAACAGCAGAAGTATGTATAGTAATTATAATTCTATTAAAGACTATTTAGAGCAATTTGATTCACCATTCAACATAATAGCCATGTCTGAGACCTGGTTAAGAACTGATAGGGGCACAGATTTCAATATGTGTGGTTATGATATGTTTTTCACAAACAGACAAAGCAAAAAAGGAGGTGGTGTCGCACTTTACATTGACAAAAATCTTGACTGTAAAATAATAGAAAATATGTCACTGGCTGTTGAAGATGTATTTGAATGTGTAACCGTTGAAATCCACTTGAAAAAGAGAAAGAATATCATTGTAAGTTGTATATATAGGGCTCCGGGTTCAAACATGGATTTATTCAAGGAGTGGATGGAAAAACTGTTTACTTTAAATAATCATAAAGACCTGTCCGTATGTGGGGATTATAATATTGACCTTCTTAATGCCAAGAAGCATAAATCAACTGAGGAATTTATTGATATGATGTTTAGTATGTGTCTGTTCCCCAAAATCACCAGACCTAGCAGAATAACCCCTTTTAGTGCTACCTTAATAGATAACATCTTCACTAATACTTTGGTTAATGATTCTATCAGTGGACTGTTGTTCAATGATATTAGTGATCATCTACCAGTTTTTATAGTTTATGATATTAAGTATAAGAAAGTAAAGAGTACTGACACATATACGTTTACTAGAGTTAGAACAGATGAAGCTATTAAAGCTCTCAAAGCTGACTTAAACACTCAGAACTGGGAATCAATACTTCAGGAATTTGACTGTGATAAAGCTTATGATCTATTCCTAGATATATTTAATAAAATGTATGACAAAAACTGTCCAATTAAAAAAATTAAGAAAACACAAAATCATGCAAAGAATCCATGGCTAACTAAAGGGCTAATAAATGCATGCAAGAAGAAAAACCTTCTATATAAACAGTTTATTTATCATAGAAGTAAAGAGGCTGAATCCAAATATAAAAAATATAAAAATAAATTAATATCATGAGGAACTGTAAAAAAGACTATTACACTAAATTACTAGAAAGAAATAAAAATAATATTAAGGGTATTTGGAAGGTGCTCAACTCAGTTATTAGAAATGGATCAAAGGGGCCGAAATATCCAGAATATTTTGTAGATAATGATAAGACTGTTAGTAACATGGATGAAGTGGTTGATGGTTTTAATAAGTTTTTTGTTGGGATTGGGCCGGATCTGGCACAAAAGATTAACAAAAGAGTCCCAATTGGACACCAGGCTCTGGACCAACTAATAGATAGAAATCCAAGTTCAATGTTCCTGAATCCTGTAGATGAAAACGAAATTATGGAAATTATAAAGAATTTTCAGAACAAAACTTCAACAGACTTCTATGGGATCGATATGGTAATTTTGAAAAATGTTATTGATGTAATATTGAAACCTTTTACTCACATCTGTAACTTGTCCTTTCATTCAGGAAAATTTCCGAACAATATGAAAACTGCTAAAATAATCCCTTTATATAAATCAGGTGATCAACATTTATTTACAAACTACAGACCAGTTTCCTTACTACCTCAATTCTCTAAGATTCTGGAAAAGCTCTTCGCTACAAGATTAAATATCTTCATAGAGAAACATAAAATACTATCCAATGGACAATATGGGTTCAGAAAAAACAGATCCACGTCACATGCACTGATTGATTTAATAGAAGAAATAACTACTAATCTAGATAAAGGGAGGTTTACCATTGGAGTTTTTATTGATTTGAAAAAGGCCTTTGACACGATAAACCATGAGATTTTGCTAAAAAAGATGGAGCGATATGGTATTAGGGGGAATGTTCTGAGCTGGCTGAGAAGTTATCTAGCCGATAGGAAACAGTCTGTACAGGTTTGTAATTATATTTCTAAGAAAAGAGACATCACTTGTGGTGTACCACATGGGTCAATACTGGGACCAATACTTTTCATTTTGTACATTAATGATATTTGTAAGGTATCAAGAAATATGAAATTTGTTCTTTTCGCAGATGATACCAACATGATATGTTCTGGTGAGGATTTACAGCAGCTTTTGAAAGAAATCACACAGGAATTGAACAAATTGAAAGATTGGTTTGACTCAAACAAATTGTCATTAAATTTGAACAAAACAAAAATTTTGCTTTTTGGGAGACGTAAAATAGACCTCCCGGTTCAAATAACTATTGATAATGTAACCATTGAAAGAGTGGATCATACTACATTTTTAGGTGTGATTATTGACGAAAAAATCTGCTGGAAACCCCATATTGGCCATGTTTGCTCCAAGATCGCAAAGAGTGTGGGCATCATGAGGCGATCTAGGTCAATACTTAATCAACAGTCTCTTCTTATTTTATATTATTCTTTTGTATTGCCTTATCTGAGTTACTGTGTGGAAGCTTGGGGTAATACTTACAAAACCAACTTGTTACCTCTATACATTCTCCAAAAAAGAGCTATAAGAACAGTATTTAATGCAAAGATCCGTGATCACACCAATCTACTCTTTTTAAAGGCATCTGCATTAAAATTTTTTGACCTGGTCAAATTTAAAACTGCACAAATTATTTATAAAGTAAATAATAATCTCCTTCCAAACACGATTCAGAATCTATTTCAGGAGAGGGACAGTTGTAGTAAATATGTCTTAAGAGGAAAACTTAGATGGAAACAACAAAGGGTGAGATCAACTCTCAAAAGGATGTGTATATCTGTTGAAGGGGTCATTTTATGGAACAGTTTAGACAGTGAGGTTAAACTCAGTAAAAATGTCAATCAATTCAAAAGGAAGTTTAGAAAAGGAGTGTTTGAAATCTATAATAGGGAGGAGAAGGAAAGAAAAAAAAAATATGTAAACTGATCGTATGATTGTGGGGATGTGGGTTTTTGGAGAGCGACTTTGTGCTTTGTGTTTGTGACTTGTGGTATTTATGTTGTTATTGTGTTGTCAGGGGCTGGAAATATATAAGCTCTGCTTCTTCTAGCTCCTTTTCAAACCTTAATTGTTGTTATGTTGTTGTAATTTTTTTTGTCTGTTGGTTTCATGGTTTCATGGTTGTATGGTGTCCTGTGATTGTTTTGATGTCCGTCTTGTATGTGAAATAATTTGTTTGGTTTGAAATAAAATATCTATCTATCTATCTATCTAAGTCCCTCTGAAAATGGGATGTCACATCTCAAGAGGCCTTTAGCACATTTATACTTATATTTGTATACATTTATACAAATATAGTAGCTATGACCTTGTGGTCTGGGCTCCATGAGTTTGCCACTACCATAAATTCTTATTTTCAGTCTTTGGTCTCTGCAGCGCAGCTTATTATGAATTGGTGATATTGAAATAAATAAATATTGATCGCTCTACCTGCTGATGGATGTGTCCACCACAGAGTGGAGCAGTCAGCCAATCAGAGGCTGGAGATGTGACCCAGACTGTCAGTGAGCTGTCTGTGACCTTCATGTCCACAGCATGATGCTGTGAGTCAGAGTGGTGGACTCATTCTTTCAGAGGTCTAATTTTAAACCAATAACTTCTGTTTCCTGATTTTAAAAATAAACAAAAATACTGACATGTTTGTAGGACGTATCCTGTTTCCTCATATGGAAGTACTTACTGTTTCCTTACATAGCAGTAGGCGGGGCTTCAGGTGGGTATATAAGGTGAGCAGGCCTGATGAGAGCGTGATGGTCAGCAGCTCTGCAGGGTGAGTAACTCCACGAGTCTGTTGGTTTTTAAAGTCTGAGCACTTCCTGATGTTGTCTGAAACCACATTCAGACCAGTGCTGTGTTTGTTTGATTGTTTCTTTGTTCTTAGTGATTCAGTCTGATTTAATTTAAAGAGGATTCATGATCTTCATTCAAATTAAAACAGATGAGGATTCAGAAAAGAGTTTGGAGGTAAGACAGAGTAGAACATGATGATGATGATGAAGGTGATGAATATGATGATGGTGATGATGATGACGATGATGGTGATGATGATGGTGGTGGTGATGATGATGATGATGATGAACATGATGAACATGATGGTGATGATGGTGGTGATGATGAAGATGATGATGATGATGAACATGATGGTGATGATGATGATCATGATGATGATGATGATGGTGGTGGTGATGATGATGATGATGATGGTGATGATGATGGT